>PVIU01001597.1:79766-205834 GCA_004026605.1 Ondatra zibethicus | reverse complement strand
GATTACCCCAGGTGCAGTCTTGTTCACAATGGCCACCTCGCTGGAGGTCTTAAACTTTGGCTGTGTGGTTCAGGCTTCTTCAAAGCAGAGTGCCTAAATATTTTGTGTGTGTGTGTGTGTGTGTGTGTGTGTGTGTGTGTGTGTGTGTGTGTGTGAGAGAGAGAGAGAGAGAGAGAGAGAGAGAGAGAGAGAATGAGAGCATGACCAAGAGTGTAGACAGGACATTGTGTATTCACCTAGATTTCTTTTTTTTTTTGTTTTGGTTTTTTGAGATAGGGTTTCTCTGTAGCTTTGGAGCCTGTCCTGGAACTAGCTCTTGTAGACCAGGCTGGCCTCGAACTCACAGAGATCCTCCTCCCTCTGCTTCCTGTGTGCTGGGATTAAAGGCATGAGCCACCACCGCCTGGCCTCACCTAGATTTCAAAGTCCGCTCTAGAGAACTTTGGATTCTAGACAGACTCCACCCATGCAATCGGCGGACCATGATGGAGAGCACCCTACTAGGGCAAAGCTCAGTGGGTCTTTAGGGACGGGGCTTGTCCCCACCACCTCTGTAGCATCTCCAGCTAACAACTCCAGCTTGGTGAGATTTGCACTTGGGCTGTGTCCAGTGAAACCATGGGAGTGGCCGCTACTTGTATCCTTGGGGGTCCAGTTCCCAGCATGGTTTGTCTTGGAAGCGGAATATCAAGTCAGACTATGGAACTTTGAGGCTTAACGTGCTCTGGGAGGTTCTGTACTTGCAGTAGTTTTAAGAAATGATTTATTTATCTTTTAATATGTGTTCTACTTCCCTTTGGAACTGTGCCTGACTCACCATTGTATTTTGGAAACACTTGAACTGTTTGGTGTTACAGGCCGTGCTAGACAGCAGTTTGCTTCAAGACGATTCTCATTCACTGATTTAGATGAAGGCCTGGATGTTAGATTTTTGAGTTGTTGCTTCGGATGGGCACAATGTTTGGGGCTGTTGCTAAGGAGTGAAGATATTTTGTGTGACCTTTGGAGGACTACGGGTGGAATATGTGTACCCCCCCCCCATTCTTTATTGAATCCTAATCTCAAGTGAAAGGTTCTTAGGAGCTTCAGGCTCTTGATTAGGTGTGTCCTCATGAAGGCTAGGGCTTACCCTGACCCTTCTGCCCTGTGAGAGCACAGTAAGGTGCTGGCTAGGAAGAATGGGCCCTCTCTGCTCTTGTATTGATCGTTGAGTCCCAGCCTCAAGAACTATGAGAAATTTGTCATAAATCGTTCATTTTCCTCATTACCAGACAAAGGCCTTTATTTATGGAGTCGGAGAAGTAAACTTTTTGTCTCTCTTTAAAATGCCTGGAAGTTTTGGTCTAGAGTGTCAGTAGTAGGAGTGCCAGAATTCAGGGAGAAGTTTCTAAACTGGTTTTCAAGTGCGGGTCGTTTCCTGTTACATGCATGTGTACCATGTACAGCCTGGTGCCTGCTGAGGTCAGAAGAGGATGTTGGGATCCCTGGAACTGGAGTTACAGATGGTTGGGGAGCTGCCATGTGGGTGCTGAGAACCTAACCTGGGTCCTCTGGAAGAGCAGCCAGTGCTCTGAACCCTTGAGCCATCTCTCCAGCCCCTTCATAACATGATTTGAGGAAGGAGTGATGTGAAAACCAGACTCTCGTGACATCTCTGCCTATTTGTCATCCTAGGTTTTGTTGATGACATTGTTTCTTGTGCTCTCCTCTCTTTCTTACCTGCCTGTCTTCTCACCTTTGCTGGCAGTTCTTTGCCATCCAGATTCAGACTGTCCTGTGTCCTTGACCCTCTTAGGGCTTTCCAGGAGTCATCCTTTTATTTGCTAGGGTTGCCTCTGCTAAGAAAACCTCTTTTGTGTGTCTGTTCACTTTGTCATCACTGCTCAAGATGGATGGCATTCTCTACAGTAGTGGCCACAGAAGTTCATAAGGAAGCATTTGTAAGTGGTGGGCTGACTCGACACGTTAAACTGTGCCTCTACCAGAGTGACCGTGCACAGTCTTGCCTGCTAAATGCCTACTGCCAGCACAGACCTTGGGGCCAGTGTTTGAACCAGGAGCTGCTGCCTCTATATTTGATGGCAGTCCTTTGGAGAGAATGTCATTTCTGTCTTTATGTGAGACTTTTGTTCCCATGTGATGCCACGATTGGAGTTTGTCTGCAGTGTACTATATGAAGAACGGAAGTGATTCTTCCATATTATCCTTTGTGTGAAGATAAAGCCTTTTCTACTTTTGTTGCTTTTCAACAAAGCAATGGCTTGTAGTTTTCTGAGCGAGCCTAGTGAAATCAATGGTAACGTTTGTTTGATTTTTAAAATGTTATCACAGAAAACTAGCTCACTCACAAGCTAGTACCATTGAGAAGTCCAAGGATGAAGTTTGACTGACTGCATACTTGTGTGTTCTGATCTCAGTTTTGCTTCCTTCCGTTCTTTTTTTTTTTTTTTTTTTTTTGGACAGGGTTTCTCTGTAATCGCCCTGGGTATCCTGGAGCTGGCTCTGTAGGGGCCTCGAACTCATGCCTGTCTCTGCCTCCCAAGTGCTGGGACTAAAGTTGTGTGCTGCCACCACCCGGCTTTCCTTTCTTTATTTAATGAGCTCAACTTTTATGCTTTTTGTCCCTTTGTGGTCCTAGTACGATTGTCACAGTTCAGATCTCATGTCCTCATGCCATGTGTAGAGGGGAAGGAATTGTGTGTGAAGCCTGAGACCCCTTTTCTTGAGCAGAACTTAAGTAACATACTACTCACACATCGCTGTTGGAGAGGGGGTTCCTAAGGCTGAGGCCGGTAGCTGCAGACAGCACGTGCTCATTATGCCCTAAGTTCGCCTTTTCCTTGCTCCCATCAGCCAAGCACTTGTTCGTGAATTTATCTTTTCCTATTTAATCTGCCATTTTCCTAAGCCTCGGGTGGAGTCGGCTAGTCTGGTGGTGGAAGAAAGAAAAGTATCCTTTGTTTTATGAGCATGCTGAGAGTGGGAATAAGCATGTTAGAAGAGGTGGGGATAAATGTATGTTAGTCGGTGCAGTAAAAATACAGTGTGAGCCGTACGTGCAATTTCCAGTTGTCTGTGAAAATCATTTTGCGTGTGTGGTTTTGAACAAAAATTCCAGAGGTGCTGTTTCCTCCCCTTCCTTTGATCACTTTCTGTCTTAGATCTGGTACAACCTAAGCTGAGCTAGAGGTCACAGTCTCCTGGCTCGGCCCCTCACCTAATGAGGGGCTGCTCTCAAGTTTGAGCCTGCCCTGGCTTTTTGTTATCATACTTAAAAACTGTTTTTGTAACTTTTTTTTACATGGCCTCACCCTCAGCTATGTTTGAGGGTAGCCTGGGCTACATGAGACCTTATCTCAAAAAAATCAGTAATCAAACCCAAACCACAGTAATCTATTAAAAAGAAAAATCTGTTCCCATCAAACTTCCTTGGGTCCCCAGATCCGCCTCACCTTTCTGGTTCCTTAAACCCCTTTGTGTGCATATTGAATACTTACTCTCTAGTACTTCTGTTTCAACATATGTGCAGTTGCTTAATTGTTCTCCAGTTGTTTTGTGTGTATTAGCCTTATTTCCTCTTCTAAATCATAAGCATCACATGTTATTATGACCCTAAGTTGCAGACATATAATTGAAGATTTAGCTTATAATATAGCAGGTTATTTAAATTTGTATCCTTAAAGTTCCTTAAAGTTTTCTACTCTGGTGTTAACTTTGAGATATGTTGTTAGCACATTGGGGTGTTGGAGTTTGTGTGTTAATTGTGTGTGTGTGTGTGTGTAGTGCTGGAGATTAAACCCAGGGTTTCACATGTGCTAGGAAAGTGCTTTTTAAAAGTTAAAATGATTATGTTTATATAATTGCTTATTTGAAGCCATAGAATCACTCTAGGAACTACAGAGATAATTTTTGATTAGCTGGAGTTTCTTAAGATAAAATCTGTATTTGATAAGGATGTCTCAGAGGACCCATTTACTTTCTTGCTGAAGAACCAGGAGAGGCAGACCAGTTTCCAAAGTAGGGCAGGAGATCTTATTTCAAGTTCAGACATCAGGCTTGGTCCCTGGGGGTTCTCAGTACCTTCACAGCCCCCACTCACTTAGTCGTTGAGTGTAGGTTCTGTGGTCCAGGTTGTTGGCTGTTTTAGATGAACAGCTCTCTCACTCTCTCAGTATTGTGATAATGTTGGTTCTTTGGGGTGCTATGAAGAAGACAATCAAAAGATCTGGAAAGGAAGTTCAAAGAGGGTCTGAGAATTTGACCTCCCATCCCCAGTCCTTTGACATGTTATAATGATTAGCTTGATGAAAAAGATTTGTTGATGCTTTCATTTGTGGACTTTTAAGATCCATTATTTCCTGGGAAACGTACACCCATTTAATAGCATTGATGCTAAGTGCATTAGTTTTTTTGTTTGCTTGCGACAGTATATGCCTTTGGGAATCTTTAGCTTGCCTGTCTTGCTTGAAATGTGTTTCTTTGTGTGTAATGTGTGTCTGGGTGTGTGGCTGAGCACACTCAGGCTAGTAGAGGTTGACACCAGGGGTTTCTAGTGATCACTCTTTATTTATTTATTTATTTATTTTTTCATTTTTTTTCACTTTTTTTTCATTCTTTATTTTTAAAGACTTGTTTTTGTTTTATGTATGTGTCTTGCCTATTGGTATGTCTGTGCACAGTGTGTGCAGTGCCTGTGGAGGCCAGAAGAGGGCATTGGATCCCAGTGGACCTGGAACCCCTGTGTAGGGGCTGGGAACTGAACCCTGGTCTGCAAGAGTAGCAAGAGCTCTTAATGGCCAAGCTTTCTCTCCACCCCCTTTGATCTTATGTTCTGAGACAAGGTCTCTCGCTGAATCTGGAATTCACTGATAGACTAGGCACTCACAAGAACCTCTCTCTGTCTCTGCCCCTTGGTGCTGGGATTACAGACTTAGTCTGAAATGCCCTGTTTTTTTTTTTTTTTTTGTTTGTTTTTTTTTGTGTGTGTGTGTGTGTTGGGGTTTTAAATTCAGTTCCTCATGTTTGGGCAAGAACCACTTTACCCTGCTGATCCATTTACCCAGACCTGATTAAATGTTAATGTAGAGAATGAAGCTTAAGGATTTACCCCACCCCTAACCTGCTTTAAGAGACGTGAGAAGGGGAGTGCACACTTGTGAAGATAATGATCTGGCATAGTGCTCTATGCTTATAATCCCCACACTTGAAAGCTTGAGACCAGAAGACTGTATGGCAAGAAAAAAAAAAGGTGTTTGGTAAGATAGTTCAGTGGCTGCTTCCATCAGGCCTGACGATCTAAATTTAATGCCCAGAGCCCACATGGTAGAAGGAGAAAACATACTCCCACAAGTTATTCTGTGACCCACATCCATGCTGAAGCACACAAATGAACGCAAAATAAAAATGTAATCATTTTTTAAAATGCAATCTTTCTTTGGTAAAGGTCTTTTCATGAGGCCTGAGTGTTTTCTAGCATTGTTCTGATTGGACTAACTCTTGAATCCATCTTTTTTACCACTTTGATTTTATTTATTCATTTGTTCATTTGTTCATTCAAAACAGGATCTTATTCTGTAACCCTGGCTGGCCTAGCACTTGCAGTAATCAGACTAATTGCTCTTTAAGACATTTTCTATTGGTTTTATCTGGCTGTTAGTATAAGCATCTTATTCAGAGAATTTCAGCTTAATTTCATCTGCCTGGTGTGTTTATTTCTAAACGGTTACTGCTCATCACACTCACCAACTGTGTGACTGCTTTGAGCCTCCTACATTTGAATGTCCAGTTCTACATTGCTGAAAAATAATATATTAGAAAGTACAGCCTCGTCTTCAAGAGAGTTTACTTTGAAAAGGTTAGTGATTATTATCTATGCTAACATGTATTCCTGAGGACCCACTGCTTACTAAGAATTTCTAAATAGTTGATGGTTTTGTTTGTAACTTTCCAAGCTTATTAGACACAATCTGATATTTGACTCTTTTTTTGTTTTACAGTACTGGTGATCAAACCCAGGTCCTCACAAAACCTAGGGGACACTCTGAGCTACAATTTTGGTCCACCATGTTGTTTTTTCTCTTGACACCAGAAATAGTAGATGATGTCTCCTTTGTGTTGACATGTGTGGATGCTTAGCCTTCAAGGCTGTTTGTGTTTGCAGTGGATCCATGCCCCACTGGAGGGCTGTGTCTCACGGCTGAGTACTAGTGTCAGAAAATAGGGCTTGCTGGAGATACAGTTCTCTATGTGCATAGCATCTGTAAGACTCCAGTAGTCTTTGGTGCTAAACATCTCAGATTTAATGTATACTTCTAAAGAAAAGAACATTTTTTATTTTGTGATGTAATTATAATCATTACATAGAAATATGTAGAAAATGGAATTTAAATTATATATCCAAAAATAGACCCAATCTCAAATGATCTAAGAGTAGTCAATTTATAAATGTATGATGATGCTTACTAGTAATCCTAACGGAGTAGGGTGTAAGGCAGGGGGATTTTGTGTTCAAGGCCAGCTTGAGCTACATACAGTAAAACAAAAAGAAAACTATATATGTGGTGTGTGTGTGTGTGTGCGTGTGTGTGTGTGTGTGTGTTTAGGCAGGTCTTGTTTATGTAACCTAGGCTGGCTTTGAACTTCATCCAGATTCTTCTGCCTAGTGTAGGATTATGGGAGTTGTACCACCAAGGTTAGCTCAGACAATAAAATTTTACGTATTTATGTTTATGCCATGGGAAAGGGTAACTTATGCATATTTGAAGTGGTGTTGGCAGCTGCATGTGGTGGCTCACATTTGTAATCCTAATGCTTGAGGAACTGAGGCAGCAGGATACCACAGGAGTCTGAAGACAGCCTGACTTACACTGTGAGTTTCAGGCTGGCTTAGGCTACCTGTTTCAAAAATAAAAAGGGGAAAACAAAACCCGTTGAAAAGGCCACCATCTATGGTCAGTTTGATACATCTGTTTCTGCATTTAATCCATCTTCAGGCTTGCAAATGTTCCTATTTGCAATTCTTCAGGATGTCTGTTCTTGTCGTCCCCCCCCCCCAATAAGCCCTCTTATATGATTCCTTTAACTAATGGGACCTTTTTTTGTTGATCTTTTTTTTTTCTTAAAAATACCCGATTTATTTATTTTTCATTGTATGCCTTTGAGTGTTTTGCTTGTATATCTGTGCAACACATGCATACAGTACCCACAGAGGCCAGAAGAGGGCGTCAGATTCTCTGACATTTGAGTTATAGATAGTTGTTAGTTGTCATGTGGGTACTAGGATTTGAACCTTGGGTCATCTAGAAGAAGAACAGCAGATATTCTTAACTGCTCAGCCATCTCCAGCCGCTTGTTGGCTTTTTAACTGCATTTGGTTGCTTTTGCCTGTTTCTATTAAAAACAGGTGATGAGACGTTAAACGATGCCCAGTGTAGTTTAATGGGACATGTTTTCTCGTCCCTCCTCAAAGGAATTGACTTCTCAGCCTTTCTATTCCCTTTCCTCTTTACAACACTTTAATTCTCTTATAGCTAGTATGAGGTGGTTTGAATAAGAATGGCCCCATAGGTCCATATATTTGGAAGGTTAGTCATCAGTCTATGGCACTACTTAAGAGGGATTAGGAGGTGTGGCTTTATTGAAGGAAGTGTGTCACAGAGGGGGATTTGAGGTTTCAGAAGTCCAAACCAGTCACAGAGGCTTTCTCTCTTCCTGCTGCCTTCAGATTTGTATGTAGAACTCTGAACTCCTTCTCCAGCACCATGTCTGCATGCCTGCAGCCATGCTCCCTGCCGTGACGACGGTGGACTAAGCCTCTGAAACTGTAAGCTAGCCCCAATTTTAAATGCTTTCCTTTCTAAGAGTTGCTGTGGTCATGATGTCTCTTCCGGCAATAGAACACTGAGACATAGTGGTTCTTCAGGCACTTAGTTCCATAAGGAATCATCTAAAACTATGGCCATGTTGTAAATGGTTCAGAATGCCAAAGGTGTTGTTTCCTTCATCTGTCTACTGGTTACCCAGTCCCCTCTTTAGAAACAGCAGGATTGCTTGTGTCTTACCTGCTCTTTCAGCACATATAAAAGCAAACACATAAAATACAAATCTAAAAAATAAAAATAAAAAAATAAGAAATATATGGTACTTTGCTTTTGTTAATTTTTAAAACATTTTTGTCATTCTTTACATCTTACTATATGACCAAAGTAGACAGAAAGCCTGAACAGTGGGTTAAAAGCAAGTATTTCGGATGCGAGAGTCCAGGAAGCACTTAGGCCTGGTGCACTTTTTATAATGGTTCTCTTTCTCTCTCTCTCTTTTAAATTAAGGTATAATTAACACTGGAAAATGCACGTATATGGCACGGCTGGCTCTGGGTTTTGATTGTCGGTACTTGTAAGTGCCGCAGTCATGAGAAGGATATCATCTAGTCTGTCTGCCTGTGCTTTCCAGGCTCTGGGCTCTTTCTCGTCAAGTCCTTGGGGGCCTATCTGAATCTCCAGATGGAACTGTTCTAGGCAGTGGGCTTCAAGGAGCAAAAGTTACATGCCATCCTTTTAAAAAGGAAAGTTTCTAGAAGCTGCCACTTCACAGCAGTTTTGTTAGCCAGGATGCGTTGTTACGGTCACATGAGAAGTCAGGGAGATTGGAGATCCAGCTGTCACCATCTTCCTGTGTCTAGTGAACACCACTTCTGTGCTGTCTGTGAGTCCCCAGAAGCTGAGCTGCTGCAGAGGACAGGCAGCTGGAGAGTACCTCTGCTTTTTCTTGCTGTTAGTTTTTATAGTTGCTAATCTCATAAGTGTAAAGGAATTATGGCCAAGGCCATCTCTGATTGGCCCAGTAGGATAGGTAGAGAAAGTAATTCTATCCTAATGCCCTAATGTATGGACAGCGTCTTGAAAATGCAGACTGTCCATCAAG
Source organism: Ondatra zibethicus (assembly GCA_004026605.1). NCBI lineage: Eukaryota > Metazoa > Chordata > Mammalia > Rodentia > Cricetidae > Ondatra > Ondatra zibethicus. Next base: position 196,912 of record PVIU01001597.1, on the reverse strand, counting down.
CAGATGATTGACACACACGTAGCACATTTCATTGTCCTAACAGGAAACTAATGGTTGATTGAAAAGAAGAAAGGTTGAACTCAGAAATGCTTCAGATCAGCGTGGTAATGAGTGGAGGAAGCATAGTGTGTCAGCCTGCTATAGTACAGCCGCAGGGCAGGAGTGTGTCAGCCTGCTGTAGTACAGCCGCAGGACAAGAGTGTGTCAGCCTGCTGTAGTACAGCCGCAGGGCAGGAGTGGACTCCAGGAGTTTGAGAGCCTCTGTCAGCGAAAATGAAAACTAGATTAGGGCACAAGGTTAATTTAGCTTTAATTTTTTATTTTTTGTCTATTTTTCTTCCATATCCATTTAACCTATAGATGAAATAGTCACACTCGACTGCTTCAGCATCCCAGCACTGTTTTAATTGTTCTCTTAGCCTAAAGAGGAAAAAGCAAAGTAATAAACATATATCCTGTTTGGCTTTCTTTTACAGAAATTTGCATGTTTTGTTTCTTCATATAATTATTTTTGTTGAGATTCTCTAAATTTTCTTTTTATTCTCCAGTTCAGATGGGTTCAGATTACATAAAATATATTTTGCCAAAACTCTTTAGTAGGCTGTTGAGTTGTTTCAAGTGCATTTCTATGCTGGGTGTGGTAGGGTATGCCTATAATTCCAGCACTCAGATGCATAAGACAGACCAATAGTTTGAGGCCAGTCTGGGCTACATAGTGAGGGGTTTTGTTCTGTTTTGTTTTGCTTTTTTTTTTTTTTTTAATTTAAAAAAGTACAAATAGGAACTTTGAGTTGGTCTTAAGAAAAGTTGGTAGTGTTTTTCCAGCTAATACTATGTAAAGTGTTCCAAGCTATCTTTACTGCTGAAGTAGATCGGAGCTAAAAAGTGATCTATAGCCCCAGCTGCTTGGGGAGTCTGAAGACAGATTGGGCTCAGGACTTGAGTACCAGCCTAGGTTCTATAAGGAACCTTGTGCCCCCTCCTCCATGAAGGAAAGTATGTATGTATTTTTTATGCCACATGGTGAGGGCTTAGCAGAGATCTCTTAGCTCTCATGGCATACGGCATATATTACCTTGTACTTAGTATACATATTAACTCTGCTTTTCTCTCTGAATTTTGGGGAAGTGTTAGAAAAAGGGTTATGTTTCTGATTGGGAGCCTTTATATGGCTCTTACCAAATACCTGAGAGAAATAAAGGAGAAAGTATTTATTATGGTTCCCTGTTCCAGAAGGATTTCAGTCCATTTTGGCAGGGAAGGCTGATGATGGAGCGGACCTCAAATGGGAGCTTGAGGTGCTGGCCTGTTCGCACAGTGGCAGACCAGTGAGCATCCAGGACAAGGGGCAGGTACGACCTTCAGATGCCCACTCTCGTGACCTTCTTCCACTCCTAACATGCCTTTGTGTGTGTGTGTGTGTGTGTGTGTGTGTGTGTGTGTGCGCGCGCGCGCGCGCGTTTTCCATTGCTTTAAAATTGTTCCAAAAGGCAGGAAACAAGTGTCCTAACAAAAGATAGTAACAGACTTTTCAGTTCCAGCCAGACCAACTCAGTAGCAGTGTTTTGTGCTTTCTAGGAGGGAAGGGAACTTAAATATTATAATGCGAGTGATCATACTTTTGAATTATCACTAATTAAAGAAACTTTAATGAGAGCTTGGTACCCATTACCTACAACAGGGGTTTTGAGATACTTCCAGTGCAGAATCCTTCACTTGTCTGGAGGTCAGATTTCTCTGGATCTCTCCTATTTCTTAGAGCACGACAGCACAGCAGTGAAGGCTGCATGTCAAAGACTCCGTTACTGAGCTGTGTGACTTCAGGGTCTGTCCTAAGGTTTTTACGGCTTAGAATAGGAACTGGTGCTAGTCACGTACTTTACATTGAAAATGGCACAAATCATAGTGTTACATAGAGATTTGTTAAGTGAATATGTAAGTTGTTTTGTTTCACAAGCACGCACTTTTTAGGGGAAACTGGAGCTATAAGAGGCTGAGGGCAGCATCTGATGGTTTGCTTATTGCTAACATCCACCATTACTTAACTAATTAGACCAGCAAGCACTTGCCCTGCGACTCGTATTGGTGTCTCCCTGTGTCTGGATTGCTGTCATTAGATAGATAAATCTAACTCCTTTGAACTCTTAGACATCACCTCAAGAAAGTCTGTGCTGATACCCTATTTAATTGCCACTGCTGATTTTCCTTTGTGCTTCCCAGCTCCCTTGTGCTACACCTCTCTAAATATTACAGTCAGAGGCAACAGTCACAAGTGTGTACCTGCTGGGTAACAAGTATAGTTTAGGGGAAGAGTAAAGGAAAGACGGTGGGTAGATCTGTGATCCATTTTTTTTACCTTAGCAGTGTACTCCTTGAGTGCTGAGTGCTGGGATTAAAGACGTGTGCCACTGCGCCTGGCCTGAAATATTTATGCATGTCTGCTGTTTATAGCCCTTTTAACTCTGTTAGTCCTTGAAAACTTTGTTTCTTTGTCATTCCAAGTACTTAACAGATGCTCGGAAGACATTTGTCACCTGCAGAAGGTAGGAAGAATGTAATGATAAAGTTAGCAGCAAAATAGTTTACATAGAAAATATTTGTGTTTAAAAGTATTTTCATGGGACTGGAGAGATGGCTCAGTGGTTAAGAACACTGCCTCCTCTTCTTAGAGGACCTGGGTTCGATTCCCAGCACCCACATGGCAGCTCACAACTGTCTATAATTCCAAGATCTGACATGCACAGACATATATGCAGGCAAAACACCAGTACACATAAAATAAATCATTAAAAAAGAAAGAACTCTAGTGGCTGGCCTCCCTGTTTCTCTGCTTCAGCATTAGCCCTTATATTTGAAAAAAAAAAAGTATTTTCATTAATTAAAAAATAATTTAGGAGTGGAGCCCAGTGTGGTGGTACACACCTTTAATCCCAGTACTTTGTTTCTTTCCTTTTGGAACAATTTTGAAGCAATGGAAAACAACATGTGTGCGTACATGCGCGTGCGCGTGCGCACGCACACGCGCACACACACACACACACACACACACACACACATGAAGGCATATTAGAAAGTGGGGCCTGGCTAGTGGAAGAAGATCACTAGGGTGGGCATCTGAAGGTCATACCTGCCCCTTGTCCTGGATGTTTACTGGTCTGCCACTATGCAAGGGAGGCAGAGGCAGACAGATCTCAGAGTTCAAGGCCAGCCTGGTCTACAAAAGTGAGTTCCAGGACATCCAGGGCTGCATAAAGAAACCCTTTTTCAGAAAACCAAATAAATAAAAATAAAAATAAAAATAATTTAGGAGCTTAAAATAATAAAAAAATATTTACTTTGGAGACTACTGTGTTCTGTAATGATAGCAAGGACAAACAGACAAGAAGTGTGTGTGTGTGTATATATACATACACACACACATTTTCCCCTTTCTTTTGGCATTGCTGAGTATTCAACCCAGGGCCTTGCACATGCTGAGCAGGTGTACTGTGCTGAGCTACATCCCCAGCAAAGACTGTTTATTCTGTTGGTGGAAAAGGAGCTGAGTTTTGGCTTGATATGATTCAATTCAGATCCCCAGCACTTACATAAAAAGCTAGGCCCTGCAATAGTGCTGTAATCCCAGCATTAGGGAGGCAGATAGAGTTAGCTAGGCAGCCTACCAGAGTCGGTGAGCTCCAGGTCAGTGAGAGACCCTGGTCTCAAAATTGAAGTAAAGAGTGATGAAGACACCCTGTATTAACTTCTGGCCCACACCTGTGCATATATGTGCATGTTCGCCTGTACATACACTATATATACACACAAAGCTGAAAGGTCAAAAGAAAAATACAGCATCTACCTCCTGCCTAGTGTAGCATCTTTTCAGCTTAATAGGGATGGGATAGTGAGGAAAACTCCATTAGATTCCAGTTGTCCCACAGTGTGCAAATAAACATCTGTCTCCTGTCAGAGCCCTTAAGGCTTCAACAGAGTGGGGTATGGCAATGTAGTAACTTGCTTGACTTCATTCTTCACCTGGAGTTGTGGTTTGAATCTGAAATGTCTCCCAAGGACTCCTGCATTGAAGCCTTTCCTGCTAATGCGGTAGTGCTCAGAGGTGGGGCTTTGAAGTTATGGGTCATGCTAGGCAAGTGCTCCATCCCTAAGCTGTATCCTTAGCTGGGTTTACAGCTCTGTACAGCCAGGCTTGGAGTATCTCATTGTGACATAATTTGCATTTCCCCAACAGCTAATGTTAGTGACTATCTCTTCATGTTTGTTAGAATATCTTTTTTGGAGAAATGTCTCTTCAGACCCTAGTTATTTTGTTGAGGATTGAACCCAGGGCCCAATACATGTATATGTGCTGTTACATATAATCCATCTGGGATATTTGTCTTCACTTGTTTTAACCTAGTTTAAGACCTCGAAATAGTTAGTCTTCGTTGCTAATACTTATAGTCTTAGTTTGTCTTCATTGATGTTCTGAGACTCTTGAAAGTGAGAGTAGTCAGACTATTGAGGCTGAGTCTGGATAGCATTTATTTATGTTTTGTTCCTTGAACTCACTGTGTAGAGGAGGTTGACCTTGAATTTCTAATTTTGCTTCTTTACAGCTGCTGGGATTACGGGTGTTAACTGCTTCTGGTTTTGTATAGTCTGGGGATCAGACCTAAAGCTTCGAGAATAATAGGCAGCACCATGATCGTAAAGATGGTTTTCCATTGCACTCCAGATGTGCTAACCCTGTGACTTCCCCAAATGTGGGAAAGTGGACTGCATAATTTGTGGTAGTGGGGGCTGTTCTTGTTCTCCCCTGAAAGGGGAAACTGTTTGGCAAGTACTCTGCTAAATGAATCACATTTCTAGCACCTCAGCACCCTGTTAGGCAGTCTTAAGTAGCCCAGGCAAGCCTTGAACTCCTGACTTCTTGGCTCCACCTCAACTGCTGGGATTAGTCTGGAGGTTCAAAGCATGGTTCTGGAGGAATTGGTTTAGCTCTGGTGAGGACTCCTGGTGGATGGCTTTACAATGGTAGAAAGGCTTGGGAGGGAGAGATCACTGCTGGAGCCAGGAATGGGTTGGGTTTGTTCTTTCCATAATTAACTCACTGCTGGAAAACTACCTTAACCCTTCCAAAGGCAAAGCCACCACAGACCTAAGAATTGTTTTGTTTTATTTATTTATTTATTTATTTATTTATTTATTTATTTATTATATTTTTTTTTTTTCCCGAGACAGGGTTTCTCTGTGTAGCCCTGGCTGTTCTGGAACTCACTTTATAGACCAGGCTGGCCTTGAACTTAGAAATCCTCCTGCCTCTGTCTCTAGAGTGCACCAGCTAAGGATCTCTTTTACTAGGGTCACCTCTTAGCAGTCCGCACCACTTCCCAACAGTGCCGTGCTAGGATCACACTTCCAACATTCGGGGCCCATATGCAAAGCATTTCCAATATATGGTCAATAATCATTGGTAGTGAAGTTAGGCGGATTTGAAAGCCGGGCAATGGTGGTTTGTACCTTTAATTCCAGCACTAGGGAGATAGTGGCAGATCTCTGAGTGACCTTGAGGTCAGCTGTTCTATAGAGTGAGTTCCAGAACAGCCAGGGCTACACAGAGAAACCCTGTCTCATTAAAAAAAGAAGGAGGGGGAGGAGGAGGAGGAGGAAAACAAAAACGAACAGAAAAAGGGCAGACTTGGAGATACCTGGAAATAACCAAGATGTGAAGTCTGAGACTCTAGAGAGAGTCCCTACAAAATGGAGAAATGCCTATTTGAACACATTGTCTCATTTTAAAGGTAGATACTGAAATATGATTGTTTTGCCGGGAGTTAGTTAAATTATAGGTTAAATGATGAGTTTTAGTATGAATGTTATCATTGTCTTTCTCAGTAGGCAGAGCATGGTCTCTAGCTCTGCAGGACTGGGCTTTGCAGGTGAGCAGCTAGTGCACTGCCTTTCAGACTCAAGCTCTGCGCTCCTCACAGGTTCTTGTGTGGCCAACGAGAAAGTCCCATGTGTACAGATTTCTGTGATTCCGTTCTGAGAAACCCCACTGTCATGCCACTGTTAGGCAATTGAGTGTTACCTTCAGTCGGTACCAAGAGATAGTTTTGTAATTATTTTCACTAAGATGGCATTTTCCTGGCACATAGCGTTCTTTGCTTCTGCAGTGCTAAGTTGGATGTCAGAATAGAATTTGGAAAGAAGAGTTTTGCCCTTTGCCTTTGACTATATAACTTTCTTTCAAGAAGAATGTAGGATTTGTCACACAAATCTGTCTGCATACTTACTCTTTGGAGGAGGAGAGTTCTCTTGTTGGCAACAAATAATTGCATGGGTCAGTTACTGCCTGGCTCTCAAGTAGAGGGGGATGGAGTCTGTGATGGTGACAGGAGAGGGGCATGGGGTCTGTGAAGGTGACAGTAGAGGGGACATGGAGTCTGTGATGGTGACAGTAGAGGGGACATGGAGTCTGTGATGGTGACAGTAGAGGGGACATGGAGTCTGTGATGGTGACAGTAGAGAGGACATGGAGTCTGTGATGTGACAGGAGAGGGGACATGGAGTCTGTGATGGTGACAGTAGAGAGGACATGGAGTCTGTGATGGTGACAGAAGAGGGGACATGGAGTCTGTGATGGTGACAGTAGAGAGGACATGGAGTCTGTGATGGTGACAGTAGAGAGGACATGGAGTCTGTGATGGTGACAGTAGAGGACATGGAGTCTGTGATGGTGACAGTAGAGAGGGCATTACAGAGTAATCTAATGAGCCATTAGCCAAACTAGCCAGATGGGGAGTCATTAGAGGAGTTGATTAAGCTAAACATTGAAAAATCAATGCACTCATTTAACATATACACATGTATATTTTACAATACAAATTTTAAAGGGCCTCAAAACATTAAAAAAAAGAACATATGATTAAACTTGGGATTCTGTGTAAAAAAATTGAACAAGTGATTTTTCTGCTTTTAAGGTACACAAAAGAAAGAATAATATTTAGATTATTAGAAATATTTTCACAGATGAGACTGACAGTAATTGTGCCAGTGATTTAGAGGACTAATTAGTTATTGTGTGGCATTCTGCTGCTAAGGAGACAAAGTTGTTAGTAAATACCTCAATTCTAATGAAACTTGCTGGAGGTATATGATTATGCTTCTAATTTTAGTATTTGCCATGGTGGTCTTATTCTACCATTAAAAGCTTAAAAAAATCTGCTGTGTATTTGAGTGTTGTGTTTTCATGTTGTCAGTAGTGGAGTATGTTTAATAGTTGGGAATACTAGTCCTCTAAATCACTGGCACAATTACTGTCAGTCTCATCTGTGAAAATATTTCTAAGAATATATTGAGGTGCTAATTAGACATGATCTAAAGCCATTGTGGGTGTTCTTTGATTCATAGACATCAGTTGCAAAACAGCAACAAACCCCTCACAAAATGTGCAGGTAGCAGTGCCCACAGTGTCCAGAGAATAGCAGTGTCTTTACTTCAGAGTGTGTAGGGCTTGAGTGGGATGTTTGTTAGTCGTCTTTGTGCTGTGTTCTGTCAGTTAAGCTGTTTATTTAGACCATTAAATAGGTCCTAAATATGCAGAGTATTGATTTTTAATTCTTTTCTTATTTTGTTATTCTAAAGTGTCTTCCAGGCCTGGCATGATGGCTCCCAGCTGTCATCCTGGCCCGGGGGGGAGGGGGGGAGGGACAATGGTCAAGGAGTTGTCATGAGTCTGAGGCTAGCCTACGTACATAGAGTTATAGGCTGGTTGTGGGCAGCGTGAGACCCTGTTGGAAAACCACTAAGACAAAAAACCTCACTCAAATTCCTGGTATATAATGTAGAAAATTTTTGTTTTGTATTTTTGGCAAATGATGGAACTTAATTTGTTTTCACGTTAGTGTGTTTGTTCAGGACTTACCAGCAGCTTCAGTCCTAAGTGTTGTGGTTTTTTTTTTTTTCTGTTAAGTCATTGTAAGTACCAAATAATTTTGAGTTCTTACCCATTTTTGTTATAGTCATCTTTCCAGGCTGCTAGTGTAATTTTTTTAAAAAATGTTTTTGAAGAAGCTGGGGAGATGGTTCATTAGGTAAAATATTTGCTTTGCAAGCCTAAGGACCTGCATTTGATCTCTAGAACCCATTTTTTTTTTTAAAGGCAGCTCAATCTGTGACATGCTTGGAATCCTAGTGCTGGGGAGGCAGAGGTAGGTGGGTGGATCTTCTGAGCTTGCTGGCTAGTCAGCCTAACCTATTTGCTGGGTTCCAGATCAGTAAGAGGCCCTATCTGGAGTGGTGGGGACAGCTGGTGACTGTTCCCAAGGTCGCCCACTGCTTTCACAGGCATATGCACAGATGTTTTGGGGAGAGAATAGAAATACGGGGCTGGAGGATAAATCAGTGGTAGTTGCCAGTAAGCTAGAGGTTTGTTGATCAACTAGATAGAAGTCAGGAGTAGGCAAGTGAAGTTTGTTTAGGGTTAGCAGCTCCAAGTGTTAAGTGCTAGCTCTCAGTGTTACTGTATCCCCTGAGTGCTGGCAGCTCAGCTCCCTGCCACCCTGGTGTAGCCTCCTCACAGTCCTTCCACTGGCTGCGCCCTTTCACTGCCGCTGCTGCTCCTTCACCCTCCCAGTCTCAGGTCTTTGTAGACCGTCGTCTCTCTCCTGACTGCTCTCAAGGGTTCATCCATTCTAGCTGTGGGTGTGCTTAGAGCTAATTGCCCCCATTCTAGCTGTGGGGTGTGCTTAGAGCTAATTGCCCCCATTCTAGCTGTGGGGTGTGCTTAGAGCTAATTGCCCCTGGTGTTATCTGCTTTTCCTGTAACCAGCTCGGCCTGTTCTAACTGCAGCAAAAGATCATGAGTATTTCCTAAAACCTGTAAGGTCACTGAGCTAAGTCTTATTGGGGTCTGTGACACAGCACGGGAAGGCAGTGTACGCACACAAGGCATGGCTCCCGGACTGAACCATTTGAGGGGATGGCTGGTTATATAGGCAACCGTGCATGTAGTCGTACATCTGTCTGCTAGCCACACGCTTTTTGCACAGTCATACTAGGCTGCACAGGAGTACTTGGTTTGCCTGTCCTGTCTCTTGTGAGTCAGGGAGGTGGCGGGGTGGGCGGGGAAGTGGGGTATGGGAGTAAAAGCTTTTACAAGGGGTGGAGTGGAGGGCAAAGTTTCCTAGGGGTTTGGCAACACATTTGGAATGGTTGTGGCTGAAGCAGTCTCTGAGGCAGTGGCTAATAGAGAAGCTGCCGAAGCAGAAGCAGTGGCTTCTGTAGCTGTTACTGTACTTTGTGTGGCCATAGTAAGACTCCTTAGGATGTCTGGGGCTGACAGTCTTTCTGAGTGGCTGCGAGAGGTTTCGAGCATCCATTGCTGGCTGTGATAAGGACAACTCAACGGATCAACAAAGAAGTAATTATCTTCTTGAATGGAAAAAATAAAACAAAACAATGTATGGAAAAAAAAATATATACAATAAAATAGTGCAATGAAAACTAAAAAAAAAAAAAAAAAAAAAAAAAAAAGAAGTAATTATCTAGGGCTCAGTGAGTGGAGAAAGGGGCTTGTTACCAAGCCTGACAACCGGAGTTCAGCTGCCCGGATCCAGGTGCATGGTGAAGAGAGAACTGAGCCTGGCCTCTGAGTGTGCGTGCACCTAATTATTTGATGGAAGCTCGTGTGGCTTCTGCAGAAATGGCAGAGTTGAAGTTGCAGTTGCAGCTGCCTTTGATGAGACCTTAGAAATGGCAGTGCCACTGTGTTCAGCTTTTTGTCAACTTGAGTCATCTAGGAAGAGTAAGCCTCTGCTGAGAAAGCGCCTCCATCAGATCTGCCTGTAGGTAAGCTTGCGGGGCGTTTTCTTCTACACAGTTTTAAATTTTATGTATTTGAGTGTTGGCCTCCATGTTGTGTCTGTGCACCACTCCTGTGTCCAGTGCCTGTGCAGGCCAAGGAGGGTGTCAGATCCCCTGGAAGAAGTTACAGACAGTTGTGAGCTGCCGTGTGGGTGCTGGGAATTAAAACTAGGTTCTCTGGAAGAGTAGCCAGTGGATTTAACCTGGGTCATCTCTCCAACTCATACAGTTGAGATATGTGAACAACATCAAAAACAATTGCTTAATGCTTTAGACTTCATATAACGGAGAGAGTGAAGTTAGGAAAAAGCTCATTTCTTGAGGGTTGCAGCAGTAGCGTACATCAGACCAGACTGTTGGCCTTCTGTTGTTTCCTGGGGCCCTCGGTCCATTTCTGCTCTCACTAACTGTATCTGAAGTGGAGTTTGCTCTCGAGCTGCAGCACCTGAGTATCCTGACAGGCTTTCACTGACACTGCTTCTGCAAAGCAGCCTTTTGAAAATGGTATCTCACATGTAGCATCCAATGCATATAAGTTTACAAATTATATAAGGAAATAATATATGATCTTCCAACTCTGTTTTTAAAAACTGGCCTTATTTGTGTCTTGAGAAAGGAAGCCTTGCTGGGCGGTGGTGGCGCACACCTTTAATCCCAGCACTCGGGAGGCAGAGGCAGGTGGATCTCTGTGAGTTTGAGGCCAGCCTGGTCTACAGGCTCTAAAGCTACAGAGAAACCCTTTCTCGAAAGAAAGAAAAAGGAAGCCTTTTTCCGATACTGCTTTTTAAGTAGTAAGTTTTTACTGTATAAAGGAGAAAGGGCACTTCATCTGCAGAAGAGCCTGTTGTTCCTTTGTCCTAATAGCTAATTCCGAGATAGTTAAATGTGATCTCCACCCATTTTGTTAGGCTGCAGCCTTTGCTCTCACAAAGCTAAGACTGATTATTCAAAATTGCTCTGTGTGTGCTTTGGCACAGCATGAAGGTACCCTAATAACAACTGCCATTATCTTTTACACAGCTTGTAGTTACTGCCACAAATAAAAGGGCACAACAGGAGAGCATGGCGGGTCAAAGTTCTGCCCCAGCGTTAGATAAAATCTGTTCTACACTTCTATGCCTTTGTGTTTCCTGAGCGACCTGCCTACTGTATTTTCTGTTCCTTGTTAACTAAAATGTGCTTGTGACTCACTCAAACCTTAACATGTGTGCAATATATCTAATCATATTGACTTTTTTCTTTTTCTTTCTTTCTTTTTTTTTTTTTTTTGTAAGATGAGGTCCTATTGTGTTGCCCAGATTGGCTTCACTCTCCCTTTGAATTCTTTACACAGTAGTAAGCAAAGCAAAATGTGTGACTTCGCTTATGTGAGTTTAAATGTATGTATTTGAAGAGCTAAGCACTTAAATAATTTTGCATGACTCTTGTCCATCAAATGTTTATTTACCTTTATCTAGTTTAGAATACACACTTTGGGGTAGTGCTTGTTTCCCTTTCTTTTCTCTCTCTCTCTCTCTTTCTCTCTTTCTTTCTCTCTCTCTTTCTCTTTCTTTCTTTCTTTCTTTCTTTCTTTCTTTCTTTCTTTCTTTCTTTCTTTCTTTCTTTCTTTCTTTCTTTCTTTTTTGGAGACTGTTTTGCTGTGTAGCTCTCTTTTCTACTGCTATGAAGAGACACCATGACCAAGCCAACTTATAAAAGAAAGCATTTAATTGAGGCTTACTTACAGTTTCAGACGGTGAGTCCATGAACCTTGTGGCAGGAAGCATGGCAGCAGGCAGAGAGCCATGGTGCTGGGGCAGGAGCAGAGAGCTTACCTATGCGCAGGCAGCAGACAAAAAGAGGCTGGGTCTGTCCTGGGCTTTTGAAACCTCAATGCCCAGTAATATACCTCTTCCAAAAAGGTCATACCTCCTAATCCAGTGGTTTTCAACCTTCCTAATGCTGTGACCCTTTAATACAGTTCCTCATGTTGTGGTGACCCCCCCATAAAATTATTTTTGTTGCTACTTCATAACTGTAACTTTGCTGCTGATAATGAATCACAATGTAAATATTTTTAGAAATAGAGGGTTGTCAAAGAGGTTGTGGCCCACAGGTTTAGAACCACTGCCATAATCCTTCCCAAAAGAGCTTCACCAACTAGGGACCAAGCATTCAAACCCCATATGAGCCGATCGGGACGGTTCTCATTCAACACACTCTCCTTAGCCTGGAACTGGCTATGTAGACCTTACGTGCCTCAGTTTTAGGTGCTAGGATTGGGCACGCACCAACACAGTAATCTCTGTTGATAGTGTCCATCCCTACTGTATAATCAATGTGTGCTTGGTGGTGGTGGTGTTTTCTTATATTTAGTCTTGTTTTGTTTGAGACTGGCTCATTATATAGCCTCAATAGGCTTTGAATCAGGATCTTTCTGTCTCAGCCTCCTGAGTTGCTAGGTTTATAGGTATATGTCACCATGCCTGGATGTTACTTCCTTTTAAACAAGGAGATTCTGGGGCTGAGGAGATGGTTTAGCAGTTAAGAGTACTGGCTGCCCTCTCAGGAGCCTGGGATTTGGTCCCCAGCACTCGCTAAGACCACCCTCCAATAACTCCAGCATACAGGGGTTTTGACACTTTTTTCTGGTCTCTTTAGGCACCATACATGTAGAACGGACATGCTTGCAGATAAAACACCCATACATATATATGTTTTTAAAAAAAATCAGCCTCTATAGGAAAAGTAATTGCTGCTTGCTAACTTTAAATTATGGAGAAATTCTTTGGCAACATGAGACAAATGTGCCATTTTGTATTTTCTCTGTGAGATAGGGTCTTACTTTGTAGGCCTGACTGACCTTAAACTTGTGGTGATGTTCTTGCCTTTGCTAAGCTAGCATTGCGGGCATGTGGCCCCACACCATCCCTTTATTGTATTAGTGAGTGATGTGGAAGGAGAATGTAAGTACCCAGTGGAGAACTCAGAAAAGCGTCGGTAATACTTGCTCGCTGGCCTCCTTAGGAGAGACCTTCATGGCACCTTTATGTGACTATTAGCATTTATTTCCGTTTTATTGACTGACAAATGGAGGGTCAGAGAAAACAATCAGTTGCTTAGAGTTGCAGGCACATAATACCAGTTCATATATATATATATATGCATATATATGTTTATATACACAATATGTCTATATACATATACATAATCACGTTGAGACTGTTGTTCTGAGGATGAAACCAGGGCTTTGTACTTGAGTGTTCTGCTACAGAGTTGCTAAGTCCAGCCCCTCTGCTCCTTCCTTAAATGTTTACTTTAATTGACTGATTTCTAGGGTCAGCTTGTCCTTTGGGAAAGCCACTGGATGACAAAATATTGAATATATGAAGTAAACCAGAATTTGATGACATGGTACACACAGAAAGAAAGTATAGTACCTTTGGTTTCTCAGAAAATGCACTGTAATAACCCTGGCACTGGGATTGCAGCACTTTTAACCCCAGCACTCGGGAGGCAGAGGCAGGCGATCTCTCTGAGTCCAAGGCAGCCTTGTCTACAGAGCGAGTTCCAGGACAGCCGAGGCTACACAGAGAAACCTGTCTCTAAACCAAAATATGAGAGAGAGAAAATGAGTACAAGCTAAAACTATGTTTTTTTCAGCTTGAAGCATATTGTTATTTACATGTATCATAAGTATTAAGTACTACTACATCTGAGGATCAGATTTTTTAGAAGAAAATGGTGGTTTACTAGAAAACAATATCCAGTACTTAGGAGTTGAAACATTTCAGCCAATCAGTACCATACATTCTTGCTTAGTTCGCTGATATTTAAATGACAAGATTGTAGGAGGTGATCATCAGTACCTCTTTAAATGCTCCACACTGATGATGGCTTTTTACAGTTTACTTCATTTTTACTCTGTGTGTTTGTGTGTCGAACTGTGCTGGCACGCGTGTGGAGGTCAGAGGACATCTTTTAGGAGTCAGTTCTCTTTATCAGGCGTTTTATAAATTAAATTTTATAAATTGCTTGTTCATTGAACCATCTTGCTGGCTTGCTGAGTATGTTTTAAAAGCATGGAGGCAGGTGGGGAGGGACTGTATCTATGTTTGGATGATGGAGAGTACTTGACTTCCATGAATTTCTAATGAACCAATATTTTCTTCCAACTCTGTTAGCAACACCTTTGACTCATCAATAGAATATATAAATACTCTTTAAAAAATTTTCAGATAATATAATCACATTTCTGCCTTCCCTTTCCTTCTTCCAAACCCTGCCATATACCCTTCCTTTCGCCCTTTCCTGCTGTTTCCACTAATGGTTATTACATGCATATATGTATATTCATATACATTCCTAACTATAACATTAAGTCTGCATGTGTATGTTACCGGTATGTATGTTTTCAGGGCGGACCATTAGTATTAGATAATCAGTAGGTGTGCTCTTCCCTGGGGAAAACAACCTTGTCACTCCCAGCTTCCCTTAGTTGCTTGTAGTTGTCTGTGGGTTGAGGTCTTGTGGGCATCTGTATTGGGGTCGTCGTTGAGCTCCTGTTTGGGCAGTCATGTTGGTACACCTTATGGGTGTAGTTTCTGATATTACTGGGGACACACTCAGAGCAGACTCCCTGATCTGGCTCTTAACAATCTTTCCACCTCCTCTTCTGCAATGTTTGCTGAGCCTTAGGTGTGGGAGTATTTTGTAGATGTCTCATGAGGTCGGTGCCTGACAACTCTGTGTTTTGATTGGGTGTAGTTTTCTGTAGTGGTCACCTGTCTGATATACTGAGAAATTTCCATCATGGGGGCTGAAGACTTGGCTTGTTGAGTTATAAAGACAGTGTTTAGGTTGTTCTTAGGATTGTGCTCATTTAGTAAAGTAGTGGTTGTGGGTTCTCCGATAGCAGTGCCCTCACTAGCACAGAGTAGCTAGCTAGGTTTCCAGTACCAGGTGTAGTTTCTCTCTTGTTGAGCAGGATAAGTAATCTTTTATCACATCCTGCTTGCTGCAGAAATCTTGTAAATGTTTGTTAGTCACTAATTAGAAATTAAGGTAGTAAAAACTTGTTATTAGAGCATGCTACTTAATTTGTTAAAAAGGAAAAACTAGAAGCAGAGGCAGGAGGATCTCTTGAGTTCTAGGCCAGCAGGGTTATTTACACAGTGGAGACTGCCTTGGGGTTGACGCTAAGAAACTGGACTGGGCGTGTGGTTCAGTATTAGATTGCTGGCCTAGCATGCCTGAGTTCCTCAACTGAATTCTGTAATTGATTTTCTCTTGTGGATACATCCACACACTTTAAAATATGCCAAGAAGAGCTGAACGCTCTGCCAGAAGAGTTTATTGCACACCCCTGGATTAAAGATTAAGGATTAAATAGCTCATCTTGGTTCTGGTCTAGGGTAGCACTCTGTGGGTGCATTCGGGAGTTCCTCTATCAGACTGAATCATGGACTTCCAGACTGAATTTCTGCTGATGTCATATGTCTCTCATACTGAGTTTGGGTGGCAGTAAAGACAAATTTGTGGTTGTGATCATTTGCTTTTCTTTTGTTTGTTTTTATTGATGTTTTCCTTATCTCTGTTTTGGATAAATTTTTTGGAAGGATTAAGGTTGTAAGTAGTTGTTCCATTTGATGGGGTTTAGGGAAAGACCTTCTGAGGTTATCTGCTGTTGATTTTCCAGGCAGGGGGACTAGCTTGCCAGGAACAAAAGTTACCAAATAACACATGAACTACACAAAATACTTCTGAGACAGGTCAGTTGGAAAGTTGTTTTACCTTAGAAATATGACATCATTTGCTCCTTAGTGAGAGCGGGGACTGGGGAGTGACAGTAATTCAGGATTAACTGGTTTTAGGGAAGGAAATGGTAATAAAATCTCTATTAGTAAGAATTTATGGAAAACTGAAAAGCTTAATTTGTAACAAGTGTAACAAGTTTATCTGGCTGATAGAGTGGGATTTGCATTCTCCAAGTTACAATGAGTTTCCAGATCCTTATCAGTAGGTATTAGGAGTGACTGTTTTTAATAGTGATAATGAGGCAGCTGTTCCCAAGAGGAGACTTAGTCACACAGGATTGTCAGAGCCCAGAAATAGTTTGGGAAAACTCAGGATGGAAAAAAGCAAACTGTTTCAAAACAAAACAGAAGCTTGAAGCTGTTTTTTAGGGGTGGTGGGATGGGAATTGACAGATGTGGCAACCATCTCTTATCCAGGGAAGTGAGCTTTCCAGAAGGCACAGAAGAGCGGTGTTACTCATCTGGAGAACTTCAGGTTAACATGAAGTGTGAAGAGCGTGAAATTGATAACAGCTACTAATCTGAAGGTAGTTTTTTGTTTGTTTGTTTTTGGATTTTTGAGACAGGGTTTCTCTGTAGCTTTGTAGCCTGTCCTGGAACTAGCTCTTGTAGACCAGGCTGGCCTCGAACTCACAGAGATCTGCCTGCCTCTGCCTCCTGAGTGCTGGGATTAAAGGCGTGCGCCACCACTGCCCGAATGAAGTTAGATTCTTTATATAAGTTGGCAAAACAATTTTACATTAGAAAAAAAATCTGGTAGCAGCTTTGTTTTTAAAAGGAAAGATTTATTTTTATTTATGTGTAAATATGTTTGTGTGAGTGTATGACACCTGTGTGCACAGGTGCCCGAGAAGGCCAGAAGGGGAGTCTGCTTCCCAGGAGGCAGCGTTTCAGGCTGTTGTGAACCACCTGATGTGGGTGCCAGAACTGAACTAGGTAGGATCCTCTAGTAGAGCAGTAAGCTCTCTTAGCCACTGAGTCATCTCTCCAGGCCCTGGTAGCAGCCTTTTGAAAGAAAATTTAAGTAGCATTTCATGCTGTGGGATTACTCTGCCAGGTGCTAGAAGTGGGAAGTGTTCATGAACTTTTAAACCACACTGCTCTTTAACACCAGGATTTACTAATTAATAATGGAGACAAGGTATTGATTAGCATCATTAGGCCAAAAAGGGTGAAAGGGTAGGCTGCCTTTATGTTTGTCTATTTTATTTCAGTGCTAGGAGCAAAAGAATCTTTGTTAGGATTTCTTTACTGCTGCCTGAATACTAGTATAGCAAACTATGAAACCAGTTTTCCTAAAATCCAGAAGTGATAATATACCAAATTAAAACAAAGTCACTCTTAAGGAAATAAATGCAAACATGTAGCTGCCTTGGTTGAACTACAGTCTGCATATTGTCTCAGCTGTCTGTGCTAAGCAAACTCCTCCTTAATATGATGCCATCATAGTAGCTGTCATCCTGTCTGGAAACATCATTTACTACATGAATTGTGTTTTGAAAACTCAGGCCTTGGTAACACCCCCACCCTCAGAGCTGAGGACTCAGCCCAGGGCCTTGAGCTTCCTAGGCAAATGCTTTGCCACTGAGCTAAATCCCCAACCCATGGTAACTTTCCTAACTGAATAGAATCAACCTTAAAGCTACCCAAAGAGGTAGACAGATAGGGCTCAGTGAGTCAAAGCTTTTGCTGCACAATTCTGATGACCTGAGTTTGATCCCCAGGAATCCATGGTGGAAGGAGAAAACTGACTCCCAAAAGAAATCCTCTGACCTCCACACGTGTGCCTGAATACACATACTCAGAAATCATAATAAAATAAAAACGCTTATAGAACGTACTTAAAGGTGTAAACTAGAAACAAATGGTATCCAGTTAAAACAGTGTATTTCATATTTCAGGTTGTTTACATACTAAGATATTACCTTCAGTGTTAGGAAGTATGAAAGATCACAGGTGTTGCCATCGTACGGCACATCTGAGAATTTATTGTGTTGATCATTTTAACTTCTTACACAGTGTTAAGTGGAAACAGTCCCTTCATGGTGCTTTGAAATTGTTTTAGGAAAACCAGAGTGTGACCGAATGTAGCAGCCTTGAAGTAACTCCCTCATTTCCTGAGGTGAGTTAGGTATACCCTGTGACATGGGAACAAAACAATTAAAAAGAACTTGGAGTTACGGAAAGTTCGGAGTGTCACACAGAATCAGATAGCTATAGTTTTTGTTGTGAAAATGTAATGTTTTTAAAATAAGAGAATTTCTTCTGTGGGAAAATGATCAAATATTCATGTGAAAAAGGAGTTATAAGGGGGGCATGAGAGGCTGCACAGCGGTTAAGGACACTTGTGCTCTTGCAGTGTATGGGAGTTTGGTTCTCTGCTCCTGCATGCGTGGTTTACGAATACCTGTGTCTACCTCCAGGGGCGTAGTCTGGTCTTCAAGGGTACCCACACTAAAGTGCATTGCCCACACATAGACACATATGCACACAGTTGAAACTAAAAATATTTTATAAAGGAATTATGACCTAAATAGTTTGTTTTGTTATACTTTTGTATTTTTGATCTAATATTAGATGCATGCAGTTTGTTCACTAGCCCTGTAAGAGTTGCTCTGAAGAACAGTGATTCAAAAGCAGTAGTGCTTTTCACCCCCAGCTTTCCCCTGGAGACAGTGCTTTCGCGCACCCCTTTTCATTGGCTTAGATTTTCTCCATAGGTCTCACTGGCCTTCCTTGCCCAGGCTGGCCCCAGACCATGGCAGTCTCCTCTCCGAAGCTCCGAAGCTCTGAGATGTGGGCGTTTGCCACCATGCCTGCCTTACTCTGTGTTTCCAACAGCATTGTTTCTTCTTTAGTTTATTTTATTTTGAACTGGGTTTCAAGTAGCCCAGGTTAGGCTCAGAGTTACTGTGTAGCTGAGGATGACCTTGAGCTCTTGAGCCTCTTGTCTGCCTCCTTTCCAACTACTGGGATTACATGTTTTTGCCACCATGGGAAACCATTAATAGAATTCATACATTCTGGTTGTTGAGTTTTCAGTTTCAGGTATGAAGATTTAGTGTTTTTCCTCATCCCCAGAAATGTTTGTCTTTTGCTCTTGTAATGTGGGCGATTGCCCATTTGCTTAGGACTGTCGCTCCGTGTCTCCTTGCTGAGGCTGGCAGCACTCCTCACTTAAGCTAGCGCACTTTCAGAAAACTTCATTTCCCTGCCATTTATATAGTTATTTACTTTTCTGTTTTATTGATCTAGTTCGTCTTTCCCGTGTCCTCTCAGGCCTCCTAATATCCCTGGGTTCCTGAGGACTCATGCCCACCTGTACCACCTGATTTTATGCTGAGCCACTCTGCAGTGTCCCACCCACCTCCAGCATCTTGAAGATAGCAGTGCCTATTTGTGTGGAATTCTTGTTTGGAGCTTATGTCTTCTTTTTCTTGGTTGAGATCCCATTACCCCATCTGTCCTTGTCCATGCCCTCGACCCCCTCTCCCAGTGATGGGAATCAAACCCAGGACTCTGCATGGTAGGTGAACTCTCTGCCACCAAACAATATTCCCCTGCCTAGTTTAGTCTTTGCTTGTAGCAAAATATACTCTCATAGTCCCTGGTTAAGAAAGTTAAACTTGTGTAAACACAGTTGATACATTTTTGGTCCATCAAATATACTACCAACTGGTAGATAACACAAAGAACATAGAACTTTTATTACACGCCTAAGTAGAGGGACTGTGCATATTCTAGTATGGAACTCAAAGTGGAGCAAGAGAGCTGAACCTTGAATGGAGTTTATCAGACTAAGGATTAGGCTAGGAGCTTCTGGGGAGGAAAGTGGAGCAGGCTGTGGAAGGTCACATCAAGCAAGAGGTTTGTTTTTGTTTGTTGTTCCTATGCTGAATATTGAATTCAGGGCTTGGACGTGTTTGGCATGTACTTTACTGCTGAGATAAATACCCATACTGCACACATATGCTTTAATTTATAAAGATTTTTATGGTTCAACAAAGTGACTGTTGTAACTAGAGGGAACAGATTCTTGATCAGATCCCTTTCGACACTGAATATGTGGATTACACATGGGCCAGGTGAAGCCTGGAGTTCAGCCTTGTGAAGAATGCTTGTTGGCTTAGGTACTGTTATTTTGCTGTGAGGAGACAGCATGACCAAGGCAACTTACAAAAGAAGCTTTAGTTGTGAGCTTGCTTGCAGTTTTGTAGGGTGAATTCACAGCCATCATGGTGGGGTGAGTATATGGCAGCAGGCATACGGGCATGGCATTAGAGCAGTCGCTGAGAACCTAACATCCTTATCTGACAGTAGGAGGCAGAGAGAGAAAGACTGGGTTAGTGGTGGACTTTTGAAACCTCCAGTGACACACCTCCTCCTACAAGGCCACACCTCCTAATCTTCCTAGACAGTTTTACCAACCAAGAAGCCAAACATTCAAATACATAAGCCTATGGGGCCATTTTCATTCAGACCCCCACAGCAAGTGGTTCCCGTCCAGTGGATGGGGTATTCAGTCGCTATGTTTTATTAAGCATTTATACAAATGAGTTTCTCTTCTCTGTTCAGTCTTCTCTCGCTGTTCTATTTATTTATCTATTTATTTATTTATTTATTTTTGGTTTTTTGAGACAGGGTTTCTCTGCAGCTTTGGAGCCTGTCCTGGAACTTGCTCTTGTAGACCAGGCTGGCCTCAAACTCACAGAGATCCGCCTGCCTCTGCCTCCCAAGTGCTGGGATTAAAGGCCTGCGCCACCCGGCTCGCTGTTCTGTTTTGCATGCAAGAGATTTTTCTGTTCTTCTTGCCCCTAGTTTGTGTGATGAAATCTAGGTCAGACTTATATGGGCTAATTGCTGTTTTTAGTTCTTGTGACTCCCATTTATGGCTCTCAGACCTGCTTCTCTTTTTGGAAGGGTCGTCAAGGGGGGTGGGCCAGGTTTCTTTAGTAGCTTATGCTCAAGACCAACATTCTGTGGTATCTGAAAGGCCCTTCTCCAGAACTTTATTCATATAAATAATCACCTTGATTTGGATGTTTAACCAGTTACTTTCAGTGAAAAATGGGATTATACGCTGTTAACTGGGTCCTGTTATTACCAATCCACCTTCCCCAGAAACTGATCTTCGTTTGCCTTGGCATTGCCTACAACATGCATTTGAAATACAGAATCTATAAATAAGGAGGGTCTTTTAAAGCATGGTCCAGAGAGAATTACGTAGGGTTTTTATTATTTTATTTTTGCTGGACTGAGGATTGAGCCTAGAGCCTTGTGCATACCAGAACAGTCTACCATTAAACTGCACCTCCAGCCATGATTGTAGGGTTCTGGAGAGCTTAGTCAGGCACTGGACCTTGTGGAAGACAGTGTGTACCTGGTTGACCAGACACTCAACAAGCTCTTCTTTCAGCCTTAAGTGGGAACATGGGCAGCTCAAGTGGTTGCAGAACCAGAAGCTGCTGCCATTTGCCTTCCACAGTTCACTTCCGAGAGATAGGGCAGGCTTTGGGGTGTACTAGTGTACCCTTTTCTGTGGACAGTCTCGTAGTGGATGCTTTTTTTTTTTTAATAAGCTTTAAGCTGGGTTTGAGAGGATGTTAAGGCAGGAAGATTGTGTTTGAGCCTAGCTGAGGTAACATACTGATTCCTTGTCTCTAAAACCTCCAAATCTGTACAGCTTTAAGGTGAGAAAGTTTGTAGTTTTTAATGCACAGTCATAATTTTGTTAAAACTTCTGTGAAACTGCTGTTGATCTGGCAGATGGCTGTGATAAAATGGGAACATGTAAACCAAAAAGAAACCAATGTAGGTTGAATCATAATTAAAAATATCTCTATGATTCACTAAAATATTTTTCATTTGGGTTAACTTGTTAATGCTGTAATCTTGTTTTATTCATCATTTGAGAAAAACCGAAGTAGACAAAGCAGGGCTGGTGAGACGGCTCAGCAGGCTCAGGCTCGTGCTGCTCTGCCGCTGGCCTGGGCTTGCTCCCCGGTCTCCTCCCCTGCTGGGAGCAGAACAGTTCTGACCTCTACATGCCCACCATGGTACATGAATTTTCTTTAAAAAAACAAAACAGCTGAGACCAAAGGAAATAACCAAAGATGGCATTAGAATTTCTTCATTGGTCAATTTTTAGGTCATGGACTTTCTGAAGTAAAAGAATCTCAATAAGATGATTGTTTATAGAAGCTGATAGAGACCTTTGCTTTTTCGCTTTCTCTTCTGTTGTGGAATATAAGTAAGAATAAGTTTCTGTGACTTATTTATTTGTGAGCTGGGTGGTGGACCCCAAAAAGAAGAAGAGTAAAAACAAAAAACAACTCCACTCTTCAGTGAGTTTTCAGAAGTGCGTTTTACTTGTCAGGAACACCTAGTCATCTTCACAGGAGATTATTCCTGGACACCTTACAATGGGAAGAGCTTCTCCCTGGCTTGCCAAGAGGAATGGCCACCCTCACTTCCCTGTCTCTTGTATAACAGCCCAAAGTAGGCGTATATGGTGTTTTTCTTGAGATAGTTTACAGCATTTCTGATGTGGCACTGAGCTGTTTTGTGTTTTTCATGCTTGAAATATTACTCAGCCCAGTGAGAACTGACTCCTGGTGAATTGATGGTCATTTTATCAGAAGGGAAAGGGGGGTGTTCTAGGTCTCTTACAAGGGTGCGGGTCCTGTTCATGAGGTCTCCATTTTAATGATCTAATGATGCCCTAAAAGTCTCACCTCCGACATAATCACATTGGGGAATAGGGGTTCAGCATACGGCACACAAACATGACTGCACAGCAGCGCTGAATATCGCGTCTCGAGAGCTTGTTGAGCTAGCGTCTCAGGCTGGTACTGTGTCAGCACCACCACTCTGCACACTATCCTTTGCTTTCCCTGCTTCCCTGTTTCACTTTAGTGGCTCTTTAGCAAGACTGTTGAATGGCAACCTTTGAGGTTTCCTAGTAGGTTTTGAGTTTGTAACCAGTCTGAACATGCTGAGCTCTGTGATGGAGTGAAGCTCTGCGTAACAGAATATAGCCCAACACTTTCGTTTTCTTTGGTCTTCTTACTGTGAACCAAGCAATTTAAAATGTTTGTTAGAGTCAAAAAAAAAATCACCTTATGTTTATAAATATACTCTAGAATTGACTCATTTGCTCCTATCTCATTCTTGATGAGAACAAAGCCCCAGAATGCTCTGCATTTTCAGCGAAGCAGCTCACTACCATGGTAACAAGGAGTCAGTTTATTCTAACTGAGGCAGGGTTCTGGTCTCTTGCTTTCAGGAAATATAAAAACAATCCAAATGCCTTCTTGAAGACTTGACAGCATGATCTATTCAGAGTCATGTCCAAATAACCTTCACTTATAAATATGGCAGCATAACTCAGGTATATTGTAAGGGAAGGGCAGGCCCCAGAGCTGGGATTCTGTCACATTGTGAAGACTTCAGATCAGATCCAGATGGCTTTACATGTACCTGAGGATAACCTGATTACTTCCTGTTAAGAGTCATTACCATCTCCATCCTTCTCCCAGTCCACCTTGAAAACAGATAGCTGGCAGGGGTTTAGGAGAATAGCGAATCACATGGGACAAAAGTAAAAGTGATTTTACTTAGGCCAAATTGCCCCTGAGACCCTCACAGTCTTTCATCTAAATGTGTGGTTGAGATTTTGAAGTATGTTTCTTAGGTCTTACTATGGGGCAAGGCTGTTTAGAACCTACATCATCTTAGGGATTTTCTTTTCTTTCTTTTTTTTTAAAATATTTTTATGGTTTATTTAACTTTATTTTATGTGCATTGGTGTGAAGGTGTCAGATTCCCTACAACTGGATCTTCAGACAGTTGTGAGCTGCCATGTGGGTGCTGGGAATTGAACCCTGGCCCTCTGGAAGAGCAGTCGGTGCTCTTAACCACTGAGCCATCTCTCCAGCCCCGGGATTTTCTTTAAGAGTAAAGCAAAGGTGTAGCAGAGCACGTGGCTGGGGAGCAGAATAAAAGGAATACAGAAGGATTTGAGGTATGTCATCAAAGCTGTCTACCCTAGTTTCTGTAGGCCGAAAAAAAATTTAAATTTTTTTTTCTGGTTGTTAGTAAAATACAGTTGCTTACTTCATCTTTTAACTTATGAATAGAATTAAAGAGTTTGGGGGAAATCAAAGTATAATTACTTTGGATTAGCTAAATAAAATCTGTAGGTAGGATGATCTGAGAAAGCATTACATTTTGTTAGGCAAACAGGAAAATTTGGGGAGATAGCATAGGAGAACTATTATTACAAACATTGTGGATTTAATGTAATTAGAACATCAAACTTAAAAACAGATGTTAAAATTTGGGAAGTGAAAAGTTCTGAGAATTAAACTTTCGGCCTTCTGTACAATTTGTGTAAGTTTTACTTGACAATATTTGTGTATCTGTAAATGTCCATAGAGGAGTGTGCACAACTCAGACTCCACTTAGAAATGCTGTTCTAGTTCAGGAACATGCAGCCCTGGAGCACACGTCAGTAGGGAGGGAGAGGGAGAGGGCACAGAACGCAAGTAAAGCAGAAATAGAGGGGCAGTCTTCTGCAGACATTTAAGGTATGTTCTGAGAAGACACGAGCAGAAACCTGGAAGAAGAGAGACACAAGTGGATATCACTGGGAAGCAGCAGATTTTATATCAGCAAGCGTCAAAGCTGGGAGGTAGGATTGTGTGTCATGTTTGAAAAAGAATAGTTTCCCATTAAACCGAGTAAGCACAGAGGAGGCAGGTAAGCAGAAATGGGAAGTGGGCCTGCCTTCCGGAACATCTGAAGAGTATAGTGTAGAAAAGGATAGGACGGGAATTGGGGAAGATGGCTCAGTGATGAAGAGCTCTTACAGAAGACCTGTGTGCAGGGGATCCGATGCCTACTTATGACCTCAGAGGACACTGGGCATACATGTGGTGCACTGACAGATGTGCAGGAAAACACACACACACACACACGAAGAAAGGTGGTATGGTAGAGCATCTGGATTTTTTCACAATGCAACAATACATGAAGAGAGCAAGATGAAGTTGAACTAATGGTGGCTTATAGAAAAGGGTGGCAGCAGTGAACACTGGCAAGAAGTGGTTGGATTTTTGTTAAAGTCTGAAGGCAGACCCAGTGAGATTTGTGAGAAAGGAAAAGGGACCAAGAAAGAGTCAAGGTTTCTGATGTTAAGAAATAAAAAATTATGTTTCTGCTTATTAAAATGGGGAAGATTGTGGAGTGTGCAAAGGGAATAGAACTTTTACTTTGGACATGGCTGAGTCTGAGAAGCTTATTTGATGTGCATGTAGAGAATTGAAATAGGATGATGTGGGATTCCCCTCTGTATGCTGTGAATATCATTGGTTAATAAAGGAACTGCTTTGGGCCTATAGCGATAGGGGAACAGAGCTAGGTGGGGAAAACTAAACTGAATGCTGGGAGAAAGGAGGCGGAGTCAGAGAGAAGCCATGTAGCCCCCACCAGAGACAGATGTAGCTGGTAAGCCACAGCCATGTGGCGATACACAGATTAATGGAAATGGGTTAAATTAATATGTGGGAGTTAAGCAGTGAGGGGCAAATGGACCAAGCAATGATTTAATTAATACAGTTTCTATGTGATTATTTCGGGGCTAAGTGGCCAGGAACCAAGAAGCAGCCTGCTGCTGCATACGGAGAGATAGGGTATAGATTGGGATGGCAAAGGGGGTTGAAGAGGATGTTGGGGGAGGGGGAACCATAATTAGAATATATTGTATGAAAAATCTATTTTCAATTTAAAAAATAGACAAAAATAAAGGAATTCCTGAAAAAAAATAGATGGGTAGTTTGACTTCTTTAATGATAATACAAAAATGGGATGATTGCCAACAAACAAGAGGCAGGCTCTGTGGTGAGGCCAGACGCGTGTGTTTGTAAGGGGAGTGTTTCTCATCACTCCCCACCTTATTTTTTGATAGGCTCTCTGCACGATTTGAATAGGCTGACTTATCTGCAAGCCCCAGGGATTATTATCATTTTCCTGGCTCTGGAATTACACTACCTGTGCTGGTTTCCTGTGTGGGTGTTGAGATTTGAACTCAGTTCTTCATGCTTTGCCGCAAGCACCGTGCTGACTGACTGATATCTCCCCAACCCCAAGATCAGGGAATGAGCATCTAGAGAGCTTTAGTTCAAGTTCTGAGCAGTGTGAACATTGTGTGTTGGCAGGTAATAAACCTGCACGATGATTGTAGAAAGGATATTTCGTTAGGCTTCTTGATACTTTTTAGTCTGTGCATTTCTAAAGGTAAAGCTTTCTATTCCATAATAATTTGAGGAAAAAATTAAGGAGGCACATGGTTTTCAGGGATTTGTAGGAATGTGGTAGAACAATTAAATATGAATTTTTGTGGGAGGGCGTTTTGCAATATAGTCTTTGTGAATGTGAAAACCAAAAGGGAAATTGAAAATGATGTGATCTTTCTGAAAATGTAGTATATACCAGATTTTTGCCAGGCATGGTGATGCATGGCTATAATCCCAACACTGCAAAGTGGAGGCAAGAAGGCCAGGAGTTCAAAGTCATCCTTGGCTGTATAGCCACAAGGCCAGCTGGAGACCAGCCTATGTGAAATCCTGTCTCAAAGATTTTTCTCTTAGCTTCTTGACTCTTTTATTTCTTGTTTCTAGTTAATTCTGTATTAGGAAACATGTTAATTTCAGTGGTGATTTTCTTTATTGCTATCCTTCCTTTCCATATTAAATTAAAAACAACTATTTCTACTGCTTACCTTACCTGGATTTTGTTTTCTTGATGTTTGATATTCCTCTCCTTCCCTCTCCTTCTCCAAATGAGAGTCTGCAGAAAGCAGTATGTGTGGTTTTAGATTTATGGCTTTCCCATAACTGTACTCCAGAAGTTTATAGCTAAGAGCTGGGTGTGGCGGTGCATGCCTGCAATCCCAACACTCTGGAGGTTGAGCAGGAGAATCATGAAAAAAGTTTACAGCCAAGTCTCATCATATAGGCATGATGTCATTTTTTCCTATCCAAATACAATTTCAGGGCTATAAACCCTAACTCCTCTACACTTATCCTAATGTGAAACACTTTAAAAATTCAGATTTTAAACTTACTTTCTGGGGTCTTTCTTTTTGTATTATTCCATCCTCCCTATTAGTAGTTGGAGGTCTCCATATATGTTTTACTAAATATTCCAAATCTGAGACTTTAAGTGCTGATTTGGCTGTGTATCAGAATTGGCTTCAGTCCCCAAAAGATGTTCCTGTTTTGTTTCTCTGCAATAGCCTGATCTTATCCTCCTATTTGTTTGTCATTACCTGAGTGCTCATATTGTCCTCATGGATTTTATGTTAAAAAACAACAGCTGATGGCATAACTGGATATCAGCATGTAGACAAATGAAAGTAGACCCCTATCTATCACCATGTTCAAAACTCAAGTCCAAATGGATCAAAGACCTCAACATAAAGCCAGCCACACTGAACCTTATAGAAGAGAAAGTGGGAAGTACGCTTGAACGCACTCGCACAGGGAACCACTTCCTAAATAGAACCCCAGCAGCACAGACACTGAGAGAAACAATTAATAAATGGGACCTCCTGAAACTGAAAACCTTCTGTAAAGCAAAGGACACGGTCAACAAGATAAAACAACAGCCTACAGAATGGGAAAAGATCTTCACTAATCCCACATCAGACAGAGGTCTGATCTCCAAAATATACAAGGAACTCAAGAAATTGGACACCAAAAAAAAAATCACATAATCCAATAAAAAAATGGAGTACAGACCTAAACAGAGAGCTCTCAACAGAGGAATCTAAAATGGCTGAAAGACACTTAAGGAAATGTTCAACATCCTTAGTCATCAGAGAAATGCAAATCAAAACAACTCTGAGATTCCATCTTACACCTGTAAGAATGGCCAAGATCAAAAACACTGATGACAACTTATGCTGGAGAGGTTGGGGGAAAAGGTAACACTTCTGCATTGCTGGTGGGAATGCAAGCTGGTACAACCCCTTTGGATGTCAGTGTGGCGATTTCTCAGAAAATTAGGAAACAACCTTCCTCAAGACCCAGTAATACTACTTTTGAGTATATATCCAAAAGATGCTCAATCATGTCATAAGGACATGTGCTCAACTATGTTCATAGCAGCTTTATTTGTCATAGCCAGAACCTGGAAACAACCTAAATGCCCCTCGATCGAAGAATGGATAAAAAAAATGTGGTACATTTACACAATGGAGTACTACATAGCAGAAAAAAATAACGACAGCCTGAATTTTGCAGGAAAATGGATGGAACTAGAAAGCATTATTTTGAGTGAGGTAACCCAGACACAGAAAGACAATTATCACATGTACTCACTCATAAGTGGTTTTTAAACATAAGGCAAAGAAAACCATCTTACAAACCACAATCCCAGAGAATTTAGACAACAATGAGGACACTAAGAGAGACCTACATAGATATAATCTACGTGGGAAGAAGAAAGTATAAAAAGACAAGATCTGAGTAAATTGGGAGCATGGGGACCTTGGGGGAGGGTTGAGGGTGAGAGGGGAGTGGCAGGGAGGGGAGCAGAGAAAAATGTAGAGCTCAATAAATATCATGGAGGGAAAAACAATTAAAAAAAAAAAACAACAGCTAAAAAAACCAGCCCTTATTTTGTGAGCTGGTTGGCTGCAAAGTAGCTTGTGAATCCTTCCTCTTAGCACTGTGTGTGCTCACTGCCCTTTCTGTCCGTGGCCTTTACTCTTTATGTACTGTGTAATGCTTAAGTTCACCTCCAAATCAGAAGGTCCACTGGATGAGGATTTGCTTACTATTGTGTTAGCCTCTGAAAGGATGCTTAGAACCTAGGCAAGTGCTCAGGAGCCGGAGTGACTGCAAGGACCATGGCTTTGGTAGCTAAAAGATAATTAAGCTTCCAAACTGTGGGATTTGAGGAAGAGAAACAGTTTTACTTGAAGGTTCCTACTAGAGGCTGGAATTGTGTTTTACTTGAAGGTTCCAATTAGAGGCTGGAATTGTTTTACACTTGTTAAATGAGATGGGGGAAATCCCTTAGAGTTAAGCAGTGCATTTCTCATAGCCTGATTTCTGCAGGCTCCACCAGATGCTCTCAGTTTTAAGACAGCAGTGCTCAGATCTGGAGGAGCTATGCCTTGAAAATCGTTACTTTCTTTGTGGTTTTATTGACTCTCTGGTTTATATCTGTTGATAGCTTTTCCTACACTGTTCTCATCTTCTCCTGCACTGGATGATTCCTAATCTAAAGTCATAGGATATAAATTTGAGTGATGAATTCCATCTAAAAGAACATTATTAAATTTATTAAATTATGCCTTTCCATGTATGCAGTTTTCTAGTTTTATGTTCTGTTCTCTTATGTTTGCTTTTATAACAAACAAGCAAAATTTTGATACCAATTTGACTGATAGTGGTTTGAGACTGAGGTTGATACTTATAATCTAAGTACAGATCCCACAGTTTTTGCCCTAGAATTCCATCTTATCATTTGGGGGGCACACTCATGCATGCTTGTGCACCCCACCCCTCCCTTTCTTTCCCTACTTCCCCCTTCTCCTCCCCTCCTCTTCTCCCTTGTGTGTGTGCGTGCGCCTGTCTGTCTGTCTGTTTTGTCTTGGACAGGCTAGCCTCATACTCATGGTTGTTCTTCACAAGACTCCGAGCACAGGCATGTCTGTTCTGTCGCGCCTGGCTAGGTCTGGCGGTACAGGATGGCCTGGCAGCTCTTCTCTCCACTGTCCCCTGTGTCCACTGCTGCTGGAGGCCTCATATGCACACTGCTCAGCTTTCATCTCACCGTCATGAAGTCAGGGTTCAATACATTGCAGTTGTCTATCTTCAGGTGTTCAAATACTTTGCTAGTGAATTCAAAAGCTAAAAAGGTGATACTTGGCTATTTTAGGGTGTTTAATATTTTTCTTAACTGGATATTCTGTTTGAAGGCAAAATAAATGTTACTTTCACTGTAAGAGCTGACTTTCTTTCCTTATTTCTTTTTTTCTTTCCTCCTTTCTTTTTAGGCAGCATCTTATGTGGCCCAGACTGACTTTGAACTTGCTATTAGTTGAAGATGACCTTAAACTCCTGAGCTTTTTCCTGAATGCTCAGATTACAGGCTTATGGCACTCATGACGCCTGGGTTTTAGAAGGTCTGCTTGAGTGTAAGCTAGGTCTACATAAGTTCTCCATGACAGCCCAGGCACTGCAAGTTAGCTTCATGTTTGCTTCCAGACAATCTTATTTGTTAATCACTGTAAGCTTTTTTAGATAGAATTTTTTTCCGGATTGTTTTATATAAGCTGTCTAAAACTGAGAGATATAAGTGTTGTTTTATATATGGTGGGACTAAGTATTAGTTCCTGAAGTAAACCATACTTCTAAATGTTTTCATAGTGGGTATTTAGTATAACTCATTTATATATTTTATTTTTTAAAAAAATTATACTCTTTATAATTTTAAAAGAAAGTGTCACATTTTGTATCAGTGTTATCAGGAATGTTGATCTGTATGCAATGGCTATATCTGTGGCTGTTGGGATTGATAAAAAATACTGGCCAGAAGCAACTTGGGGAGGAAAGGGTTTATTTGGTGTATACTTCCACATCACAGCCTTATCACTAAGGGATAGCAGGGCAAGAATGTGGAAGCAATAACTGAAGTAGGGACTGTGGAACAATGCTGCTTACTGCTGGCTTGCTTTCCACATCAACTGTCCAAAGATGGAACTACCTCCAGTGGGGCGCTCCTCTCCCTTTCATCACGAAAACTCCCCACAGTTGTGCCCCAACTGTGGGCACAACTGAAGGTCCCTCTTCCTGGACTTTAGCACAGGGACCTTAAGCTGGCGTCATTTTCTGAGCGCTTATCTCCTTTTCTGCACGATGGTTGCAGGAGTACAGATGTGGAGGGGTTGACACTGATGTACTAAAATCAGGACCACTGAGAAAATGGAGAAAGAGGATCAACTGGCAGAGTGGACCCCAGATAGAAGTGATTCAGCAAGCTGGGCGGTGGTAGCGCACGCCTTTAATCCCAGCATTTGGGAGGCAGAGGATGGTGCCTCCTTGTGAGTTCAAGGCCAGCCTGGTCTACAAGAGCTAGTTCCAGGACAGGTTCCAAAGCTACAGAGAAGCCCTGTCTCAAAAAATTAAAAATAAAAAAATTTAAAAATTAAAAAAAAAAGTTCAGCAACAGAAAAAAACAAACGAGATGTCGTGA
Source organism: Ondatra zibethicus (assembly GCA_004026605.1). Lineage (NCBI taxonomy): Eukaryota > Metazoa > Chordata > Mammalia > Rodentia > Cricetidae > Ondatra > Ondatra zibethicus. The sequence goes on along the minus strand of PVIU01001597.1, from coordinate 166,001 downwards.
AAACCATAGGTTTAAAGTATGCCTTACTAAATATCACGTGCTGCCAAGTTTAGGGGAGGAGGGTGGGACCGTATCTGTGCTGCTTTTTTATTTCCCAGCGGCCTGCTGTTGACTGCCAGGCAATGCAAGGAAGTAGCATCCTGTCTTGGTGGAAAGGAAAAGGTTGAAACCATGCATCATAAATTCCAGCACTTTGTTAGCTGTGACTTTGGTTGCTTAATATCTATAAAATGGACAGTATGGAAGGGATTTGTAAAGCAGAAACTTTGGAAGAAGAAAATTTGTCATTTATGCCATTTCCTTTTTCTTCTGTCCCCTGGCTTTTCCTCCTCCACATGTGTCTTCTGTGTTCTTTCCGCAGCAAATACCAAGAATATTTGCTCACTTCTGCTGGGACCTGGAAAGAGACCCGGAAGAGCTTTCTCTGTACCTGGGCACTCTGCCTCCATGTCCCCACATTTTTTCTCTGTACCTGGGCACTCTGCTTCCATGTCCCCACATTTTTTTAAGATTTATTTTGTATTACTTTATGTGTATGAGTGTTTTGCCTGCATGTACAACTGTGCACCTCATGTGTGCCTGATGCCAAGGACGTGGGTGCTGGGAATTGAACCCAGGACCTTTACAACAACAAATGCTTTTAACCACTGAGCCAGCTCACCAGCCCCGTGTCCTTACATTTTGAAACTAGATCCCATGTCCAAAAGGTTCTCAACCTCCCAAAACAGTGCCACCAGCTGGGGCCAACTGTTCAAACACAGGAGCCTGGGGTGACTTTCACGTTCAGGCCGTAACAGCATGCTCTACTTTGGCCAGCAGTGAAGTTTGATCTTTGCTGTGGTTTGCTTTGTTAGTAACAGAAATACTAAAGAGTTTTGGATGTGCATTCTTTCTAAGAATTCTGAACCAGGGAAGTTGGGGTTTTCTGTTGAGGTTAATAATATGTTTTAAAATAAATATAAACTTATTATACAGAAGTAACCAGGACATGATGATAGAACACAGTTTAATTATATTTTATAACATAAACCTCTAAATATTTTTTGCTTCTTGGTATTCTCTTCTCTAGTTTGGATGTTTAGGAGCCTATTTATCAGAAAGTGTTTGTGCTGATAAGAGTTTGGCTTTTTTTATTTTTATTTTTGTTTTTCGAGACAGGGTTTCTCTGTAGCTTTGGAGCCTGTCCTGGAACTAGCTCTTGTAGACCAGGCTGGCCTCAAACTCACAGAGATCCGCCTGCCTCTGCCTCCCGAGTGCTGGGATTAAAGGCGTGTTCCACCACTGCCCAGCTCATTTATTTACTTTTTAATACTGCCAAATTAAATACACAAAAGCAACTTTCATATTGCTAATAGCTTCTGGGATAGAACAGTCTAGATAGTTATGTAGGTATTCAGCAACTTCCCTCTCGCTTTCAAAATCCCCAAATCCTGTTTTTTTAAAGTATAAAGACACCAAATTTTAACTAGAAATGCTGTAAGGTCTCCCCATGATTCCTCACTGTGCCAAACACAGCTGTCTAAAGGCATGCCTACATAGTCTTTTAACAATAAAAAAAAGTGCAAGGAAGGGTGGTAACAGCAGTAGCCCGTCTTTCCATTATAGACCTTTGTAGGACACTGAGGAGTCGGGCATGCTGTCCTGCTTAGGGAGAGAGGCAGACGGCGCCAAGGCCAGACTGCTCTATAGCAAGCTCCAGTCCATCTGAGCTACATAGTTAAGACTCTTGTCTTAAAATTTAAACAACAAACAAACAAAAAAATTGGCTGTGACAAGATTCTGGATAAACATTAGCACTTCTAATTAGAGGCAAGCTGCTTTAGTTTCCCTGTATCTCACGTTAGGACGGCCTGATCTGACCCTGTGATTTTTCTTTAAGGGCATACTGCCGAAACTAAAAGCACTTATGCACTGGGCGGTGGGGGCGCACGCCTTTAATCTCGGCACTCGGAAGGCAGAGGCAGGTGGGTCTCTGTGAGTTCGAGGGCAGCCTGTCCTACTGAGCCGAGTTCCAGGCAGCCAGAGCTGTTACACAGAGGAAGAACAAAAGCCCTTATGCAAATGGCCTAGAAACCACAGGTGTTCTTGCCTCTGTCCCAGTGCTGGGATTACAAAACCTAAGCCAACGTATTTGGCTTGCTGAATTACCAGCTAAACCTTGAATTTGAAATCTTCCTACCCTAGCTATGTTGTCTGTTCTTCCCAGTAGCTGGGTGTCTTAGTTCCTGTTCTCTTTGTTTGAGGAGACACCATGACCAAGGCATTTAACATACTTAGAGTTTCAGAGTTAGAAAGGGTGCTAGAGAAGTAGCTGAGAGCTCACCTCTGGTCCACAGGTTGCAAGCAGAGAGCAAGTGAGACTGGGCCTGGCATGGGCTTTTGAAATCTTAAAGCTTCCCCACCCTGTCCAGTGACACATACAACAAGGCCACACCTGCTAATCTTTCCCAAACAGTTCTAACTGGAGACCAGGCACCCACTCATGTGAGCTTATGGTCATTCTTATTCAGGCCACCACACTGGGACTGTGAGTCTGCGCCACCAGACCCAGCTGAGAACTACTTTGACCTATGACTATATCTCCTTTTAGAGAGGGGAGAAGTAGGGTTAAAGGAAAATCAAACGCCTTGTGCTTACTGATAGAAACTTTTGTACAGCTCATTATATAACTCATTTGACATTTATCGTTATTGGTTGTTCCATGTGGGCTCATATAAGCATGCATGGTTTTGTTTTAAATGCTATAAAGTGTACTGGGACTATATCTTAAGCGTTTGATCCTTAGCTATGCAGACACAAATGCACACTCTACCTGTCTCACACACACCCTGACACTTGTATTAAAAAATAAAATGACCTAGCCAGGAGAGGCAGTTAATGACTATAATCCCAGCAGTTGGGAGACTGAACCAGGAAGATTATGGGTTCAAGACCAGCCTAGGCTACATAGTAATAATAATAACCCTGTCTCAAAAAAGCAAACGAGAGCCATAAATTTTACTGTTTTAAATGTATTTGAGTGAGTGTTCTGCCTGCATGTATATGTCTGTCTGCACCCCACGCATGCCCCATTGGAGGAGTCCAAAAGAAGGTGTAAGGATCCCGCTAGGGCTAGGATTACAGACAGTAGCAAGCCACCATGTGGTACTGGGAAATCAAAACTGGGTCCTTTGGAAGAGCAGCAGTGTTCTTAAGTGCTGAGCCATCTTTCTAGCTCCCAAGAGCTATAAATTTTAATTGATAAATTACACATTTGTGAAATGAGAATATTAATTGTATCTAGCTAAGTGGTCAGTGCTTAATAAAAATGACTAATTGACCTTACATTTACATAATAATGTCTTCTTTTTTCCCCACATGAGTGAATGTGGGCAGTCTTCTGATTCTTGCTATAGAAAGATATTTACAAGATAGTTTAAAATAGCAAATTTAAATAGCAAAGTTAAATTTTTACATATATCTTACATTAAAGCTGATACAAGTTAATAGTACTTAAATAAGATAGATTCAGGTACTACGTAGGCTATTTATAGTATGCAGACTGCTGAGGCACACATACCTCTCTCCCCATGCATCCATGTACATAACTTAAAAAAGAAAGAAAATCATATGGTTTTAGAAGTGAATTGGTTGAACCAGCTATGGGCATTCGTGCCTGTAATACAGCACTTAGAAGCTCTCACATTCAAGCCAGTCTGGGCTAGAGTAGTGAGACCTTTTCCCAAAACAGCGCATCTAGAACTTCCTGTAAAGGAAAGGAGACAGAGACTGGTCGCCTCTGACCATTCCTTGTCAGTCACTATACGTGAGCTCTGTATTACTCAGTTTCCTAGTGTCTCCCTTTTCTTTCTTTTCAAGTTGCTTCCTGGATTACTTCCTGTTCCGTTTTCAGTAATGGATGTGGAATGAAGCAAGAACTTACGTTGGTGCCCATTGTCTGAACCAGGAAGGAGTATGGTAGCTGCGGGACTCAGGATGCCCAGCTGCCTCGCTCACTGACCCTCTCTCCAAGTCACTGTGTATACATAGTCAACCCTTGAGGGTTCATTTATCCAGGGCATTCCCCTGCTTCTGTGTATTTATGTCTCTTCTTAAACAGTAAAATAGGAAGATTCAACTCCACAGAAATAGAAAAATAAACTCTATACAATGAAGCTTAAGCATTTTATTACCGCACATAGCCCAGGGTGGCCTTTAACTCCTGATCCTGTTTTTGCCTCCCAAGTGCTAACAGTATGTGTTCATTAATTCTCTTATCAAAAGGAACTCTTACTAAATATATCCTCTCTTACCTTTTTCCTATTTTGAGTTTGGAAGCTATCTGAAGAATCAAGATTTTAAAAAACTGTTGTAAAACTTCCCCTGGTCCGGATTTTGCTGTTCTGTATTTCCCTTAGGTGGCTAACCTAATTCCTATGTTTTCCTATACATTGGTGGCTGGTTCTCCAGGACTGACCAGATTGTGGTTGGTAGGTTTTGTTTTGAAAGTGTTTTCTCTCATCAGGAGCCCTTTAGTGTCTTACTGTGTTTCAGTTTTGTAGTGTTCGCAGGGACTGCAAAGTAGGCGTATTTCTTCTGTCGTTCCTTTCTTTTAACTGCCACCCATGAGGAACCTCACTTTCATTAAAGACTCAGCTAGCTTTAACTGTATTTTTGCTGAGTTAGTATCCTCTATGACACTGGGTAGCAGTAACAGGACTTGGTGTTAGATTTTCCGTATAGTATGTATTGAGTAGTTGGTAACAGTCCAACTTCAGATTCCCTGTAGTTTATTAGGGTGCTGTCTTAGACTGTCTAATAACACTCATTTCTCAGCTTGGTAGGGTTCAGTTTGTGCTCAAGTTAACATGGACTTCTGTACTTGGATACTATATGTGGCTGTTTTAAGGCCTTACCTGCTTGCTTTTTCTTGTTTTCTTTTTCTGTAGTGCTGGGGGTGAGGGTGAACCCAGGGCCTTAAAATGCTAGCCGAGTGCTCTGTTATTGAGATGTGTATCCTATCCCCAGCTATATGTAAGTTTTTAAAATGAATTTACATGCTTATTTTCTAAAGTACAATTTCTGGGCTTGATTTGAAATTTGAGCAATAGAGGCTAAAATATGTCTGTATTAAAATATTAGTCCAGGTAGCTTTGGCATTGCTTATTGAAGGCATTGCTTTTATGGTTTGTTTACTTGTTTTGTTTTGCCTGTGCAGAATTTAAGTTTCTCAGCAATTAACCAGCATTTTAAATTTTTAAGTAATTTTAGAAAATAGTGTAACAAGTGTTCCTAGTGACTAGAAGCTGGTTGTTCTGTGCTTTGCTGTGCTGTTCTAATGCTTTGGGTCTAGTACAAAGCCAGAGAGAGCTGACTGAGCCTGGACAGTACAGATGGTTATCACAGTAGCATACCTTTTCTGTATTAAGGATACCTCATATAAAATACATTATTCAGATTCAGTGTTGGAGCGAGGCTTTGTGGCAGTATTATTAAACTAGTCACATAGCCCCTGCCCCGCAAAGCTGGCATGCACAGTTGCACAGGCGGAATGTGATCCTGCACCTCCACCTCTCTTTTCAGGGCTGTCTAAACATCCCTGGAGCCAGTCCCTTTAAAGGACAGGCAGAACATCTGCTGTGTAGAAGTACAGCCAGCTTTTAGAGTGTCAGAGTGTAGTACCATGTGCTGTGAGTCTGACATGGTGAAATGGTAACCTGTTAGTGACTTATGCCCAACCGCAGTATGTATATGTGCACACACGCACATGCCTGTGAGCACTTGAGTGTGTGTGTGTGTGTGCATATGTGTAGAGGACTAAGGAATTATAGGTACTGCTCCTGAGGAGTGTTCACCTCATTTTTGCCAAGTAGGCTAGGCTGATTGGCAGTGAACCCCAGCAGTCCACTGTCTCTACCCTCAGTGTTGGGTTACAAGTGCACGTCACTCTGCCCAAGTTTTTATATGGGCCCTGGGTGTCAGACTTAGCAGAGCCATCTCTCCACCTCTAGTTTAGATTTGTCAAAAGACTGATTCTTTTTTCCTCTCACCCCATAGTAGTTAAAATCCATTACTGAATTGATGGTGCTGCTTCCAGTGCCTTGAATTGATGGTGCTGCTTCCAGTGCCTTGGAGAATAGCTAAGTGTGAACATATTTCTCCGTCGTCATTTTCAAGGCAATCTCAGTTTCAAGCATTTTGTTTGATTAAAAAAAAAATTATCCTTGTGTGTGTGTGTGCGCGCACGTGGTGTGTACACCTAAATGCACATGTGCATTAGTACACATGAGGTCAGAGAACAACTGAGTCTCTTCCACAGTGGGTTCCTGGGGTCAAGCTTAAGTTGTCAGACTTGCTCACCCTTTAGTTTGTGTTTATTTTTTAAGAGAGTCTCCCAGAGTCCAAGCTTGCCTCAGACTTGATGTGTAGCTGAAGACTGTCTTGAACGTCTGACTCTGCCTTCACCTCCCAGTTGTACCACCACGACCAGGGTCTACAGTGCTGGGAGTCACACCCAGGGCTCCCTGCATGCACTGTGCCAGCAGTGAGTTACAGCCCTGGCCCAAAGGTGGTTTTTCATTTCGATAAATAAGCGATCTGTAAGTTAGTGCTCCCTGACATAAGTCTGTGGACCCTTATGAACTTGAGCAGACTGGTTTGTGACTGTCTTGAAACAGTGGGAGACTTCACGCCACTTGCCATTTCTTCTGGAGTGGTTCATTTTCTTTGATCGGGATTTGCTGACTGGAAAAAAAGGTTTAGACAGTCACTGTACTTGATATAAAAGAGATTTTAATTGACATGAATGTAACATTTTTTCCTTTCCATAGGTATTTTTCAGTCCATTATATTCTCACCAATGAGGCCTTGAATCATCTTAGATTATACAGACTTTCTCTTTTTCTCCTCTCTCCCCTTTCTCTCCTCTCTCTTCCCTGTCTCTTCCCATCACTAGACCAGGCTGGCCTCAAACTCACAGAGATATTCCTGCCTCTGCACCTCCCCCATTCGGGGATTAAAGTTGTGTGATCCATTTGTCGTTTTTCTTTTGTGTGATTCCAAGGCATATGAAACACATTGATGGTGCTGCTTCCAGTGCTAGGAGATGTGCCCTCTTTTGTCTGCTGCAGACCTCGCCCCCAGTATCTCAGGGTGTGACTAAGTTTAAAAACAGGGCCTTAGAGGAGGAGAGAATGACTTCAGATGAGGCTTTGGGGGTCAAAGGCTAATTTAGTGTTAACTCCTGTGCTTGGCTATTTTATTGTCCCATGGAGTTTGCCATAAATTACCTATTTTATGAAAGCTAGTTTTGTTTGGTCTTATTTATGGTGTAAAAGTCATGTAACAGTTAACTTTGGGTCAAGTGGGCACTGCTGTCTTACGTGCCATTGCCAATTCTAAGATGGAAGCTGTGAACATCAGGCTCTTTAGAACCCCGAGTTTCCAAAGGCCATTCTCCCTGTTGTGGTTGGTTGGGTGGTTGGTTTTACCATCAATTAAGAGATAATGAGAGATTCCCCTCCCCAGGACAAATTCAGCCATAGATGCTTTGGTGAGTGTTCCTTTAAAGCCATGTGTGAATGATCAAGGCTAGGTGTCTGTAGCCCTGGCTACATGGTGGTAGGAGGGCATTGAGCCCGAGTTCACCACCAGCCTGAGCAACGTTGTTCTCTTAAACCAAGCGACAGAGAAGAGCTGAACTGCTTGCTCCCTGGCAGAGCCATCAGCCCGTCTTCTGGAGCTCGTTTTAAGACGCTATTTTCCCACACACAGGATTTTTTTTTTTTTTTTTAGTGTTCTGTGGGAGTTGGATGCATTCTGTCAGTGCTTAGAGATGTGGGGTGCATTTTCTTATGCCTCTGTCTGAATTCACACCCTCCTGGCCTTGGCACCTTTTCCAGTTAGCCGCAGTGGAGGGCTTGTGCTGACTTCTCCTCTGATAGTGCCTGTTTCGGCACTTTGCTCTTCCGTCATTCAGTGGAAGAGACCTGACCTCACTTCAGAGATAAAAGCTCTTTGGATAAATGCCTCAGAATCCTGTATAGTTTTATTTGTACTGTAGATGAGCCTAGACATTTTGTTGTTACTTCCTTGTTTTATTTGAGGCCTTGATGTGGTGTGCAGGCTGGCCCTTAACTCCAGAGCTAACATAGTCTTACCTCATCCTCCTGAGTAACTGGGACTACAGGTGTGTGCTAGCACGCCTAGCAGCCACCTGTGATAAGAGTTTTAAATTGGTTTTGTTTTGTTTTGTGTTACTGTGTCGTCCAGGCCAACCTCTCAGTTCTTGATTCTCTTACCTCAACCTCTTAAGTGGTGTGAGATGCCACTTTGGGTTGCCTTTTTTTTTTTTTTTTTAAAGAGAGGAAAGTAGCCAGGTGGTGGTGGCGCACGCCTTTAATCCCAGCACTCGGGAGGCAGAGGCAGGTGGATCTCTATGAGTTCGAGACCAGCCTGGTCTACAAGAGCTAGTTCCAGAACAGGCTCCAAAGCCACAGAGAAACCCTGTCTTAAACAAACAAACAAAAAAACAAAACAAAAAAAAAACGCAGGAAAATAAGAGGTACTATGTTTTGAAGACTTTTTTTTTAACTCTATGTGTACGAATGTTTGCCCGTATATATGTATGTGTGCCACCACATTCATGCCTGATAGCCTTAGAGGCCAGGATAGGTCATTAGTGGATCCTCTGGGACTGGAGTTAGAGAATCCAGCTCCCATCTTTTGCAAAGGCTCCACATGCTCTTAATCACTGAGCCATCTTTCCAGCTCCGAGCTTGCAGTGTTATTCTTAATATAATCTTACTTTTATCATGACATAGCTATGGGTCTCCAGAAGTCATGCCTTCATTATTTTTCTTGTTATTGTGACAGAATGCCTGACCAAAGCAACTGCAGGAGGGAGGACTGGTTTTGACTCCCAGTTCCCAGTGGGGATGGGTGGGGGCGGGGCAGGAGGCTGCTGCTTACAGCGCATTCACAGCCCAGAAGCAGGCAGCAATGAAGGCAGAGCTGGGACCTCACAATAAAGTAGACCTTCTACCGCATCTAATGTAATTAGGAGCTCCTCGCAGACATGCCCACAGATTGCTTTCTGTGGTGGTTCTGAGTCCCATCAAGTTGACAGTCAAGGTTAACTAGAAATCATCACCCCCACCCCACACAGAATCTGCCAGTACTTGTTTTCTAGAAGTCTTTTTGTATGTTTGTTTTTTGAGACAGGGTTTCTATAGACCAGGCTGGCCTCAGACTCAGAAATCCTCCTGCCTCTGTCTCCCGTGTACTGAAGTTAAAGGCGTGTGCCAGCATTGCCAAGCCTAGAAACTTTTTTTTTTAAACATTTAAGACAGAATCTTTAAAAACTTCTTAGTCCTTTTTTTATTCTCATCACATTGCCTTTTAATTCCTTACCGATCAAATTTACCGCTCTACCTAGAGTTATTATTTGGCAGTAAATACCTGTAATCCTAGCAAGCAACAGGCTGAGACAGGTAAACTCTGGACTACACACAGACCCTACCTCAAAAGACCAAGAGCTAGGGATGAAGCTGCTTGCTTTGCTTGCCTAGCTGTGCAAGGCTCTGGATTTGATTTCCAGCACTGTACATACGAAAACCTTACTTTGACTTTTTGATGGCTTGGTGTTCATACCCAACTTTTGGCTGGAGGTAGGGGTGAGATAAGTGTTACCATCACCCAGGCTGGCATGGCACTTACTATGGCCAGCTGACCTTGAATTCACAGCCATCTTCACCTTCCTGAATGCTAGGGTTACAAGTGTAATTAATCTACCACACCTCACCCTATACACATTTTTTAACACATAAATTTAATCTTTTGTTGCTTAAACTTGTGGTTTTATACTATCTTCATATGAGTTTTCCCACTTTTTTTCTTAAGATTTATTTTTATGTATAAGTGTTTGCCTCCATGTCTGTTATGTGTACAGTAACATAGGAGTAACGTGCTGCCCACAGAGGTCAGAAGATGGCATTGGGAATTGGGTCCCTGGAACAGGTTACAAATGACTGTGAGCCACCGTGTGGGTGCTGGGAATCAAACCCTCTGCAAAAGCAGCCAGTGCTCTTAAGCACTGAGCATCTCTCCCACCTCGATTCTCAAGCTTCTATGAGCTGGAATTAGATAGAATCTAACCAGGACACTGGGAGCTTTGGAAAACCAGATTTTGGCCATCACTTCGTGAAGTTGTCCAAGTCTGAGTAACTTGATTATTAATCTCCCCACAGCCCCGCAGAGTCCGTGTGATAGGCGTGTTCTCCCCACAGCCCTGCAGAGTCCGTGTGATAGACGTGTTCTCCCCACAGCCCTGCAGAGTCCGTGTGATAGGCGTGTTCTCCCCACAGCCCTGCAGAGTCCGTGTGATAGGCGTGTTCTCCCCACAGCCAAGCCCCCATAGCTGCTTTCATCAGAATTCTGCTTTGCCCCTAGCTGTTCCTCACAGTGGGTTGCCGAGGGCTCCACCAGCTGTCACTGTCCTCTCCCTTCTCCTGACCACACATATATTCTTCAACACGTGCACTGAGTGTTACTACAGACTCTGTCAGTGACTAGTCCCATTTTAGTTTAGTTTGGTTATTTTGAGATAAAGTCTTGGTGGGGAGTTGCAAGCATGCGTGTGTCCTTCTACCTCTGCCTCCATTGCTGTGTTTGTAGGCATGCACTACCATATGCCATTGATACACATTTTTCTATTATAAAAGTAATACATGCTTTTTCCTATTATAAAAGTTTATTATGCAGAATTTTGGGAGACTTCTGTTGAGACAACTTGTTTCAGTCTCTTATTACAATACTTCAGTGGCAACTGTCTTCCTCCTCTCCCCTGACCTCTTATTTTCTGGCTTACAGACACTCAAGCCGCACATTTCTGAGAAACTGAACTTACCTCTGCCTTCCCTCCTGCAGATCTGGCCAGCCAGCTTGTTGCCATCCCCAGAGGAACCATTCTTCACGCAGTTGCCGAAGCCATAAATTTGAGGACCTTTGATGCTTCTCCTCCACCCTCTAATTGTAATGAACTTAGATTCTTGCTTGTGCACATACCATCTCTCTATTGTTGGACTCTTAGCCCAGACCCTTCTACCTTCATTTCTCCAGAACATCTACTTCGGAGCTTCTTAGGACTTTGTATATTTCAAGGCTGCAGCTTAGATAGTAAGGGCCTCTGAGACCTGTTTCCCCTCGAGTGTAGTGCTGGTAGCCTTACTTCTAAAATGTCCACATCCTCTCTTCCCTCATCGACTCTCACAGCCAGCACCCATACCACGCTGTATACCCTATCACATTCTCTTGGGATTTAGTTTTCTGTCTTCTGTAGCAGTGACTGTGTCGTATGGGTGCGAATGGTTAGTCATGCTAGCAGAGAGGAGATAGGAGGGAGACACTCCTGTGAATGAGTTCTGAAGCCATTGTGTTTTATGGCTCCTCTTGTTTTAAAATTGATCAGTGATGTGATTATTGTTCATCTTTCTGGGCCCATCCTAATAGTTGTATAAATAAGCAGGACAAAACGGGATGTAGCTCAGTGATTGAGTGCTTGCCCAGCATGGACCAGGTTCTGACTAAGTGATGAGGAGACTGGCAGCCATAGAAACCCGGCTGGAACTTTCCACTGTGCTTGTCTCTAGAGTGGGATGGGAGTGGGCAATGTGATACCATCTGTTTTTAGTTTTGGGGTTTTTATAACAGATGCCCTGGTACCCTGCATCATATCCTTAATTCCCCACCAATATCAACCAAAACTCAGATGCTTGTCATCTGAGTCTTACCAGAACCTCATTTTGTTTTGTTTTGTTTTCCTCAGAACTGTTAGATTCACCAGGGGAAGGGGAAAGTTGACTCCCCCACCTCCCAGTCTTCAGCTAGCAGCAACACCCAAATATGGTGCCTCCTAGCAGTCAGTTGGATTATGGATACCTTTACTACCCCATTCCCTTCTTTGGGATACCTCCAGTTTTTATCTTGCTAAAACTGTTGATTCAGTTATTGTCAGTAGAATGGACTTTACAGGTTTTGTGTAAACAAATGCCTCCCCTAATTATACTAATTTCTTTGCAAATGTCTCTGTCAGTAATAGTACCTGTCCTAGTAGGGTTTCTATTGCTATGATGAAACACCATGACCAAAATCAAGTTGGGGAAGAAAGGGTTTATTTGGCTTATACTCCGATATCACTGTTCCACAGCGAAGGAAGTTGGGACAGGAACTCAAGCAGGGTAGGACCCTGGAAGCAGGAGCTGATGCAGGGGCCATGAAGGGTTGCTGCTTACTGGCTTGCTCCCCATGGCTTGCTCAGCCTGCTTTCTTAGAGAACCCAGGACCACCAGGATGGCCCCACCCACAATGGACCGTGCCCTTTCCCATTGATCACTAAATTGCCTTAGAGACTCGCTGCATACAGCGTTCTGCAGGCATTTTCTCAGTTGAGGTGCTCTCCTCTTAGCTGTGTCAAGTTGGCATGAAACTAGGCAGCACAACACACAGCACCTAAAGTACTGTGAGGGTACAGGGAGGCAAAGAAAACATTGTGCAGTGCAAAACAGCACACACATTGCTAAAGTGCAAATTTATTCACAGGTATTCTGTAATAAAATCATTATGTGATAATTTATTACCCCCCACACACACACCGAACTTGCCTTTGCTTACAGTTCTCTTACAGGAAGATATGAAAACCCAGCACATAATTGGCACAAAGAGAGAGCACTCAATATGACTGTTACTGACTTATATATCATCTTGTTCTTGAAGAATTCTCCGTGGTTCTTCTGGGAAGACCAAATTATAGCACATGACAGAAAGCTATTAAAATGCTGTGCTGCAGAAAGGGGAAGCTCTCTACAGGTGCTTAGACTATGAGCTGTCTGAGAGCAATCAGAAGGCCTTTGTTAGGATCCACTGCAGGATAGAGATGGCTCCGTGTGGAGAGGTGCTTGCCCCAAACCTGGATTCCTGAATCTCATCCCTGGTGAAGAACCAACTTCTGCCATTTGTCCTCTGACTTCTTCTTATGTACTATATGGCATCCACTTGTGCTCGTATAGAAATATATGTAGCTGAGTGGTGGTGGCGCACGCCTTTAATCCCAGCACTTGGGAGGCAGAGGCAGGCGGATCTCTGTGAGTTCGAGACCAGCCTGGTCTACAAGAGCTAGTTCCAGGACAGGCTCCAAAGCTACAGAGAAACCCTGTCTCGAAAAACCAATAAATAAATAAATAAAGATAAATGAAATAAATATATATAGATGTAAAAAAAAAAACTTTAAAGGCTCTTTATATGCCCAAATTCAGAGTTTACATTTCCATAGTTAGGAGGCAGCTGAGGCTGGGCTAGAGAACCGCGGGAGTGGGAACGGAAGGTAAAGACCAGCGTGCACACTTGATGGGCAGCGCTGACACCTGAAGGTGGGTAAAGGCTACATAAAGCCATGTGAAGGGCTATACTTTGTTGCCCCCAGGATGCGTGTCTTAAGCTAATCTCCACTAGAGTGGATCTCCCATGCGTGGGTCTTCTAGTGTAGCCTCGCTCCCACACACCTGTGACTGCAGATCCTTATTTTGGTTGGTAGAATTTTTCCAGAAGACCAGATATTTCTAGAAAACATACTTTCTTCAGTCCTGGGGAGTCTTTGTGGCAGGAGCTAGGGCATGTGCCACTGGACTGCCTAGTGTTTCAGCCTTCAGCTCACACCGCTCCTCAGACTCACAGAGGGCGCCGCGCCCAAACTGCATTCCCCGTCTAGCTACTTGGTGGGCAGAGACCAGGACACAGACCGGTGTCTAGGAATTATCTTTGTCTCAGTTTTGAAATGCCTTCATCCTTACCCTCTGGCCAGGAAAGAAAGAAAGGCACCATAACTTTTGTTTTGTTTGTCTGAACTAGTTCAAAGTTTTTTTAGAATTAGTAAGGAATATGGGCTTCATGCTTTAAGATAGCTACAGGAGATTTAACATTTGATATTAGCCAAAAGGCCAATAAAGATGGATAGTTCATATGACTAGATTTTTTAGAAAGCCTAGACAAGTGAAAAGTTGTAGACAGCAGAGTAGCCAACACTGTGGGAATGGTTAAAGAAATGATAGTTATTTTTACATGAAGCCGATAAAATGATCGTTGTGATGACCTAGAAAGATCATGATTAAAAATATACTAGGGGCTGAGAGTAGTGGCACACCTTTAATCCCAGCACCCTGGGAAGCAGGCAGATCTGTGAGTTTCAGGACACCCAGGGTTGCATACTGAGCCGTGATCTCAGACAAACAAAAATCAACAAAGCAATCTACTAGGATTGGGCATAGTGTGCATGCTGGTTTTCCCAGCATTGAGGGACGCTGAGGCTGGAGGATCACAAGTTTGGAACCAGCATGGGCTATGTGATGAGACACTAGTTATGGGGAATAAGATGGGGGTGCTGGGGTTTGTCACTCAGCTGGTAGAGTACTTGCTTAGCATCTACAAAGTCCTGGGCTCAGTCCCCAGTATCAAGTGTGATCTTGGGATTATGGAGGCAGGAGGATCAGACCAGGGTGGTCTACATGAAACCCTACCTCCTAAAAACAAGATAAAATGAACAATCTAGGGGGTCGGAGAAGTTCTTTAATCATTTCTACCTCTGTGCCAAGGTGTGATAAGAAAGCAGTTTCAGTAAATTCAGCTTGTTTAAAGGAGCCATTTACATTAACTAGTAGCCCCAACAAACTGAAATGCAACTTTTGATAAAGACTTTAGAAATTGAAAAACAAATTTCTCTTGCCAGAAGCTATACTAAGTCAGTTCTGTTCTCTCCTGTTCCAGGGCATCTGTTATGCACCTTAAGCCATACTGGAAACTCCAGAAAAGAGCACCCTCTCAATGTCAGCAAGGACCCCCTGAGAAGAGCTGCGAGCCACCAAAACTCTGTCAGTGATGAGAAAGACAAAGCTAACTACATGAAACCAGCTGTCTTTCCTTCAGCCTCCCCTGTCAAAGCAACATCTAGAAAACCTTTTGGGACCCTTTCTCCAAATGCGCTGTGCAGCATGAGTGGGGAGAGCCCTGTGGAGAACAGCTTGAATGTGAAAGCCAAAAAGAATGCGCCGTCTGCAACAGCACAGCAGAGTGAAGAAGAGGGGCTGCCTGGGAGCTGGGCTATTGTCAAACCTGGAAACACAAAGGAGAAAATTGCATTCTTTGCAGCCCACCAGTGTAGCAATAGGATTGGATCTATGAAAATAAAAAGCTCCTGGGATATCGATGGGAGAGCCACTAAAAGAAGGAAAAAATCAGGAGATCTTAAGAAAGCCAAGGTGCAGTTAGAAAGGATGAGAGAAATCAACAGCCGGTGCTGCCAGCCTGAGCCGTCTGCATGCGGCACCGAGCACTGTTCTGTGCATTGTGTGGGCGATAGTGGGGATGGTGTCTGTAGTGGGAGGCCTCTGTCGGTGATACAGATGGTCGCCTTCCTTGAGCAGAGAGCCAGTGCTCTGCTAGCTAGCTGTGCAAAAAACTGCACAAATTCGCCTGCCATTGTGAAGATTACTGGCCAGTCCCGAGGTTTGCCCCCTGCACCTGAGCCCTTCTCTGCTCCGGGAACTTGTGAAGAATCCACAGAAAGAGGAAATCCTGAGGCTGGCAGATCACAGAGCGAGCCAGTCCGTGTCCTTGACATGGTAGCCAGGCTGGAGTCCGAGTGCCTGAAGCACCAGGGCCAGAGGGAGCCTGGGACCCTGTCACGGAATAACAGCTTCCGTCGAAACATAGGCAGGGTGCTGCTCACTCATGGTGCTCAGGCCAGTGACAAAAATGACAAAGGCACCACAGACACACCTGACACCCAGGCTCATCCCATGCAGTTGGTGTCCGTGGGTGAAGGACCCTCCACAGCTGACCACTGTTCTGTGGGTGACCAGGCCTGGGATGGTGTGTCTCAGGGCTGTCCCTCATTGCCAGCAGTTGTGAGCTTCCAGACAGACAGTACAGAACTAGAGCCAGGTCAGCAAATAGCTGTGAGAAACTGCAACCGGCATGACATAGAAATGACAGACGAACTTGATGAGCCGCCCTTTCCTTCTCACAGCTGCCTCCAAGCCGCTGAGCTGCCCTCAGATGCCACCCGCTGTATGAGCCGAGCCCTGGGACCACTCACGAAGCCCAGTCCTGCCCCGAGAAAGGAAACTGTGTGCATCAGCATCACTGTGTGCACAGTGGAGACAGCCCAGCCTTCTGCTCTAGATGCCCGTGAAGAGCCTCTCCCGGGGATGCTGTTTTTCCTGTCACCTGGACGAGACCAGCCAGAATGCTCCCAGTTGAAAGAACACACAGCACAAGATGCTTCAGCGGCCAATAACGCTCAAGATGCTGCTGAGGGCAACAGCGTATGTGAAGAGAAAGATGGTTCTGTGGAGCCGTTCCCAGCAGCCTCTGAGGTGGAAAGTACATTGCCAGGGCTTGAGGTATCCAGTTGGAAGAAGCCGGTGTCTCAGGACTTCCTGGAGACCAGGTTTAAAATCCAGCAGCTTCTGGAGCCACAGCAGTACATGGCCTGCCTGCCTCACCACATCATGGTGAGGATCTTCAGGCTGCTCCCTACCAGGAGTCTAGCAGTTCTGAAATGTACCTGCCGCTATTTCAAGTTCATCATTGAATACTACAACATCAGGCCAGCAGATTCCCGGTGGGTTCGAGACCCACGCTATAGAGAAGACCCCTGCAAACAGTGCAAGAAAAAGTATGTGAAAGGGGATGTGTCCCTGTGCCGGTGGCACCCCAAACCCTACTGCCAGGCACTGCCTTACGGACCTGGCTACTGGATGTGCTGCCACCGCTCTCAGAAGGCCTTTCCTGGCTGTAAGCTGGGCCTTCATGACAATCACTGGTTACCTGCCTGCCACAGCTTTAACCGGGCAATCCATAAGAAATCAAGAGGGAGCGAAATGGAAGAGGAGTGCTGAAGCCCACGTGAGAGGCAGCGGGACTGTGAAACACCTGGGCCAACCCCAAGGCATGCGACCTCATCCTTGCCCTTTAAAGAGTCTCTGCTTAGATCAGACTGCCGTGGCTCAGGCAGTTTTTAACTCTGAATTTACCAACGTACATGAGATTCGTTCCATGGTTTTGTATAGTAGTGCCTCACATTAACCCTTTCAGCTGTGCAGAACTGACTGTTCTCCACCAAGGACATTCTGAGGTCACCAAGCAGTCTGCACAAGGGGCCTGACGTGTTCCAGTACTGTATTTGAAGTGAGTGGAGAAGAAAGCAAAACCTCTGAGAATTCTGCCTAACACTGAAAACTGGGCACCTTCCCTTCTACCTTGTATGCTTGATCCTGTGAGAATGACGTCTGCGGATGGAGTTTATGCCCTGTGCTGTTTACAGTGTATATATGGTTGTGTTTTCATGGGGCTGTGGAAGTGCACATTAAACCTGAGCGCCTTTACCTGGAGATGAGTGCTTTGGCCCCTCTGTAAATGACATGATTAAAATCCAATATTGTATATTATGGACAGTTGACTAAACATAATCACCACAGAATAAGACAGTGTCATATAATAGATCAAAACATTGTCCATCCTCTTGTCTGGTTTCAATTTTTTTCTTAAAACTTCAATAAAAATGCACACTTTAAATGGGGCCTGAGTTTACAGAGATTTGGGGAGAGGGGTAAGATAAAATCTCTTTAGATTTTATGTGTGAATGTGGGTGGAGTTGGACCCTCTGAAACTGTGTTGGGAACCAAACCTGGATCCTCTGCAAGAGCAACAAAGTTCTCTTAACTGCCGAGGCATCGCAGCCCCAAGGTTTGTGTGTGCCTGTGCTTGCTTTGAGTGCGAGCACCCTTGGAGGACAGGTGGCCCTCAGTCCCAGGCAGCGTGAGCCGCCCAATGAACCAAACCCCCTTCTGCCAAAGTCATCTCTCCAGCTCTGGAATGTGAGGTTTTTAAAGGTTCTTAGGAATTGAGCTGTAAAAGTTTAAAAAACAAACTTTGATGTATGCTTCCGAGGTGCCTGAGGAGGCCAAGAGAGGGTATCAGACCCAGGAACTGAAGTTAGAATGGGTTTTGAGCCCTCATGCGGTTGCTAGGAATCAAATCCGGGTCCTCTGGAAGAACGGCCAGTGCTCCTAACTGGTGCAATCTCTCCAGCCCCGTTCAAGATCTTCTCAAATGTTTGTTTTGAAGCCATTTTTGGTGGCTTATGCCAGAGATCGCAGAGCTCTGGGGACAAGGCAAGCATTGCTGAGCTTGAGGCGTCCCTGCGTTAAAGCAATTATTCAAGGGAAGGGAGGTAGCACCAAAAGTTGGGGCTGTAAAAAAATAATCCAAAAGCTAGGTCGGTCTGAAATCAAGCACGCGTGCACGCCCACACACACACACACAGTTGTCAGTTGTGGGCAGGGAGGACAGACGGGAAGGGAAGAGCAGTGGTCCCCTTTTAAGGAGGGTACAAACTTGGCCAGATCTCACGGGAGCAGAGGTCAGGACGGAGGACAGCTAGGTGGAGCTGGCTTCCAAACTGGAATTTAGTTGTTGTGAGCTTTAAAGAGTGTGTACACACACGAGTGAGCCAGGCGTCAGAGTGTGTGTGCACACACGAGTGAGCCAGGCGTCAGAGAGTGTGTACATACACGAGTGAGCCAGGCGTCAGAGAGTGTGTACATACACGAGTGAGCCAGGCGTCAGAGTGTGTGTGTACATACACGAGTGAGCCAGGCGTCAGAGTGTGTGTGTACATACACGAGTGAGCCAGGCGTCAGAGTGTGTGTGTACATACACGAGTGAGCCAGGCGTCAGAGTGTGTGTGTACATACACGAGTAAGCCAGCTGTCAGAGTGTGTGTGTATACACGAGTAAGCCAGGTGTCAGAGTGTGTGTACATACACAAGTAAGCCAGGCGTCAGATCCCTTGCACATGGGATTACAACAGCTATGATGTGTTAGGAGCCAGACTTGAGTTTGTGGCTCCTAACTGCTGAACCATCTCTCTGGTTTGGGTTTTTCTTTTATCCTTAACCATAACTGCTGAGGGCAGGCTGAAACTGCAAAGTGACCATGCCAGGGAGGCCACCCTGACAGACGGGCTATGCTATGCTGGCCTGCAGACTCAGGCTGAGAACAGCCTGTCTTCAAGACTTCGGCTGTTGGTTTGTGCCAGACTGGCAGTCAGCATCCAGTAAGTTTGTGTTGTTTAATCCCTCATAATGTGAGATAAAAGGAGAAACCTACAGGACGAAAACAGTGTAACGTACCTCATGCACTGTGTTCAACTATTGCTGGCCATGGTTTTCCCCCATGGATGCACAGGATAAATAACTGGGTTTTCATGAGTCAGCATTCCTGACCTGGTTATCACATGCTAGACAGCTGTGTGAGGCTGGGCTGGCTGAGCCGGGGCACAGGATGGCCTCATGCCACTTGGCATTACCTCAGAAATAGATGGCCTGATTTGACCTGTGGCAGGACAGGGTTCCCAGTGCTGAATAGAGAGGCTTTTTGCTGGTTGTATCAGAAAGCACCCATGCTGGTCCCTACTGCCAGAGTGTAATGCTGCTTTTTGAGAAAGACTGCGTGGCCCCCTAGTGTCGAATGTAGAAATAGCCCACTCTTTGATTTTGGTTTTAAGAGTTTACATGAAGATGTTTTTGCCTGCATGTATGTTTGCTGCAGGCATGCAGTCCTGTGGAAGCCGAAAGAGGGCATCATGTCCCCTAAAATTGGAGTTGCAGTTGAGATCTGTCCTATAGATGCTGGGAAGAGTGCTCTGGAAGAGCCGCCAGTGTTAAGCACGTCTCTGAAGCCCCCAGGAGAACGTGGTGCTCCCTTCCTGTATCGCTAAAGGACCCAGACATAAACATTCCAGGGCCCTCCCCTACCCTAGCAGCCAAAAAACACCTGCAATTGCAGCTCCTCCAGCCTCACCTTCTCGTGCTTCTCCCGCCTCTCATTTCAAGTCCATCCTTGGCTACATAGTGAGACCCTCTCAACAAAACCCCAGAACATAATGTACTTGATGTCTGTTCTGCGCCCTGATGGCTCCACTCCAGCATCGGCTGGAGCGCAGTCCTATCTCCTTTTCTGGTGCCTCTCAGGTGCCCCGACACAATCCTCTGTATCACTGTGTGGAGTTGCGCAGACCCATAGGGCAGCTCGTTAGAGCTTCTATCTTCACTGCCTCGTGGTACACACTTCATGTTTGTAGCTGTGTTTGATCAGCAAGCTCTCTATAGTTGAGCCAAAATCCCAACCTTTTTCACATTTTCGAGAAAGCCCAGGCTTTCCTTACATTTATGTTCTTCCTGTCCCAGCCTTCTGAGTGTCTGGGATTACAGGCATGTAACACCAGACCTGGCTTCCTAGTGCCAACTCAGTGTGACAGGTGCAGGCATGTTTGGACGGCACTGACTCATCCATAAACTATGGAAACCTAAAGCGAATTTTAAGATCTTTGCCTCTGGACATAGCTGATCCCAGGAAACCACGCTTGTCTAGAGAAGTTCCTACAGGAGCTGTGACTGTTTTGTTCTGAACTCAACAACACAGATGCTTGCTATACACTACAGTGGCTGTGGGCAGGTACTTATGGCCTGGCACTGGGGCTCCCTTAGGCTCTGTCTACTCACTTGGTCATGTGACTTGCATCTTGGACAGTTTTCACATGAGGACTACCAGCTCTTTGACACATCAGTTGTTGCCATTTCTTTGCTGAGCACACAATGTCTCCCTTCACCCACCAACTGTGTCACACATACCATAATCATTTAACACTAAGCCTTTCGCACTGAACAGTGCCAGTAGTGAATGGATGTGACCCACTGCACATCAGGTACTAAGTCCTACAATTGTATGTTGTGCACACAGTAGAATTCTATCGTTTTAAGTCTGTTTCCTTTGAGCTCAAATGGGCTAGTGTTAGAAGTGTGGGGAGCACACCGCCCCTTCTGACATGCACACCACTCCTAACTTTATGGACATTTATGGCCAGAGCTGATGTTTGCAAAGCCTCGTGGGAAGAGCAAATAGTTTTGGCACCTTTGGGTGCCCCACATGTGCCTAGCTGTTGAAGCAGAACCTCAATGGAGCAGCACCCCACCCTAGGTGGCTGAACTTGTTTCCTGAGGGAAGTCACTAGAGTTAGCAGCTGAGAACAGAACTGGAATGGAGCAGAGGTGGCATCCGTTGTGGAAAGAGAAAACCTACTTACAGCAGTGAGGGCTGACAAGGTTCATCTGGTAAAGGCGCTTGCTGACAGCCACTTGGGGGACAGAGAATGGACTCCACAAAGTTGTCTTCTTACCTCTACATGTTTGTAGCACACATGCCCCCTCTAGTAAGAACTATAATTTTCCCTAAGGCCCCTAAGTAGAGAACAGAAGTGAGTTTCCAAAGGTATCTGTTTTAGAGGGGCTTTGTTTTCAACCCAGAGCCATGCTAGGTAGCTGGGTCACCATTAAGCTGCAACCCTGCCCTTTAAAGGTTGGTTTGTTGCATCTGAATTTTGAGATAGGTTCCAAATTGCTCAGGCTGACCTGAACTTGTTTTGCCACAGCCTTTTCAGGGCTGGATTAGTCACCATGCCTGCTCCCTCTTTATTTGGGGCAGGATTTTTCTGTGCAGTCCTCGCTGTCCTGGAACTCATTCTGTAGACCAGGCTGGCTTTACAGAGATCTACCAGCCTCTGCTTCCAGAGTGCTGGGACTAAAACTGCACCACTACCGTCCAGTCCTCCTGACTTTTGGCAGGGTCTCATGGACCACGGGATACTACTAGGTACTGACATTACAGGGATGTGCCATCATACCTATACATAACAAACTATATTTTAGGTGGGTTTGCAAAAATCAAAACAAGAAGGCCCTTGAACATTTTCACTTTGAAATGATAAGCACATGGGAACTAGGTTCTCAAGTGAGCACCGAGGGGAAGTGGCATATGACCAAATTTACTGTTGAAAATGTGGTGCCCACCACTTAGTCAAAGGCAGCTATTACCAGTGCATACCATGTCATGTCAGCCAGGTAAAGCTAGCTGATGCGGCTGTGGTGAGTAGTATGCAGACACAGGACTCGGGAAGTAGAACAGCACGGGTGTACAATCTGCTGT
This sequence comes from Ondatra zibethicus, assembly GCA_004026605.1. NCBI lineage: Eukaryota > Metazoa > Chordata > Mammalia > Rodentia > Cricetidae > Ondatra > Ondatra zibethicus. Next base: position 143,927 of record PVIU01001597.1, on the reverse strand, counting down.
GCCTTTCAATGACCTCCCTCCCTCCTCTTCTGCACACACTGATCCAAAGTCAAAGCACCGGGTCTATGACCTAATAATGGACTCCATCATGGAGTATGTTCATGTTTTTTTTTTAAATCAGTGGCCAGATACAATCAGAAAAATGGAAAGTTGCACTTAATCCAATTTGTCCCAGCTACATTGTGGTATCATATGACCTGTCTGCATAGCTGTGTTTGGTGGGGGTCGAGCCAAGCTTGCCTGCCCAGTCTTTCTTATTCTGGGACCAAGCTGCTGGTCTTCGCTCTATCCTTCATCTCCAGTCTTCGAGTGGCTGCAAGGAGTAGAGTCGTTGGCTCACTTTTTCCCTCCCAAACAGACAGGAGGCTGGCTGTCCCGGGGTTCAAACTGGGACCTGTGGCATGACCTTTTCCATGGCCAGCAGTCTTGGCCCTGGCCTTCTTGAACCTGCTAAGCAGATTCTGAAGAACAAATGACTACAGTGAAAATGAGTAAGTTCATGTGTTTGTTTATAAGGGTGTGGATAGAGGGGTATGCCATCCCCAATATTTGCCAGGCCCGGGGCAAAGACAAAACCCACCTTCATCCCATCCCCCACTACCCCTGCCCTCTTTCTGTCCTCTGCACGGAGGCATACCTTCAAACGCGTCAGGGCTTGTTGAGACTTACTAGTAGCCCTGGCTATCCTGGAAACTTACTATGTAGACCTGGTGTCTTAGGGTTTCTATTGTGGTGAAGAGACACCATGACCATAGGAAGTCTTATAAAGGAAAAATATCTAATTAGGGTGGCTTACATTTTCAGAGGTTCAGTCCATTACCATCATGGTGTGACATAGTGACATGCAGATAGATGGCGCTGGAGAAGTAGCTGCATGTCCTACATCTTAGCTTGTAGGTAAGAGGAAACCGTCTGTCTCAATGGGAGTAGCTTGAGCATATGAGATCTCAAAGCCAACCTCCACAGTGACACACTTCCTCTAACATGGCCACACCTCCTAATTGTGGTACTCCCTTTGGGGGTCATTTTCTTAAAGCAATCACACCAGGCTAATTTCCAACTCAAGAGACACCTACCTCTGCCTCCCACCTAACCAAACACTTAAAGGCTCTTCTCTCTGTGGAGGACAAAGCTCAAGGCTTACCCTTAAACTACAGAATCAACTTCTGGAAGTAGGAGTCCCCACGTGAGTCCAAGGTGGCAGCTTCACATATAGTGAGGTCTGAGAGCTCATAGGCCTGGGAAGAATGGAAGAAATAGATGGGATGAAACAGGAAGCCATCAAAAGTTGATGCAGCCCACTGTTTCCTGGCCACTGAGCAGGAAGTAGTGAACCTGGAGGGGCAAATGGGAGATAACCCAAGAAAGCCCCGTGTAGGATACACGAAGCAAGAATGCAGTCACTATGTCAGAGAGACTCCCCCCCCCCCCATGTACAGCCCCCTAAAGGCTGCTTCAGAATATCCTCTTCTGTGCCTGGAAGAAGAAACCTATTGCCTAAATCTTGAGGCTCTTCCAGAGGCCTCAGTACTTAGATATTCCAATTTCAGATTGATTAGTGAGACCATGAGCAAATCTCTGCATTCTATGATTGCTATTATCTCTGCAGTTCTATTATTGCTGGGCAGTGGTGGCACTCGGGAAGCAGAGTTCAAGGCCAGCCTGTTCAGTCCAGTCACTCATACCTTCAACACTACCCGGAAGCTACAAGTGCCTGTCTGAGATTAATTACAAAAAGGATTTCCCAAAGCTAGCAGAGTCCTCTCGGCATGAGAAGACCCTCTAACATTTTCTCTGTTGACCTGAAAAGTGAACAGGTTCCATGTGGGCATCTCAGAGGCCCACTCCTTTCCCAGGTCAAGCCTCAAGGTTATGGCTATCAAAGAAAAACATGTCTTTTAGAGAATGAAACGTAACTGATAAACATATTTTCTTGTTTGCCAAAGATAGGCCATCATTATTTAAGGCACCATAATCGGTGACTTTAAAAACAAATTTCTTACCTAGCAAAATAATCTTTCAGTTACTCTTTTAATTTCTCTGAAGCACTCAGGGTTAGCTTGCACTCTCGTTAACCTGAGTGTAGCAGCAGAAATGAACGTAACCAGGAAAAGGCACACGCAGCAAGTATTGTTAAAGGATTTATTGCAGTAATACAATAAAAGCTTAGAAAATGTCTGTGTGACTCACCCTGACGTGGTGCAGCGAGGGGGCTGACACTGCAACCCTTCCCCAGAGCACGCCCACCTCCTCGCCTACAGCGCCCACCATACCATGGGGACTTACTGTCTCTCCATTAAGTTACACTCTTGGTTCTATTCACTTACATAAAATGCCTTTTATACGACCATTTAAAGCAGCCTATGTGGTGCCTCTGAGTTTCTATGAGTATTACCTTGTTTCAATAAATCATTTTGAAATGGAAAACATGGCCAACTTCTATGGCTTTTGGTTTACAAAAATACCAGCTTCATTGTTTCTGAAAGCTGTTTACAGATGGTCCTGGCACCTACATGAAAGGTTTTAATGAGCAGCAAAGAGTACGGGGGAAACAGTGGTTGAAATGTGTATTTAAGAATATTTACAACAGGTGGATCCAGTGTAAAATCATGAACTGAGTATTTGAGCAGCCTAGGCGGTCATCGACTGTGACATAAAGTGACAGAAGTGCCTCTACTTTACACCCATCAGGCCTCACTCCCGCACCCGCTCTAACTGCTGCTGCTCTCTCTGCAGCTCGAGCTCATGTCCACTCCAGCAGACTCGGCCTACAGATTCTGCAAGCAGATGGCAAAATGCAAGCCCAACAGTGATGAAGCTGAGCATGGAACAGACTGCAGTCAATGACGCCTGCAGGAGGGAAGCAGTCTCCTCCCCGGGTGGGAACATGGGGCTCCTTCCTTCCTACCAGTCCACAACAGCAAATGCTCACTAGCACCTCAGTCTGCAAAGTAACAACTCTAACAACGTGAACAGAAGTCAGGGCGCGGCAAACTGCTGAAGGACTTCCTGGGGTGCCACCGCGCCAGTTCAGCCAGGAAGGTGTGGCACTGCCGCAGGGAGGAGCGTTTTCCAAAAGATTTCTGTGGTCTGTCACGTAAGACTTCTCTCTTTTTTTGAAGTTATTAAAAATAAAAAAGAACTACTTCCAAGTTTTACTATAATGCCTCTAGTTATAATTTTCTGTAAGATTGTCATTAAAATGGTCTCTTGGAGGAAATTCCTTGAGCACTTCCTGGGACAGCTGCACAGTGCTCTGCAATGTGCAGCCTCTGGAGCCATGGGGACCCCATGGACAAGCAGGGGGGTTCCCCGGAACACCTGCTACTGGTTAACCCCCCTCCAAGAAACTGCAGCAAGAGAATGCAAGTGTTAATCAAGTGTTCAAGCTGCCCAGGCAGCGTTTAGCTCATACAGGGACGGTAGTGAAAAATGCGTGTAGCGCAGACATCACCAGTGACTTCAACAAGAGCACAAGAAACCGCCCGACATCTCTAGGCGCCACAGCTAGGACCCCCACTTGTGGAAGAGAGGCCGTGGTTTCTTTGGTGTGTGGTAGACTATCAGGAATGTGACACGTGACAGCGAGAGCAGACAGTCACCACCTGCCCTCCAGGTGCGCACCACCACCCAGATGCCAGCCTCCCACGGAAGACCAAAGCTGCGGCCGTCAATCTTTCAAAAGATGACAGAAAAAACAAATTCAGCTTTTGTCTTTCATCCCTCACCACCAAGAAACACTTCCTGTGACCTGACAAAGTCTAGAACTTACGTCAGGAAGACTCTAGGCATCTCAGGAACCAGTACACTGTGAGGTCTAAGGTCTAGGACCGGGGGCCAAGGAGGCCCTGAGCATGGTCCCCATCACAGGCCACCTGAGAGGCACATGTGCTTGTCCTCACACTAGGTTAGCCCTCTGGTAACTACACACACAAGGTTATTAGAGTGCAGTGGAAAAGATCTTGCGTGTTCTGCTCGACACTCATTAGCGGTGTCCAGTATAAGCTTTGAACCAGGAGGTCACCGAGGCGGCAGCAGACGAAATCATCCCACCAGCACTGCTGCTGGCAATGGGTGGGGAGGCCTGGGTACTCTGGCTCTGGGAAACTTCCACTGGCTGGGAAGGGATGTCACAGAATCGGGGGCTCGGCAGGTTCTCCCAGTCTGTGCCCAGGTCAGTCTCCTCATCGCTTACACGCTCGTCTCCACTCACGTCTGATTCTCCAGCAACTCCAGGGTCCACAAATTCCATGGACTCCTCAAGGTCTGCTCGCACTTCAAAGGGTCCTGACCTGTGTGCATACAGAGGGGCTGCATAAGCACCATTCTCCCACCCCAAGATCATCTGAGCCGGGCATTACTTACTGGGTATGGGGAGGAAAGAGACCCACCCTGCTGCATTTCTTTATTCTGTGTGAGACAGACAGCGAGCACAGGGGAGCAGGCACAGTACAATGTCCACGAATGACTCTCTCCTCCTACTTTTCTTTTAGAACGTGGGTCGGAGCTGGTCCACAAGCTTCTGAGTGGTTCTCCTGTCTGGGCCTCCCATCACACAAACTACAGATGTGTGCTACCTCATCCAGCAGACTTTCTTCATGGGCTCACTGCTTGTACAGCAAGCACTTTAACTACTTGAGTGAGCCGTCCCCCTAGCCTATCTTTACTCTTCATTGAAGATGAGTTTTTAATTGAATGATTTCTTCCAGGCAAGCAATGTGCATCCTCTGTCTACCTTTCTACTAGGTCGCTTTCCCCTCGCTGCTCGAAAGACTGACCTATGTAGGCCAGTTCCTACATAGTAATGTGTGTGGCGCCTTTCATTTTTAATGAAAACCTTTAAAAAGGGTTTTGAGGTGTTGGCTTGGTTAAAATTTCTCTCATTACCCTATGAGTATAGACCAATCCTTTCTCTCAGGTCTATATAAAATCACTTAAAAACAGGATCTTTTATTTCTGGCACTTGTTTTTTGTATATAAAATATTATAAAAATAAACCCTACCTTTCCCTCACTAATGCCAACTAGCCCAACTGTAATGACTATAATCACCTAATTCAGCAGGCAGCATCTTTTTTAATGGGGGGGGGAGATAAGATCTTACTATATAGCCAGGCTAGCCTCAAAGTCACAGTCATTCTCCCTCAGTTTCACAAATACTGAGATTAATCAAACTTCTTTATTTTTTTTTTTGTTTGTATTACTGGGGAGGGGGTGCCACAGCAAACATATGGAAGTCATCTCTCTCCAAGTCAGGTGAAGTACCTTTACCCCTTTATCTACTGAGCTATCCCACCAGCCCCACCCCCCAGAACACCTTTTAAAAAATTAACTTTATATATCCTGTTTGGAAAGGGGCCAGCCCATATTATTCTTACTCTGCCCTTGCTGCCAATGGTTCGGGGTGAACTTTGGAGTCAGTTTGTCCACTCTGAAATACCTGCTGTACTTTTCACCAGTCTTCCTTTTGGGAAGAAGGGGCACATCTTTAGCTGAGAAAATGATAAAGGATTTCAGTGCCTCAAACTTGCTTCATCCAGGCAACTCCTTATCCAGTTCCAAAAGCCATTCAAGAACTGTGTGCCAAATAGAACCTCACTGTTTTCTTTCCACAGATGCTCCCCAACTGAAGAGCTGAAAATATGAGTCGCCTTTACCACTCAGCACACCCCTGCCCCTAAAACAAGACCTTACTAAGTTGCTTAGGCTGGCCTTAATTTTGTGGTCCTCTTACCTCAGTTCCTGAGTGGCTGGATTACAGGCATTTGCCAATTTAGCCAGCTCAAAAGCTCTAATATACCATAGTAAGAAACAGTAACATTCAGTGTAGTCTAACTTAAACACAGAGTGCTTACATTAGCCTACAGCTGGAGCAGAATCACCTAATAAAAGCCCATTTTCCAAAGTATAGACACATCTGCTGCCTCCCGTCTCTACCAAAATAATGTGCATACTGACGAGAGCAAGGACAATGGGCAAGAGCCCAGACCAGGGCACAAACGATGGGCGGCATCTAGTTCATGCTCTTTGGGGCTGAGTGACTGAAAAGTTATCCAGAGCAAACCATGGACCAGCGTGATGTTCGTTGTTGCTGATTTATTTATTTCCTTCCTTCCTTCCTTCCTTCCTTCCTTCCTTCCTTCCTTCCTTCCTTCCTTCCTTCCTTCCTTCCCCTCCCTCCCTCCCTTAGAAAAGCAATAAGCAAGGGTCAAGAGAAGCACAAGGTGGTGGGCAGGGCATCGGGACTCCTCTACTTCATGGCTAAACATTCTCTACTACAACTTTCTCTCAAGTGATTGCAACATGCTAGTAGAAGACCACACATGATCAACTGCTTCCTTCTGCAGAGTACTGTACAACTTTTGTCCTTGTCAGAGAATATGGGACTTGGGAATGCTAGATACTACACCAGTGTGCATCCTGGTTCTACTTAAAAGCAGCCACAGAGAAACAATGCTTAGAGAAACTTACCTGCCTAGGTGCTCGGAGTGTGGGCTGACCAGGTGCATTAGGTTTCTGAGTGTATGCAGTGGTTGTAACTGATCTAAATTCACATGCTAGAAAAAGCAAAGGCTTGGTTACTACTTTCAAACACACAGCAAATTAAGAGTTCAAAGCCCAGGGCTCGTACCTGTGAGGAACAAAGGTAAAGGATGTTTGCATTCAGTTTCTTCACCGCACGCGTCAGCTTCTGTTTGCTGAGGTTTTCTCCACAGAACTCACTGTAAGACAAAGGTAGGACTTCTAAGTCTGTTCTGTCACAACGTCCCTTTTGAAGGGTGTGTCTCAACTGCAGTTCAGCGCCAGCACAGCACACTCTTCCCCCATAGTAAATTGCCGGGAATAGACGCTTCCTAAGCACTGAACTCCTGCCCTTATGGGGAGCAGTTCCCATCATCCACAGAAACTGCAAATGCATGTCCCTGCGTGACTGAGCACTCGGCTGCAGGAGCTCATGTCACACAAACAGGGATGCTATGCAGTGACACACGGGGGAGCACATCTACACGGGACTGTGGGTAGGGGAAACTCAACCACCAGCCGCTCTGTGCAGAGAGAGTGACAGCTGGACTTCTACTAGGCCCATGGCCGTGCGTGCTCCTCTTCATCTCTGCTGCCTCCCACCTCCTGCAACTTTGCGCCTTCTCTGCCTGCAGCTTTCTTCCTTAGCATCCCCATCCATGGCTTGTTCTCTTCATGCCTTGAGCTAGGGATATAGCTCAGAGGAAGAGCATTTGCTCATCTGGGTTCAATTCCCTAGTACATGAAAAACAAAAACAGGAGAAAGAACCACATACGCCTCCTGTTTTCAATGCTCTCCACCGGCACGGTCACCCTCGGAGAGGCTACGGTTAGTTGCTTGAGCACATGCCTAAAAGCCCAGCAACCAGAATACTGAGGCAGGAGGAGGCTTCAGGCCACACCAGCCTAGTCTACAATTGAGTTCCATGACACCCAGAGCTGTTACATACAGAAACAAAGTCTCAAAAAAAAAAAAAAAAAAAAAGGCTGGGCAATGGTGGTACACTCCTTTGACCCAAGAACTTGGGAGGCAGAGCAGGTGGATCTCTGTGAATTTGAGGCCAGCCTGCTCTACAGAGAAATCCAGTACAGCCAGGGCTACAGAGAAAAGCTGTCTGGAAAAAAAATAATGCAAACATGCAAGTTTCCTAAGAACGAAACAGCCCTCCCCACCCGTCCTGTCTTGTTCCCTTGGCTCCAGCGCACAGATCTGCACACCCTGGTCCTTCCTTTGGTTATTTCCAAGAACCAGATGGATTCTCCAGGGACTCCTCGGATTTCACGCACAACTGTAACACAATGAAACTGTCGACATCTTCTGAAACAATCTTAATATCTCTATTTCTATCAAGCCTTCTCTTAGCTAGTGTAAGGGCACACCAGGAACACGAGAAATCGATGTAGACGGGATTGCCACTTTAATTACTTGCCTGTTGCACAGCTTTTTGGGAAGATTGATATCAAGTATGTGAGACACAATGTTGACAAGCTGAGTGGCGTAGCACAGCGCAGCACTGATAGTGTAGGCAGGGTTGTTATGCTCCATGTCTGAGAATGGACACAAAAGTCACAAAGTAGTACCTCCACATCAGTACAAATATCAAGGAACCAAGATTTTCACTTGTTTTATAGCTGCTGATACTAGGTTTCACTATTCCTGCGTAGTCAGACACAAACAGTCCTTGATTGGGCCTGGCAATGTATTACCTAACAGTGACCAAATTAGCCCACTGTTGTGACTCCTATCTGTTAATGTCAACATTGGGAGGCTGAGGCAGGAAAATCACAAGTCTGAGGCCATCTTGAGCTACATGAGATCATTCCTCAAAACCAGGGCCTGGGGAGGGATAATGGGGCTGGAGAGGTGGCTCAGCAGTGCTTGATGCCCTTCCAGAGGCCCAGAGTCCAGTTCCCCACATCAGTGCTGAGTAGCTCACAACTGTATGTAAGTCCAGCTCCAAGGTGATCTGAAATCCTCTACTGGTTTCCATACTTGTGTACACACACTCACACAGACACACAAGTACACATAGTTAAAAATAAATGTTTAAAACAGACAAGGGCTAGGCTTGCCTTAAATGCAAAGGCCCTGGGCTTGATCTCCAGCAAGGTCCAACTCAAATGTCACCTCCTTAAAATTTCCTGTTGTTGTTGTTTTTCAAGAAAGGGTTTCTCTGTGTAGCCCTGGCTGTCCTGGACCTCAAACCCAGAGATCTACCTGCCTCTGCCTCCCGAGGGCTGGGAGTAAAGGCATGCTAAAGCACAATTTAGAAAGGGCCTTTTCTTGGCTGGGCGGTAGAGCCCTGTGAGCTTGAAGTCAGACTGGTCTAAAGAACAAGTTCCAGGACAGGCCCCAAAGCTACAGAGCTATACACTTACGTCAAAATGCAAAATCCAAGATACAATTCTATAAATAGGAGTTTTCTCCTTTCGTCTTCCCTTCCTTCCTAACTACAGAAATAAGGTCTGGACAATCCTCATGACTCAGCCTTCCAAATGTTAGGATAATAGGCATGAATTACCAGAAATCGTCTAATGATGTCTTTTCCTATGAATTAAGTCATATTAACCCCAAAGGTAAAACATCAGTCTATCAAGTGTTGAATATATAAAATGTGGTACATGCAAACAATGGAATACTAGTCAGCCACTTAACGCAATGGAATACTAACATATGCCATGATATGAACTTTGTAAAAGGCAGCTAAATGAAAGAAAGCAGACAAAAAAATGCACACGCTGCATGATTTCCCTCCCAAGTTGTCTAGGATAGACTGCCTAGAGCTGAAGAGGGGAAGAACGTGCTCGCAGCGTGCGGCCTCTGAGACGAGGAAATGGCTGTCAGGACTGCACAGAGTCCAGGCTATCAGACTGCTGTGCACACGTTCAGCCCAGCTGTCACTCCAGCCCTGGTCACTCTGTCAGGAAGATTTTACCTCACAAAATACAATACATTTTCAGAGACTGTTTTGCTTCTCACCAGGCCCTTGGGTTGTTTTCTTCTCTTCTACCCAATTGTAGTAGGCAGAGTAGTCTCCATTGTTCGGGAGGCTAATCCAAGGGCCTGTAATGCTAACGCTGGTGTCCCCGTTGTGGTCATCACAGACCCATCTTCCAGAGAGATAGGTTGTCCTCCGGGCCTCCGCAAGTTTGCTCACCATGCTGGATGTCATGGCACTGTCACTCTCGGGAGACACGTCTGCAGGGTCTCTGTAAACAAACAAGATTACAAAGGAGCTTTGAAAAAAGCAACAGTGTTCATCTACTATAGGTGAAGAAAAAGGCTACTAACTGGCAAAAACAAAGAGGGCAAGCTTTTCCTCATGTCTTGTTCAGCCACACAAATGTGTACACACTCAAGAGAAACACACTCAAGTGTGGCACTGTGAACAGCAGAGGACCTCGTGCAAATGGAGAACACATCACACGTGGTCTTGTTAACTGAAAGTCCTTATGTGCCTCATAACTACATGTGTGCGTGTTTGTACAAAATTTCAACTTTATTGGAAAATTGCAAAAGTTTTAAACTTTTACCCAAGTTACCAATTATGGAAAATGTAACAATAAAACTTAGGAAGCCTAAATTCAATCCTCATACTGAAAAACAAACAAAACACAGTAAGGAAGGAATTAGTTTGGTATCTTTGTTTTTTTAAGGCAGGGTCTCATGTATCCCAGACTGGTCTTGAACTCCTAAAGTTATAGGTGTGTGCCTAGCTACTGTGGTATAGAAATCAGGTCATTTACACTACAGTGCTATCAACTCATCTACAGACCCAATCCAACTCTGGAGTTGTTAAGATCCTCATTTGTAGTCTAGAAGGGACACCCAGAATCATGTCCTGTGCTCAGTTCCTGCTGATCCACCAGGAAGGATCACAAGGCTTCTGTTCCACCAGCTTCCCTCTAAGGCCTGACCAGTGGTCTTTATGCAAATTTTAGTAATTTAACTTTTCTCCACAGCTCCAAAATATTTACCAACTTTGTATCTGAATTTTGTATATGGCCTTTCTATCGGCGCTGAGGGATTGAACCTAGGACTTCTTGCTAGCTGCTAAGGGCTTTTACCACAGAGCTATATCCCTGAAAATGTCTCCTTAAGTTGCCCAGGCTAGCCTTAATGTGCAGTCTACCTATGTAAACCTCTCAAGTATCTGGAATCACACAGGTCTCTGGCACTGAGAGATGGAGGAGGAGGCTGGAGTGTGCACGCCCATCTACACAATTCTGAGACATGGTGGGGAGGGAGGAGTGTGCACGCCAAGAGCTGAGCCACAGCCCAGCTCTCTCTTTAAGCTGAGGCAGGATCTCAGTTAAGCTGCCCATGCTGTTCCCCAGCTTGCAGTCCTCCTGGCTCACCACCCAAGTCACTAGGATACGGGTGTCAGGCACTAGGCCGTGGTTAGCTTTGTCAAAAGCACCAGGTGGCCGGGCGGTGGTGGCGCACACCTTTAATCCCAGCACTCTGGAGGCAGAGGCAGGTGGATCTCTGTGAGTTTGAGGCCAACCTGGTCTGGAAGAGCTACTTACAGGAGAAGCTACAGAGAAACCCTGTCTCAAAAAACAAAACAAAAAAAAAACCAAACAAACAAAAGCACCAGGCCTGCCTGTGATAAATGGCGAGGCAAAGAGTCCCTCTGCACTAAAATCACGGTGCTGTCTCAGCAGTGCAGAATGAACTCCACTACCAGGAAAGGCTAAGTCAGCACCTGAGTCTAAGAACGAGGTATGTTCTTCCATACAAGGTCATTTAACGGACAAGGAGATCAGGTTTGTGGGTTCAAGACTGTGTCTCACACACACAGCTAATAAACAGCCTGGCTGGCACTGTGATGGCAGAGTGAGTCAGCATGTAACCGGGACGCTTTGAGACAACACGGCTGCCCCACCCCATGTCCTGGCTGCCTCCCTGGCTTACTGTTTGCTGAGGACGATAAGAATCAAATTTCATACCAGGAAAACAAGGAGCCTAGAACAAGGCCCAATAAGTGCTGACATACTGGAAAACATAGTCCTCAGCATCTGGTCCCCCATGCCAAAGCCTTCTCACTACATGTACCTCACAGAAGTCTTCACTTCGTCCATTGGGAAGATGACGGAGGTGAGCTCTAGGATGTGGGACCTTCGCAAACGCGCCAGCCGCTCGTAGTGACTCTTCAAGTCAATGGTTTTCTTCTCCACCAGGTCCCCAAGCTTGCGGTTGTGCCGCTGAATCTTCTCCTTTTTCTCTTGGTGCCGCTGGGCTCGGCTGTAAAGCTTCTGGTTCTTCTCCTTGTTTTTGAGAAGGCCTTCAGAATCTAACACCACATCACATGCCTCATGAGCCCTGCAGGCCACCATACAGCCCAAGAATACTTTTCACTAAGGGTTTCCTGTGGGCTATGGAGTCTGGGGCTTGCTAGGATCATTATACTCAAGTTAAGCTTCATCTGAGTCAAACCAAACTGCACTCTAAGACAGACATCTAGGCACTACATTCTCAAGTTCAAAACCAAGCTCAGGGCCTTCCAGGAACACCACCTCTGAAAACATGTGAAGCCAAGTTCTCCACGTCACCACTCCATCTCACCTGTGCACCACTTCGGCAAGCACCTGCTATGGCTCCATTAGCTAGTCTACAATCTACTGATGCCTTTCTTTCCACTCTCACTTAAATGCTGCCCATCTCCAGGGTGGCTCAACTCCAACCTATTTGCCCCCCCCCCCCTGGGTGCGTGCATGCGTGTGCTCCTCTTGCCTCAGCCTGCTGAATGCTAAGATTACAGGAAGTGTCACCATGCATGGCCCTTGCACAATCTTTATAAACTACAGCCAATGACTGACAGTTCTCGAACACAAACCAAACTTTTAACTTCCAAACTGGCGTAGCCACGGTTCCCTTGACCATCCTTCAGCTCCTCCTCTCAGAGGGAGCACTAATGGCAGCGAGCAATGAGCGGATGAATGGACACTGAAGGAATTTCCATCCTGCAAGCTCACCCCGCACTGTCATTCAAATCCTATCTGCTGGGACTGGGCCTTATTTGCTCCTACTTTCCACTGTTTGCATTGCTTCCCTCATTAGCAAGGCTCTGCCCGTTGGTGCTCCCCAGACCTGTTCCTCACAATCTGGACCCTGTGTTTGCCTTGTAAAGCATACAGCTCTTAGTTCTTCACACCAGGGCCCACTAAAGCCTTGCTGCCTCCTAACCAGGCTGTAACAGGCACCCGATGAGCACCTGGGGACACGAGCCGCTCCTCTCAGGACTAAGCTTGTGGTTTAGCACAGGCATGAATTTTCTTAGTCTTCCATCTCCTCTCAGAAACACCTCTTCCCAAGCCAGCTCCATGTAGAGCAAAACATTCTGGGACTTAGCTCCATATAAGCTTGCTTTGACTTACTTTTCACTCCTCATGTCCATAATTTCTACTGCCCCTTAAAGTACTCACGAGAACCTCTCTAGCTACGGTCCTGAGTACCCTCCCCCAGCACAGGTGACAGGATGTTCAGGCATCCCATCTGTAGCCAGTGCTGATGGAACTCAGGGCTCCCTCATCACCCCCCACCCCCAGTGTCTCCCGTAAAACATCAAAACACTCAATGCTATTTCTAATCAAGTCTGCAGCCAGATCAAGCCCATCGTCAAGTGCACATAACCGGCTCTCCTGGCCATGCGATTCAATGGGATTGCATCATATTGCACTGTGACCCTTTAAGGGCTTGGAGAAGTCATCTACGAGGCTCTACGGCTGCCACTCTGTGCCCTTTCCTGGACACACGGGGTATATATCAACACAGCATAAAGAAAAAGGATACTGGATAGCAACCTCTGTCTGTGAGCTTAGGCTTCAATACTTCTAGAATCTGTGAACTCCTTTAAAACAGCCTGCAACACAGTGCAAGGCTCTAGAGGCACCAAGGCTGCAGCCACCTTCTAGTAAGCAATAGTTTACAGAAGGTGCTTTTTGCCAAAACAATGAGAAAACAGATCACTTCCTGTCCCGACCCATGCAGCTCACTCAGGCCTCTCACTAGGGCAGCAGGAGGGCAAATTACTTACTTTTCTTCATTTCTTCATTTCCTTTACATATTGTTTGTTTCAGCTGCTCAATCCTCATCTTGCATGACATTATTTTCCATCTCTTAAAAAAGTATGCAACAAATGTCACAAATGTTAGTCTCACGGATTAACTACCTGGAATTACTGCTTATTCTCAGGTCTATTGTAGGAGACAGTGAGGAAAAAGTTGTCACAACTGCATTTGTCAGAACTGTTTACACCTGAGGTAAATTACAAAGGAAAGCACTTTCCTGGCTCAACACAGTAGCTGCTGGGAAAAGAACAAGAAAGAAACGCATTCCCGAGAGTTAGAACAGAGGAAAACGCTTCTAAACTTTCCCTACCAAGCACACAGCTACCTACCAGCCTGCCTAAGCTGGCGTGCTCGTAAACAAGTAGAAACCTAGTGCTTGGGAGGCAGAGTCACAAGGTTCAGGATTCAAGACCACCCTGAGCGACATAAGGCCCTGCTTCAAAACCATCAAAATACAATTATAATACACACCCAGCCTCGGGCACTGAGCAACTAATGGATTCTTGGACCTTCCGTGGGGAGACAGCCACTGTTGGATTAGCTGGACCACAGCCTGTAAACCACTCTAGTAAGTCCCCTTCTATATATAGATTCAGTCTATCATTTCTGCTCCTTTATAGAACCTTAATACACCTGCTCCTATTTTATAGTCCTGCCTGGCCTCGAACTCATGATCCTCTCGCCTTAGGCTCTCTGATGCACATCCCTAAGTCAGACTGAGGATTTTAGAGATAAGTGTGTATGTTATAGGGATTTCTAAAGAATTTTCCAATACTAAAAGAGAATTACAGACCAATCTCACTCATGAACATTGATGCAAAAAATACTAAATAAAATACTAGCAAATCGAATCCAAGAACACATCAGAACCATCATCCACCATGACTAAGTCGGCTTCATCCCACAGATGCAGGGATGGTTCAACATACAAAAATCTGTCAACGTAATCCATCATATAAACAAGCTGTAAAATAAAAACCATATGATCATCTCATTAGATACCAAAAAAACATCTGACAAAATACAACATCCCTTCATGATAAAGGTATACAAGGAATACCTAAACATAATTAACGCAATATACAGCAAGCCAACAGCCAACATCAAACTAAATGGAGAGAAACTCCCAGGATTCCACTGAAATCAGGAACAAGACAAGGTTATCCACTCTTTCCATACCTATACAATATAGTTCTTGAGGTCCTAGCTAGAGCAATAAGTGGAGATCAAGGGGATACAAATTGGAAAAGAAGTCAAACTCTCACTGTTTGCTGATGATATGATAGTTTACATAAGTGATCCCAAAAATTCTACCAAAGAACTTCTACAACTCATAAACACTTTTGGCAATGTAGCAGGATACAAGATTAACTCAAAAAAATCAGTAGCCCTCCTGTACACAGATGATAAAAGGGCTGAGGAAGAAATCAGAGAATCAACACCCTTCACAATAGCCACAAATGGCATAAAATATCTCGGAGTAACCAAACAAGTGGAAGACTTGTATGACAAGAACTTTAAATCTTTGAAGAAAGAAATTGAAGAAGACACCAGAAAATGGGAAGACCTCCCATGCTCTTGGGTAGGCAGAATTAACATAGTAAAAATGGCAATCCTACCGAAAGCAATCTACAGATTCAACGCAATGCCGATCAAAATCCCAACAAAATTTTCAAAGACCTTGAAAGAACGATATTCAACTTCATTTGGAAAAGCAAAAAACCCAGGATAGCCAAAACAATCCTGGGCAACAAAAGAACTTCTGGAAGCATCAGAATCCCTGACTTCAAACTCTACTACAGAGCTACAGTACTGAAAACAGCCTGGTACTGGCATAAGAACAGACAGGTGGACCAATGGAACCAAACAGAAGACCCGGATATCAATCCACACATCTTCCAACACCTGATATTTGATAAAGAAACAAAAAATATCAAATGGAAAAAGGAAAGCATATTCAACAAGTGGTGCTGGCATAACTGGATATCAACGTGTAGAAAAATGAAAACAGACATATCACCATGTACAAAACTCAAGTCCAAATGGATCAAAGACCTCAACATAAAGACAGCCACACTGAACCTTATAGAAGAGAAAGTGAAAGTACACTTGAACGCACTGGCACAGGGAACCACTTCCTAAATAGAATCCCAGCAGCACAGACACTGAGAGAAACAATTAATAAATGGGACCTCCTGAAACTGAAAAGTTTCTGTAAAGCAAAGGATATGGTCAACAAGACAAAACGACAGCCTACAGAATGGGAAAAGATCTTCACTAACCCCACATCAGACAGAGATCTGATCTCCAAAATATACAAAGAACTCAAGAAATTGGACACAAAAAAAAAAAATCACATAATCCAATAAAAAAATGGAGTACAGACCTAAACAGAGAGCTCTCAACAGAGGAATCTAAAATGGCTGAAAGACACTTAAGGAAATGTTCAACATCCTTAGTCATCAGAGAAATGCAAATCAAAACAACTCTGAGATTCCATCTTACACCTGTAAGAATGGCCAAGATCAAAGACACTGATGACAACTTATGCTGGAGAGGTTGTGGGGTAAAGGGAACACTCCTGCATTGCTAATGGGAGTGCAAGCTGGTACAGCCCCTCTGGATGTCAGTGTGGCGATTTCTCAGAAAATTAGGAAACAACCTTCCTCAAGACCCAGTAACACCACTTTTGGGTATATATCCAAAGGATGCTCAATCGTGCCACAAGGACATGTGCTCAACTATGTTCAAAGCAGCATTGTTTGTCATAGCCAGAACCTGGAAACAACCTAAATGCCCCTCAATTGAAAAATGGATAAAAAATGTGGTACATTTACACAATGGAGTACTACACAGCAGAAAAAAATAACGACAGCTTGAATTTTGCAGGAAAATGGATGGAACTAGAAAGCATTATTTTGAGTGAGGTAATCCAGACACAGAAAGACAATTATCACATGTACTCACTCATAGGCGGTTTTCAAACATAAAGCAAAAAAAAACCAGCCTACAAACCACAATCCCAGAGAATTTAGACAACAATATGGACACTAAGAGAGACTTACATAGATCTAAACTACATGGGAAGTGGGAAGTAGAAAGTAGAAAAAGACAAGATCTCCTGAGTAAATTGGGAGCATAGGGACTTTGAGGGAGGGTTGAAGGGGGGAGGAGAGAGGCAGGGAGGGGAGCAGAGAAAATGTAGAGTTCAATAAATATAATGGAAAAAATTTTCCTCTAACATCTTAATAGTGACAGCATGAGTCACTTCTATTATAAATATTCTTTAAGTGTCATGAAAAATTATGCAAGATACCTCCTTTAAAACCATTAGAGACCGCAGGAAGGAGATGTGACTGTTGTAAGGAGTCTGTACTCTATGGGGATAAGCTTTTCCTTTATATGGCTGAAGCAGCCCTGAGCCTTGTGAGCGCTCAGCATGCAGTCCTCTTCTGGGCCACCCCAGTGCACCATGTATCATTTTTACAGTACAATTAAAATACACATACAGTGGGAATGGCATTCCCTTACTTTTTTTTTTTTTTACTAGAAATTTCATCTCAGACATAGTTCCTTTTGGATACATGTATACTAACCATGTTTTTTATATCATTAAAACTTGAACTGCCACACTATCTGGACAGTTATGGGATTCAGTGATCTCAATGCATGAATAGCAAAGCCGCTCCACAGGCCATGGGTCCTTCTCAGCTCCTGAACCTAGAACATTCATTTATTAACTTTGCAGCAGTGCTACAGTTAGCTAGCTACTCATAAGTCTCTGTATCTGTGTGCATTTCTTAGGAGGAACTTGCTGAGCACACACGCACTCTGTAAGCACCACAGACAACCCCCAAGTCAAGTGTGTCTCTGGGATGCTGCCAACAGGATTAGGTGTCAGAGTCCTGTCAAAGTCCCTAATTTACATATTTGTACTCCTTTTCTCAGCTTAGCAATTAGTTTTGTTTAATGTACAAGACTTATAAATTAGTTTACTATGACAAATGCTTTCTTCTGAGGCTTCTAAAGGTCTTACCAACACCAAATTAGGTAAGTCCACTACTATATTCTTTTGTTTTGTTTTACACTGGCGTCTCATGTAGCCCCAGCTGGCTTCACCTCCCAATCCTCCTTTGGCTACAAGGACACATCACCGTGCCCAGCTCTTCCTGACTCTTTAGTAATTTAATCATTAACTTACCTGCACATGTGTTTATTGTAGTTTTTTAAGACGGATGATCTGTCTGGTTCTGTATTACTATGCAAAGAGCAATCCTGTATAATTATCCTTATATAACAAGCCAATCTATCCCATTTGGTATATCTCCATGCAACAGTTTAGAAGGCCACACTATTTAAACACCAGACTGCCAAATGTGGTGGAAAACTAAGTTAAAGAATTATTTCTTTAAGTTCTATCAACTTAAAAACATATAGCCTCATGTATGAAGAATATTAGCTTAAATACTTCTTGGAACTTACCAACTGATCTGTTAGCTGTTTTCCTTCCATAGCTTTTAGTACTCTGTATGGGAAAAAGACAGATTGAAGTTCTTAATAAAAATCTTATAAGGCTCAAAAGCTATAAATCAATGTTTAAAAAATTATTTTGTCTATGGGTATTTTGCTTATATGTGTATGCCTGGTACCTGAGGAAGCCAGAAGGACATCAGCTCAATCCCCTAAAAATGGAGTTACAGACGGTTGTGAGCTACCATATAGGTGCTGGGAATGAAATCAGAGGCCTCTGGAAGAACAGCCAGTGCTCCCAAAGCTGGGCACCTCTCCAGCCCTTCCTCTCCCTTTCATGTTCAGCACTGCCTGTTGTGTGCCCCGTTAGTCTTGAGTGCAGCCTTCGGATTACGGGTGCGTGCCGCCTGGCTAATGTCAGCCTTCGGATTACAGGTGCATGCCACCTGGCTAATGTCAGCCTTCGGATTACAGGTGCATGCCGCCTGGCTAATGTCAGCTTTTAAGGTAGGAAAAGCTGGAAATGCCAAAGTGGGTCTAAAAATTATTTTCCAAATTCTTTATTCCTTACAATTTCTCATTTCTTCCTTTACTACCTGTAACAATAACAAGAACGTCCAGTCCTCAGACATAATCAGTAATTTCTATGAGTCATAATCAATAATAATGGCCACAAAATAATTCATAATCTTAAAACAATGATTTGTTCTCAGAGAAAGGGCAAAGATAGTGCCTCTCCACATTTGTCCTAGGAATGAAGTACTCTGAGGAAAGATTCCAGGACGGAATAAACTGGAGACACTGCTGGGTCCAATATACCAGGCAGGTTTTTATGAAGCATGTTTTTTTAAAGTATTTATTTATTTATTATGTATACAATATTCTGTCTGTGTATATGCCTGCAGGCCAGAAGAGGGCATCAGACCTCATTACAGATGGCTGTGAGCCACCATGTGGTTGCTGGGAATTGAACTCAGGACCTCTGGAAGAGCCAGCAATGTCTTAACCACTGAGCCATCTCTCCAGCCCATGAAGCATGTTTTTAAGAGGATTTTCTCCTGTATATGAATGTGTTGAAGAGGAGTCCATTGTGAAAATCGCTGGTAAAGACAGATGCCAGCTGTCTTCACCAGTGAAGATATGTCCATATTGGTTTGGTTTGGGAAGTATTGGCAGAGGGCCTCAAGTGATAGGCAAGACATGCAGGGAGAAGAATGGATAAAAAAAAATGTGGTACATTTACACAATGGAGTACTACACAGCAGAAAAAATAACAGCTTGAATTTTGCAGGAAAATGGATGGAACTAGAAAGCATTACTTTGAGTGAAGTAACCCAGACACAGAAAGACAATTATCACATGTTCTCACTCATAGGTGGTTTTTAAACATAAGGCAAAGAAAACCAGCTTACAAACCACAATTACAGAGAATTTAGACAACAATACGGACACTAAGAGAGACTTACATAGATCTAATCCACGTGGGAAGTAGAAAGTATAAAAAGACAAGATCTCCTGAGTAAATTGGGAGCATGGGGACCTTGGGGGGAGGGCTGAATGAAGGAGGAAGGGTTGAGGCAGGGATAGGAGCAGAGAAAAATGTAGAGCTCAATAAATATCATGGAAAAAACAACAACAACAAAAAAAGACATGCAGGGAGAAGGGAAGCCTTTTAAGGGTGAGCATCTCTCCAGCCCTTTATTTTTTTGTTTTTAGTTTATTGGTTGGTTTGGCTCTTGCTGTGCTGTGTGCGCAGGCTCGTCAACTCAGCCTTTTGATTGTAGGTGTGTACTGCCAACTCTGCCTAAGATCAGTTTTTAGTAAGAGTCCAGTGCCAGCAGGCACCACAGAATAGCTACCAGGTCAGTTTAGGCAGAGGTTCTACAGAAAAATACTCAAACCTATGTGGTAAGGGAGTCACAGGGTGCTGGTTAACAAGTCAGAGTCGTGGGCCTCACTTGGACTTACTTCACCAGAATGTCTGATATCTGCATCCTAAAACCTATCTCAGCAGAGACACCTGGGACTTTACTGCCCTAAACTGATGACCACCATCCTATGGGACCCACTTCTGTGAACACTAACTTGGGTCTCATAAAGCCTGCTGCTGTAGACCCATCTGCCACCACCAGTGAGCAGAGCCAAGGGTGACTTCTCTGTCCAAACACAGATCACTTCTGTGGGAAAGGTCTTGGGCCAGGATTTTCTATTCTGTGCTTCACTTCTCCCAGACACTCTCCCTCCTTTTCCCCTACTTTAAAGGTCTGGTGCTCTGCCATTGAGTTATCAGGGTGTGCTCCAACATTTAAAAAGATAGTCTGCTAAATGAGCTGGCAATTCCCATATCTGCACAGCACAGCAAGACTAAACTAAGCGGTTGGCTAGAGACCTCTACAGATTAAAGAATAAAAACTTACTCTTTCTGAAACTCCTCTTGCTTGCTCTTAAGCTGGTTTAGCCTTTCCTTCTTGTCAATAAACCTGTAAGAAAGAACCTTGGTTTATTTATGCGTCCTCCCCAGCCCCACCAACTTTAAAGAGGCTCTTACCAATCATGAGCTGATCACTCTGCAAACTCCTGTGGAAACGCCCATATCCTGAAAGCAAACACTTTCTCAATAGGGTACACACAGCTGGGTTTGTTTGTTTGTGACATGGTTTCTCTGTGTAACAGTCCTGGCTGTCCTCAAACTCAGAGATCTACCTGCCTCTGCCTCCCGAGTGCTGGAATTACAGGTGTGCACCACCACCACCCAGTTACTTTTTTCTAAAAAAAAAAATCAAGTTGAAATTGTCAACTTTAAAGCTCGTTACTGGCTTTATAATGTATGTTTGTAGACTCTATCTTATAGCTCAACACTGTTTTCCAAAACAAACATCAGAATAGTAACTTGAATTTTTGTTGTTTTTGAAACAAGGTCTCACTGTATATACCTGGCTGATCTAGAACTCCTTATGAAGACCAGGCTAATCTTGAACTCTCAGCAATCTGCCTGCATCTGCCTCCCAAATGAGATCTTTAAATGCATGACTGCTGGGCGGTGGTGGTGCACGCCTTTAATCCCAGCACTCGGGAGTCAGAGGCAGGCGGATCTGAGTTCGAGGCCAGCCTGGTGTACAAAAGCTAGTTCCAGGACAGGCTCCAAAGCTACAGAGAAACCCTGTCTCGAAAAACCAAAAAATAAATAAATAAATAATAAAAACAATTTAAAAAAAGCATGACTATGTACAGCGCCACTAATACAGATTTGAATGCAAGAAAGTTGAGAGTTTCATTACAAAAGGAATATTAAGTTGCCAAACTTAATTTAACCCTGCTTTCCTCTACAAATTGAGTCCTTATAGCTTCTAAAGTAGAATTCTTTTCATTAATTTGTGAGTCACTGGAAGCTCACAAGCTAGTGAGAGAAGGTGTGCACACTACTCAGGTTTCCTAGGCTTCCCATCGGCTACTGCTATCGTTTATTTCTTTCTAGCGACTTCACTTTGTTTTTATTTTTTAGTTTAATGTGGCAATTTAGAATAATTTACCCCCTCAATTTAAAATTTGACACATTAAAAATTAAAAATAACGCTGGGCAGTGGTGGCGCACGCCTTTAATTTAATCCCAGCACTTGGGAGGCACAGGCAGGCGGATGTCTATGAGTTCGAGGCCGGACTGATCTATAAGAGCTAGTTCCCGGACAGTCTCCAAAGCTACAGAGAAACCGTCTCGAAAAACAAAACAAAAAAATTAAAAAATTAAAAAAAATAAAAATCAAGCCAGGCAGTGGTGGTGCATGTCTTTAATCCCAGCACTATGGAGGCAAAGGCAGGCGGATCTCTGTGAGTTTGAGGCCAGCCTGGTCTACAGGAGCTAGTTCCAGGACAGGCTCCAAAGCTACAGAGAAACCCTGTTTCGAAAACCAAAATAAAATAAAATTACAAATCAAGGCTGGCTCAGTGGTTAAGAGCACTTGTTCTTGAAGGCCCAGGTTCAATTCCTAGTACCCACGTGGCAACGCACATGTTACTC
Source organism: Ondatra zibethicus (assembly GCA_004026605.1). Lineage (NCBI taxonomy): Eukaryota > Metazoa > Chordata > Mammalia > Rodentia > Cricetidae > Ondatra > Ondatra zibethicus. The sequence continues at coordinate 121,847 of PVIU01001597.1, read as the reverse complement.
CAGTTCTAAGTGACCCCATGTCCTCTTCTAACCTACCTACATACACACACCAGGCACACACAAACATAAATACATGCAGGCAAAACATTCATGTTCATAAAATAAATGATCTAAAAACAATTTTTTTATTTCAAAACTTACCAGGTGATGTTTTTATACATAAATGGATTGTGTAATGTTTACACCTGATTAAGCATTATCAATCTCCTCAAATATTTATCGTGTCTTTATGGTACAGATAATCAAATTCTTTCAGGATTTTTTAAATCATCTTACACAATTATCTACAGTCAATTCTACTACACACCAAGACGCCCAGCTCCTTCCTAACCATAACCGATCTAGCTTTCTGCTCACTCCCTCCTTCCCAGCCTCTGTAACTGTCAGACTCTCAACCGAGACCAACTCTCTTAGATCACACATGCAAGTAAGAGTGTAAGGTACTTATCTCTATGCCTGGCTTCTTTCAATTAATACTACAACCTCTAATTCTAACCATCTTGGTGAGAATACTCCCCCCTCCTTTTTTAATAGACTATGAATCTATAAACATCCCCTCCTGGCATCACTTCAGTTGCAGCCTACAATTTCTGATGAGGTGCATTTTTATTATCGTTTAGTTTAAAACTTCTTCACCCCATAATAATTTAATAGTGTCATCATGGTTCCCGTATTTGAAGACATTTTTAGGAAGCTTCCTATTACTTCGTTCTTTCTTTCTTTCTTTCTTTCTTTCTTTCTTTCTTTCTTTCTTTCTTTCTTTCTTTCTTTTTGAGACAAGGTTTCTCTGTAGCTTTGGTGCCTGTCCCGGAACTAGCTCTTGTAGACCAGGCTGGCCTTGAACTCACAGAGATCCTCCTGAGTGCTGGGATTAAAGGTGCGCACTACCACTGCCCGACTGTTCTTTCTTTGGTCAGTTTTAGAGACAGGATCTCCCACAGAGCCCTGACTGGCCTGGAGCTCACAGAGATCCACCTGCCTCTGTCTCAAGTGCTGGGATTAAATCTTATTACTATTTTCTAATTTAATATTATGTCAGACTATACTCCATGAGATTCTGACTGGTAAGTTCCATGTACACTTGAATGAATGTTTCTACAGTCATTGGGCACTATGTGTGTGTGTGTGTGTGTGTGTATAGTATATATAGTGCATATATATATATTGATATATATATGATAAACTATCTGTAAGTTGACAGTGGCTGGTGGCTGATAATATCTCAGACCTCCTGATGTATTGTTCAATATGGTGGCTACCCGACACAAGCAGCTGCCAGACACCTGTGGCTTGTTATGCAATTAGGATTTGAGGGTGAAAGTATGGCTAATACCAGGCAAGCAATTAGGAAATGAGCAAATAGTAGCTAACATGGTATAGAGTCCAAGAACAGGTCTTGGTGTCTCCTGAAATCCTAGCATAAACAAAACCATGGAACAGAACCACCATCATGAGAGAAAAGTCAAGCCAGACAAATCTCTAAAATGTTCATGTTTAACACATATAAGATACTTACCTCTAAAGGGATGGGACAGCCACTTTGGATATCAGTACGGTGATTTCTCAGAAAATTAGGGAACCTACCAAGACCCAGCAATACCACTTTTAGGTATATACCAAAAGGATGCTCAATCATACCACAAGGACATGTGTTCAATTATGTTCATAGCAGCATTGTGTCATAGCCAGAACCTGGAAACAACCTAAATACATACACCTCAACCAAAGAACTGATAAGGAAAATGTGGTACACTTGCACAATGGAGTTCTACACAGCAGAAAAAAAAATTCTATGCCACGCCACCAACATCAACAAGTGAAACTGTGCCAGCCTTCAAACTTCTCAGGCTTGCAGAGGACTGACGCTGCCCAGACTTGGTTTATCCCGTAACCCTATCTGAGCCTAGGGTGAAGCTGCAGGTAGTGGGTGAGGCCATCACTTTTCTATTGGACATGGGAGCTGCCTATTCTAACATCTCACTCGGGCCTTATGTTCCCCTCACCAGTTTCAGTTATGGAGACCTGTTCCTCCCCACTTAAAACTTTGCCACTGCCCTGCATTCTTGCAGAACAATTTTTCTTTCATTCTTTCTTAGTGATACCTGCTTGCCCAGCACCTTTACTAGGTCGAGATATCCTTAGCTAACTCCTAGGTCTCTTGAACGTCCATGGACAGGACCTCACACGACACCTGCCTTCTCACCTCCCCCAAGGAACAGATTCCTGGCATCTCCAGGATGACAGTACACAGGATGCCTTTCCAGCTACACCTCTTGCTGAGCGTGGACCCACCAACACCCAGCTCTCCCCTTCCCCACATCACCCCATGCCCGCAGGAAGTAGCCAGACTTGAGTCAACACCCCTTTTTTCTAAGAGAGCCTAAATGTTAAACAAAATATCACTTCAGCTTCCTGTCACCCCTTATAAAAACAGTCTGGAATGTAAGTTCCGGTCTCTGGCCTCCATCTTTGCAGGCCCTGTCCCTGTGCCCGCCAAACCTTGACCCCTCTCCCCCAGAAGGGATGAGGCAGCCTGCGAAGCTTTGATCCCTCCCCCAGGAGGGGCAAGACAGCCCACCAAAACCCGGACCACTCCCCAGGGCTATTTAAACTGCTCAAGAAAGTCCCTCCGTGGTCGCTTTTGCAGTTTCTGCACTCTCGAGTGCAGGAATCCCATTAAACCTGGACCTCCTTTAATTCAGCTTGTTGTGACTTGGATGGATTGGATTTTTTGCGTCAGCAGAGAGCTCACGTTAGGAATATTCCTAACAACTACCATAACTTGTCGGATGCACACCACAATGCATTCTTTACACACTTTTTATTTTCTGAGAAAATCTTACAAATGGGACAAGACGCTAGTCAAAGACTATTCATATGCAAAATTTCCTCTAGAAGATTCACATTTGTCACCTCACCAAGAGTGGGTAACAGGATCATTCTGACTCCCCCAGTCCTGAACAAGTGTCTTTTCAATCCTCTTGGCTCATTTACCTGCCTGTACTTCACTGTCAAAGCCAGCCGGCGCCTTGTTCTGCTATTCCATCAACACCCTTCACCCATTCTCTACCATCTTTTTCCTTTAAAGATTATTACCACAGAAATTAGGTATTTTTCTTTCATTCAGCATGAAATCCTGATTTTCTTGCTGCTTGTGAAAACTCTGCCACACTCTTGCTGTTGTTTAATGACTCTAGCTGTGCTGTTTTCTAACACCCATCTGCCAGCAAACTTTGTTTTCCCTCCCAAGTTAAAAATGCCTATTTTTCCAGAACAGCTAGGGTTGTTACACAGAGAAACCCTGTCTTGAAAAACAAAACAAACCCAAACAAATAAAAAAGCCTGTTTTTTGAAAGAAGGTCTCACTAAATAGCCTTGACTTGAACTCACTATGTGTGGTCCAACCCTGAACTCACAGAACTCCATCTGTTTCTGTCTCCTGCGTGCTGGGATTAAAGCTGTGGACTACAGCACTCTGTGTTAAAATGACTTCTAAAGTCAAGTGTGGTGACACAGGCCGATATTCTCAGACCCAGAGAGTCATTACAGTCCTCCTTACTTACACCTTTTTTGAGATAGGGTTTCTCTGTGGCTTTGGAGCCTGTCCTGGAACTAGCTCTTGTAGACCAGGCTGGCCTTGAACTCACAGAGATCCGCCTGCCTCTGCCTCCCAAGTGCTAGGATTATAGCTGTGCACCACCACTCTATGGCCTTACTTACACTTTTAGCATATATTCCTTTTATTAAACTTCTTTAAACTAACTGCTGTTTCTTAAATTCTTCCACAATTTCGTGACTTTTTCCCATTATAAAGTACTTGTGTGTCCTATTGCTGTGAAGAGATACCATGACCAAGGCAAGTCCTAAAAGAAAGCATTTAATTAGGGACTTGCTTCCAGCTTCAGAGGCTTCGCCCATGAACAACATGACGGGGACCAGGGTGGCACACAGGTAGGTGTGGTGCTAGAGAAGTAGCCAAGAGCTAATTACGCCCTGCTTCTCCGCAGGCAGAGAGAGACACTGGACCTGGCATGGGCTTCTAACACTTTAAAGCCTAGCTCTAGTGACACCTCCTAATCCTATCCTGATAGCTCATCAGCTGGAACTCAGCATGCAAATACAAGAGCATATGGGCCATCTCATTCAAACCACCACAGCAATCTCTCAAATCAACTGACAAGTAGGAGAGGGTGTTCACATAGAACTCAGTGTGGCCTGTGGAAGCAGCTCAGAACTCCAGGGCCTTCCTGAGAATTCAATGCCCATCTACACTGAGGCATGAGGATGACTGAAGAATAAATAGCAGGCCTTACAGGCAAAGGAAATTCTGCACCAAGCAGCTGGCTACGACAGGACTATGAATGTCAAAAAGGGCAGTGATCCGGAGAATCTCATAATTGCACTGATTCCCCAGCCACAGTCATGGGCAACTGAGCAGATCTACCCTTATGGCAGACCAGTCACAGAAACCTGCCCATGTTTCTAGAAAAACCACAGGCTCCATGATCTACCTGTATTGACTTGGTGCAGGGATAATTAGCAGCGAGCAATAACTACGAGCACTTACTGAGCACTTCCCATGTTCTGGGGAAAGTACCCCAGGGAGGACAGTCGGCCTGTGAGTCCTTGCCCTCATTCCGGGGCCAAGCTTCAACTCTAGGATTACCACAACAGAAGTCTGACATACACACTCATGAACTTTTAATTTTTTCCCCAGAGGGGCAAAAAACTATAATCTTTTGAATAAGAAACTGATACCTCTCAACCAGCTAATTCAGTGCAAGAAACCAAGGAACCAAACTAGACATGAGTAAAGATTTACATCTGAAGATTCAACTACAGTCACAGTAGCCAAATGTTAGTGTTTAAAATATTCAATAGGAAAGTTAAATGATACCATGCTACCATAAATATTAAATATTATAGTCAGAGCTGGACAGTGGTGGTGCATGTCTTTAATCCCAGTACTTGGGAGGCAGAGGCAGGCAGCTTTCTGTGAGTTTGAGGCCAGCCTGGCCTACAAGAGCTAGTTTCAGGACAGGTTCCAAAGCTGTACGGAAACCATGTCTTTAAAAACCAAAAAAAAAAATTATAGTCATAAGTATCATATACATACGACCAGACAAACCATGCGTGCAAACACATGAACACACACACACACACACACACAAATTCTGGAAAAGCACACTAGATCCCCCAGAACTAAACTGCGGACAGTTTGTGGCGCTGGAATGGAATGGGGCCTAAACAAGAGCAGCGGTGCTCTTAACCAGTGAGCCATCTCTCCAGTCCTGACCATTTACCTTTAACACCAGGGGAAAATATATACTACTCAATAATTGAAATTACTCATGCTTCCCTTGAGGTTGACACACACTACACACACACATACAATTCCTCCAAATTCTTTGCTTCTCGGAGAAATTACTCTCTCTAGGTTCCTTAAATTGGGGGAACGGGAGTGAGAATCAACAGCTTTCTGGAAATGGGAAGGAACTTTCTATTGTGAGGAGGCCACTAGTTTGTCCCTGGCAGCTCAGACCCAAAATGATCACACAGAAACCATGTTATTTAAATCATTGCTTAGCCCATTAGCTCTAGCTTCTTACTGGCTAACTCTTACATATTAATTTAACCAATCGCCAATAATCTGTGCATCACCATGAGGTCGTGGCCTACCAAAGTTTCAATGCATCTGTCTCCAGTGGCGGCGGCTCCATGGCTTCTCTCCTACTCCTCCTTCTTCCTCCCAGCATTCAGTTTAGTTTTCCCCACTTAGCTCTGTTACCCTATCAGGCAAAGCCAGTTTTCTTTATTCATTAATGGTAATCACAGCATACAGAGGGGAATCCCACATCAACTTTCCTCACCCCCTATATAGCTGTTTTGCCTGCAGGTATGTCTGCACACCATATGCATGCAGTCCCCAGGGAACTCGGCAGAGGGTCCCTGGAACTGGAGTTACAGTAGGCTGTGAGCTACCATGTGGTGCTGGAAATCAAGCGGGGATCTTCTAGTAGAGCAGCCAACGCTTGTAACCACTGAGCCATCTCTCCAGCCCCTTAAACTAAATATTTCTGGAACTGTGATCTAACATAGTGACATTTAAACAATGACTAGGCGTCAAAGTTTCTTTTGTTTCTTCCTTCTTTCATGTTGGAAACTAAATCCAGAGCCTTACAAATGCCTAGTACACACTGCACAATGAGCTAAGCCTTCTCACCTGAACTCAAGACAAGAGGGGACAGATATGCAAAAGGCATGGTCTTATCGGGAAGATTCTGTTTCTACCACAAGACATCGCGGGTGTGAGGGAAAGAGGTCAGCACAGCACAGAGCAGAGCAGCGCTCGACGCCCCCACTCATAGATGTGTAGGACACTTCTGTACCACCTGCCCATGGACGAACGCTCAGATACTCAGCACACAGCGTCGTCAGCCTGGGTGACTCCACATCTCATTCTACATTAAACAAAGTGGAGACTAAGGGATCGCAAGGCTGGGATGAGGTCGTCCTCACACTTGCTGCTTCTGCAAACACAGAACAGTAAGTCACTTCCCTCGGCTTACTCTGAATTAAGACAGCCTTTGGTAATTAAGATAGGAAAATTCCTTTTTGCTGTGCAAATAGATAGTAAATAAAAATGAGAGATCTTCATGCTGGATTTTAACAGCATTTATAGTTATAAAGGAGTAATTAGTATTACATACATTAACATGAAAGATGTTATTAAGTACCAAACATGTTAAAACAGCATGTTGTGTGGTCTTAGTAAAATATTAAAGACTACACCTCACAGAAGTAGCCCTGTTGTGCGGCTATAAGACTTAGATATCAAGGTTTCAGCTCAACAGCTTAAATGTTCAAATACTGTATTTATACTTAATTTTCTTTTTTAAAGGTGCCCACTCATGTATAATGATTCAAAAGACTCAAATTCTGCTTTGCCTTGTGAGTGAGAACAGGGTGTCATGGAATTATCTCCAGGTGGAGGACCTACTGAAGTGACCTTCCTAGAAACAGATCACAGGTCGGGCGGTGCTGGTACACGCCTTTAATCCCAGCACTCAAGAGGCAGAGGCAGGCGGATCTGTGAGTTCGAGACCAGCCTGGTCTACAAGAGCTAGTTCCAGGACAGGCTCCAAAACCAGAGAAACCCTGTCTCGAAAAACCAAAAAAGAAAAAGAAACAGATCACAGTGCTTAGTGCAGGCAGATCAGCTCCACGGCGCTCGCGCGCATGGTGCAAGAAGACTTCCATTATTAGCAGAACTGAAATGTTCAGGTGGAAGATTCTGGACTACACTGGAGCTGGGTGCTCTCACCTAGCTCCAAGGAGGAGGAGACCAATTCTGTCTTAAAAACACACTAAAACCTCAGCTATTCCTGTAGTCTGGACCCCTAGAGCATTCTTTCCCCCCTCTCCCAGGCTATGTCAGCACTGCTCTGCCACACTCAAGCCCTGAGCTTGCACACGGTGATCACCACATCAAGTCAGAACCTTCTCTATCAACAGCAAACAACACGCTCCAAGACTAGCTTCAAAATCAGTTCATTTTTCATGAACTGCTAAATGCCTCTGGTGCTTTAAAGAGATTTGATTAGAACAGGCTTTGAAAACAGTGCTGAAAACTTGGCAGTTAGAGTCTTCTGAGTGTTGGGCCTGCGGAGTGCTCAACTATGGCAAAGGAGCAGCTGGAGCGGCTGGAGGTCAGGAGCCCTGCTCACCAGCAATCTTCACACAGGGGCAGGTAGACAGCCAGAGATGCTGGCTCTTCTGGCTTGATGTCAACCTTTGGATAACTCATTAAAATGTATGTGGCCCTTTTAGACACATCTGAAACCTATCTAATAAAATCAAAGGTTTTTCTTTCCTGTTTTACACGTCTATGTACACATAAAACGTGGTTGAAATGTGGAAGTGAACTTGAAAAACAGAACAGCCCAGGATCAAGTCAGCCACTGAACTTCAGTTTCTTCATCTTAAAAACAAGTTCTTAATTTGAGAGGGTGTGGTGGGGGAGCTGGTAATAAATGGGAAAGCCTTTTATAAATTCTAAAAGGTGTAATGATACTTACTGAAAAAAAAAGCTGTTGTTTTCTTAGCCAATCTGTATCTGTTGATGGAATACCATTAAAAAAGTTGTGTGGGACAGGAACTGAAGGATTTCTGGAAGGATACCCATGCAATAGAAAGATTGACAAACTCATTTCAGCTGCCGGCACTACTGAACTCAAGTTCAAGAACTCAAGAGAGTTCTTTTCCCATTATAAACGAGTAGCTTGTTAAGTTTTCTTGCAACTGAATCTCTACAATACTGACTGCATTTATCTACATTCAGTAACAGCAACAAAACATTAGCGGGGTCAGAAGAGCTGTCTCAGAGGTTAAAAGCACTGGCTGCAAGCTGGGTGGTAGTGGAGCAGCCTTTAATCTCAGTGCATGGGAGGCAGAGGCAGGCAGATCTCTGTGAGTTCGAGGCCAGCCTCTACAGAGCAAGTTCCAGAGCAGACTCCAGAGCTACAGAGAAACCCAGTCTCGGGGGGAAAGGCACTGGCTACCCTGGGTTTGAGTCCCAGCACCCATACAGCTGTTCACAATCACTTTAACTTCAGCCCAGGGCACCTGACACCTTCTTCTGACTTGAAGTCAGCAGGCATGCATATGGTGCAGACATAACTGCAGACAAAACCTATGCACACATACAAAAATAATAATTTTTAGAGAAAAGTCTCAGCAAACACAGACTCCTTGCTGGCAGTCAATCATCTGATACCTCAGGAAGTGAGTCCACAGGACAGAGACAGACAACCAAGAAGACACTGGAATAAGTGCAGAGGTGGCTAAATGCATTTTGGCCATGCCTTTCCCTTGAAATCTATGGTAACAGCTAAATATTTCCTGACTTTATAATCCAGCTCAATTTGGGCACTCCCCGTATTTCTGCTTCCAGGCAAAAAAATGCAACCTTGTATTTCTAAGCCATGGGTGAGGTAAGACAGTGCCATTCCTAAGCGTGTGCTTCTAAACATGGCCTCACCATGTGGCCTTTCTCTCTACTCCCACTGAAGACACCGCTACTAACCCAGCAGGCAGACCCCCAATGCCCAGATCACGTTCCCACCGCTGTCTTCCACCTACTGAGACCGGACCAACAGTGCCCCCAGATGAGGAAAGGATTACTCAACCTGTCAGTCTCCTATTGCATAACAGTGCTGTTTGGGGAGCTAAATAAGCGCAGAGTCCAGGAAAATCAGACTCTGAAAATGCAGCACAAGATGCAGAGAAGACCTTGCTGGGAGAAGGTAAAGCTTCCTATCACAGGAGTGGTTAAGGGACACAGGCTCCTGTGCGAGTCAAAGACAGAAGAAAACAGGTGTTGCCTTAGACAAGAGACAAGGCAGGCGAGACCAACAGTATCCTGAACAATAAAAGAAATGTTTCCATGTCTGCAAACTCATGCCATCTCTAATAGTATGTAGAAATATTAGTTAGGTTTGATGGTTAATGCCTATAACCTCGGAATCTCAGCACTTGGCAAGCTAAGACAGGGAGATTACGTAAAATCAGTAATAGCCTGGGCTACATAATTCCAGGTCCACTCCCCAAAACCAAAACAATATGACACATATTTCTTTCAAAGAACCTAATTATTGTGAGATTTACAACTTTATCATCTAATTTTCCCTAACTGCCAAACTATTCAACTCCACATGTTCAGCTGGTCTAGGTTAAACGAGGGCTTAACTGTACTAGGTTTTATTCCAAGTGGCTCCAGTCAGGTTTTCATGAAGCACAAAGGAAAAGGACTCTAAAGGCAGGCACAGAATATAAAATTATTTACAGATTACAAAGACAGTAGCACAAGCAACCTTTGTTCTAGGTTTGAGGCCTGCTAGAATCAGTCAAATCCTTGAGAGCAGGCCCAGCCTTTATCCTCAGCAACTTGCCAGAGTAGCTGATACACGCACTGGAATCCAAAGAGAACGCCTTACAAGCGCCTGGCTATCAGGACAGTGGTTCTGGTCTTAAGAGAGTCTTTCATCCTATAAGACACCAGGTAATGTTCTGAAAACAAAGGAAGACTGACAAACTGCACCTGAAGGCACGCTCCGCTCAAGAAAGGGAAGGATGCGAATGAGGGAAGCTGCCCAGTAAGCAACTGTGGTGGGCCTGCACGGCCTGAGTGACGCACTTGCTCTTCAGTTTTCTGCTTAGTCGGGGAAAGAACTCCACTATAAACGCATCCCTCTTCAGAAACGCAGGGTTTGTTTTCAATTGGGTTTTTGTTTTGTTTTGTTTTTTTGGTTTTTCGAGGCCAGGTTTCTCTGTAGCATTGAAGGCTGTCCTGGAACTAGCTCAGTAGACCAGGCTGGCCTTGAACTCCCAGGGATCCACCCGTTCCTCCTGCTAGGATTAAAGGTGTACACCAACACCCGGCTCCAGAAAACTAATCTTTTTTGTTTGTTTTTGTTTTTTGAGACAGGGTTTCTCTGTAGCTTTGGAGCCTGTCCTGGAACTAGCTCTTGTAGACCAGGCTGGCCTCAAACTCACAGAGATCCGCCTGCCTCTGCCTCCCGAGTGCTGGGATTAAAGGCGTGCGCCACCACCGCCTGGCTCCGAAAACTAATCTTAATGCTCAGAGTTGGAAAAAAAGTCTATGTAAGATTATGCTTGCTAATTTCCAATGCTAAAATAAAAGGAATGTTTCACACATACCAGGCAAACTTTCCACTACCCAGACACATTGCCAGGACTGTTTCAAAGGTTGCACTACCTCAGCCATGCCTGTGTGCTACACCCAGTCACTGAGCTGAAGACAGAACAAGAAGTTGTGCCTAGCCAGGCGGTAGTGGCGCACGCCTTTAATCCAGCACTTGGAAGGCAGAGCAGGCGGATCTCTGTGAGTTCGAGGTCAGCCTAGTGGTGCTATGAGTTCACCACCAGCCTGGTCTACACAGTGAATTCCAGACCAGCTAAGGGCTACGTAGTGAGACCCTGTCTAAAAAAGAAAAGAAAATGCAGAAGGAAACCGATTACTTTGTATGATAATTCTAAAAATTCAGAGGCAAAAGACAAGGTGCCTATTAACAAGAAAAAAATGTTCAAAATGGGGAACAACAAAGGGATATGTTCAGTTGTGGAATTGAAGGTGGGGGGCTCATAACTATGGAGCAATCATGGCCTGAGTCTATTTTTTAGTACCTATTACAAGCTAGACATTACACTAAATACTTTAAAAGCATGCTCTAAAAATCACTCCCAGAAACCTATAAAGTATGTGATACTCAACTATTTTCAAAATGAAATAAGTTTCAAAGAAATGTGCTCAAAATCAGAAAGCAAGTTGTGGAATTTGGATTCCATTAAAGGCAGCATGAATCCTCACCACATCTTTTTAACTCAACCTTACAACCAAAGTTAGAGAAATACACAGTATCCAGATCACAAGAGGATTCAAATGCCAAAGCAACAGATTAGATTTTATTTTAAATGCAGTGGACAGCAAGAGAAGGGTTTAAGCAACAGATTGACATGGATCTTGCTTACTTTTTTTTAGGTGAAAAGCAGGGGTGGTCATGACTGCATAAAGGAAAGGACTACATGACCACACAGACCTGTTGTAGGCAGACAGACTCAACGTATACTTTGGTGTTGGGGAGAATTGGACTAGCTGCTGGTTAATGACTTAGATGCTAGGAATAAGAGAAAAAAAGCAAAGTCCAAGAAAACTCAATGATTTTTGCCTTTAGTAACCAGTGATCATGAGAGATGATACAGAAGTAGTCTGTAGGAATAGGAAACAGATGAAATAGGGCTAGATTCCCTGAATTCTTAAATCTACCATGTGAGGATACAATCATGTACAAAAAAATACTGTCGCTGGGCGGTGGTGGCGCTCGCCTTTAATCCCAGCACTCAAGAGGCAGAGGCAGGCAGATCTCTGTGAGTTTGAGACCAGCCTAGTCTACAAGAGCTAGTTCCAGGACAGGCTCCAAAGCCACAGAGAAACTGTCTTGAAAAAAAAAAACTGTCACCCTCAGAGTCTACCCCTAAGGGGATCAGACAATCAGTAAGTTATCAAATGGTGATGACAATAAAGCACATTAAGTAGGACTGAGGTCATCAGTTGAAGGGTCCGGTAGAGTCCTAAATGTATTAGCAGAGGTCTGAAGGAAACAGGAGGCAGCCATGAAGATCACTGCAAAAGCTCTTGGCAGTCTGCGTGTAACTTGCAAAGGCTTTGAGGGAGGAGTGTGCTTCAACTGTCACGGAAGCCAAAAGGTATAACTTAAGTAAGGGAGAAGATAACAAAGATTATGTCAGAGGAATTATATGCAGTTCAAGATTTCAGCTTTAACTTTGAAAACAAAACCAAAAAATTTGAACAAAAGAACGGAGCGGCATTACTCTTGTTTACATATATAAAGTACACCAACAAGAAGGGTACAGGAAAAAAAAAGGGTACAGGAAGCAACAATCCTCCAGTGGGTTAGACTGTGTAATGATCAAAGCATCAGGTTGAGGATGGGCTTTGCAGAGACAGAATTTGTTAATGGGATTAGACATGGTACCTTGCTGAAGACTGGAAGGATTTGGGGGATGCTGAATAAAGGAAGGATGGTACTGCAATTTACTGTATTGAGATGTGAAAAACAGACTTATTCATGTAAAATTAGGAGTTCAGATGGTCATGTTAAAATAGAACTATCACAAACTTAAATACAGGTGATGAAATGAGGGGAAAAAAATCAAATACAGATTGTAGAGTAACATTCTGTATTCTGGCCGTTAGAGGACTGGCCGTCTTCAGCATCTAAATGGTATTCAAACTGCAAGAATAAATCTGGGAAAGTGTAGATGCTAAATACTTGACAAGATTCAACAACTAGACATTCTCATCTCCTACCTGGTTTTCTTAAAACAGAACTGGTTTAATTTTTAGAGCTATAACTCAGGACAGCAGTCCATGGTCTAAAATCATCAAGCTCCTCCATAAAACACAGCAGTAAACTAAAAGGATTTTGTTAGACCAATATCTTCAGATGAAAAAGAAATGAGCCCCACCCATGATCACAGGAATACTGGGAACTCAAAGCATCCCCAAATCTACATGTTGTATAGTTTAGCAGTTAAATGCACAGGTATAGAGATACAGGATGTTTGGGTGTTAATTCTGTGTGACCCCAGGACAAGGCACTTACTAATGTACAAGTCTCCTCAGTAGTCAGTTAAGGGTAATTTGTGTGGTTGCTGTAAAGGAATAAATTCAACTTTAATTCTTAAAAAAAAATTATCTTTTTCAGGCATAGTGGCACATGACTGTTTGTTTGGTTGGTTGGTTAGTTTTGGGTTTTTGAGACCAGGTTTCTCGGTGTCACTCTGGAGCCTAACCTGGCACTAGCTCTGTAGGCCAGGCTGGCCTTGAACTCACAGAGCTCCGCCTGCCTCTTGGCAGGTAGGAGGCTGAGGCAGGTGGATAGCTGTGAGCTAAGCCAACCTGGTCTATACAGTAGTTCCAGAAGAGCCAAAGCTACATAGTGAGACACTCTCGAAAAAAAAACAAACAACAAATAAACTAACCAAACAAAAATTACATGTTTTACTATCATTGAAGCTCATTGATGAAACAAAAGTTAGGAGACAAAGACTTCAGGTAAGCATTTACTTCTCAATTATTTTTTTTGTTTGTTTGGTTTTGGTTTTTGGTTTTTCAAGACAGGGTTTCTCTGTAGCTTTGGAGCCTATCCTGGAACTCACTTTGCAGACCAGAACATGTCTCTGCCTCCTGAGTGCTGGGATTAAAGACATGCGCCACCACCGCCAGGCGTTATTTTTCAATTACCTTAATTCAAAAGACAGACAAAATGTTTTACCTAACTAAGGGCTTGCAACTCAAAGCATATTTCCAAATCCCCAGTGACCCAAAGTCACCTTTGGGGTTACAGTAGATGAGGCAACCTCCTAGTCCTTGTTCACACATTAGAGCTAGTTGACAAGGTCCACCTGTGACACCGGCGCCCAGGACTCAATCCCTCCTAACCTATTAAATTCTCTACTCGTGCCTTCTGTAGAAAAGTATAGACGTCTGAAGACGGGGAAAGGTCTTCAGTTTCTGACTGGGAGCACAGCAAAGAACTAGGACTCCTCTAAACGGCTGCACAGACTTCTCCAGCAGGACACTATTACTTTTCCCTAGTACCCAAGTGGGCCATGGAGAAAGTCTCTGGTGGGTGATGGAAGGCAGCGACCTTCGCTCACCTGGTTCCCACCCCCACCCTACCCAGTGGCAACAAAGCGCCGGCGCAGAACAGCCACTCTCTCTTTCCACAGTCGCCCGGCTCCAGGGGCAGGACTGGGGTGTCCAGGCGCCAGACTCTGGTCGCTAGAGCAGAGAAAACAGAGAGCCAGAAACAATAGGGCCGTGGCGGCTGCCGTACCTCTCCTTGTCGCGGCCGTCGAAATAGACGAAATCACCGCTCTGGATGCACTTGGCACAAGTCAGCCGCCGGCGAGTGGTGTTGCATAGCGGACACCGCTCGACCGCCACGTACAGCCCCTCTGCGTCGTCCACCGAGTCCACCAGGTCTCGAGCTAGCGCTCGCGGCCCTAAGCCAGGAGCCTCGGGCGTCCAGGATCCCTTCCCACTGGGAGACGCCATGATGGTCTGAGCGCAGGGCCAGTCACGTGCGATTTTGTTTTCATCCAGGTGCATCCTGGGCGCGGAGGCGGGGCCTGGAGGCCGGGGCGGGGCCTGGAGGCCGGGGCGGAAGGTGGGGTTTAGAGGGTGGAGGCGTGGCTCAGAGGCCCGGGGCGGGACCCTGAAGCCGACCATCGCGGGACGTGGGCTCCTCGGGTCTTCTTCACCGGCGCCCCCCGAGGCGGCTGCGCAGTTCGGCCCGCCGACTGGAGCTGTGCAACTCCAGAATGTCAGGCAAAGTATTGCAATGGATGCCCCAAGCCTTCTCTGTGAAAGGCGCGGGAACACAAGGGAATTCATTTCGTGACACTGGTTACTTTTAGGTTTTTGGCTAAAACTGCAACAAGCAAAGTTGGAAGAGAGTTGGATCTAGGAACAAGCTGAAGTTTGACTCACCTTCCCTTCCTCCTTAATAGCTGCGGGATTTGAAGAAATTCCTTTAACACCTCTGCCTGACTTTGTCCGGGTTCGTGGATATAATTGCTGTACGTCCATAACCTCGGAGGGTTAATCAGAAACCTCCATAGCAGCCTAACACTTTACATATCAATTAAAACCAAACTGAAGGTGCAAATCAAAGATGTATATTTTTGAAAACTGCCTTCTTTAGCGTCCTTGCCTGAAGTCCCAATCCTCCCATGAAAGGGCCCTGAGTGAGGGAATTACAGGCATGTACCACCAGCACAGTCAGAAAACTGAATTCTAATGGCCCTTGTCCTTCCCTACGCCCTGGGCCATGACCTCAGAGAATCAGAGGGCTGAGGTTTTTATCAGAGTGTTGGATGTGCCTCTAAACCAGAGGGGAACAGAGAAGGGAGGCTGTAGGTCCAGCTGGACCAGGGCTTCTCAAGGATGCTTCAGCAGGCTGACCGCTGATGAGAGCTCTGACTGCTCTCCAGCTGGGCTTTCTCTCCCATGTCACACATCCCAGCACTCAGAGCTACCTCCTGGGTACCAAGTGATGTTTTCCACATACTCCAGTTAGGGATTGAAGTCTGCCAAGAGCCTGAATCACACAAGTCCTTACCTGCCAAGCTTCCCATGCTGTCCATCAAATGACTACAACGCAGCTAGATCTCTGGTCTGAACTCTGCCCCTTCTCCAAGGTCTGTTTAAATACATTCATGTAGGTTTGGAAGTAATTTAAAAAACCAAATTCCCTGTATCGTTTTCTAAATAGCCTTCCCTAAGCTTGAATGGTTCCTGAAAGTTTAAGATTTTAAAATAAACAAACAATTTTATATGGTCATTTCAAACTACAATTTTAAGGGTTGGGATATTTCCGTTGGCTCTCCCAAGAGGACTTCACAATATGTGTTACTAAAGGGTCGGCATGCTGTCTCTTCTCTACTTTAGAAGGCAAAATATTATACATGATTTCTACTGATAGCTATGATATTACAGATAGTACCCAGATATGCAGTTTTCTGTATTGCTGTCCTCAGAGAACATTTTTTAATGCATTACATGTTTAAAAATAAAGTGTTGATTTATCAAACTGGAATACACATTGAAAAAAAATAAAAAAAATAAAGTGATTTAACGCCTCAGTCTTGAAAGGCCTGGAATAGTTCAAATTCTAAAAAAAAATTCTAAAATAAGTTTATTCTTTTTTTAATTAAATAACTCATGAGTCATTTTGAGCAAGAAATTGCCATTTCTTCTGTATGGTTGTTCACATAGAACCAGACAAGTGCTCTTTGCGCTACACAGCAGACCTTGTTTCTTTTTTTCTTTTTTCTTTTGGTTTTTCGAGACAGGGTTTCTCTGTAGCTTTGGAGCCTGTCCTAGAACTAGCTCTTGTAGACCAGGCTGGCCTTGAACTCACAGAGATCTGCCTGCCTCTGCCTCCCGAGTGCTGTGTTTAAAGGCGTGCAGCCACCACCACCCGGCACAGACCTTGTTTCTAAAACAAGGCACACACACACAAAACAAACAAACAAGGTTGGAGAGATGGCTCAGAGGTTAAGAGCACTGGCTGCTCTTCCAGAGGACCTGAGTTCAATTCCCGGCAACCACATGGTGGCTCACGGCCATCTGTAATGAGATCTGGTGCCTTCTGGCGCCACACAGAACATTGTATACATAATAAATAAATCTTAAAAAAAAACAAACAAAAACCACAATCCTATTAGCATACTAATAGAAAATAACAACCTCTGGTGGCCAATAGAAAACATGGGAGACGACTACAAAAATGTGTAGAGGAAACCCACACTCTGTCTGCTGCGCACCTGTCCAAACTACCATGATTCGAGGAGCCTGATGATATGCTCAAACTTTCCTAAACCTTTTTTAGAATAGGTACATGTTTTCAAATGTTTTATAGATCTCAGAACCATCTTTGGTACCTACAAAGAAATTCAAGAAATCTTTCACCTAAGAACAGTACCAACATTTTCTTAATGCCAAAATATAATGTAATGTTTAACTACCATTGCCATTTGTTTTGGAAATGGTCAAGCTAAGGAGCCCGGGGCAGACACAGATTAGATGCTTCTGTGTCTGCCTCCCCAGTGCTGGGATTCCAAGGATGTGACGCCACGCCCAGTTTTCTTTTGTTGTTTTGGGTTTTTGGTTTTTTCAAGACAGGGTAGCTTTGGAACGCGTCCTGGAACTTGCTCTTGTAGACCAGGCTGGCCTCACAGAGATCCACCTGCCTCTATCTCCCAAATGCTGGGATTGGGATTAAAGGTGTGTGCCACCACCACCACCCAGCTCCATGCCCAGTTTTCTGATAGTTTCCATATGACATCTCTTTAGCTGTCCCTGATAACTGGCCTTTCTTTCCAGTGAAGAAAATAATTGAGGGGGGACACTGTAGCCAGTCTCCACAGTCTCCCCAAACCCATGCCCGAGAGAAGACGTTCCTTTGGTATTCCCACCCTGTGGATTGTGTCTTCAGTCACATAGGGCTCAGTAGAAATATGGATGGAATGTTAGCCATTCCAAGTGTGTTGCCATGTGACCTGAGAGGGTGCTGTCACCAATACCTGTGCACATAGCTATCAGCAAAAACAACTTTCTTGCCTCCACCCATTGCTGGTTAATATCTTCTTTTCCTAGTTTTAGACAAGATACAGCTGGTACAGTTTCCTATATTTTTCTCTTTTTTATGATTTATTTATTATGTATACAGTGTTCTGTCTGCATGTATACCTTTAGGCCAGAAGAGGGTACCAGATCTCATTAAGATGATGGTGAGCCACCATGTGGTTGCTGGGAATTGAACTCAGAACCTCTGGAAGAGCAGTCAGTGCTCTTAACCTCTGAGCCATCTGAGCCCTGAGTTTTGATTTCAACACATATTAGTAATTAGAGAGAAAATTTACACCATCGTCATTCTTAGTCTAAGGTGTCAGCAGTCATTAATTATGGCATGACTGGCATGGATTTATAGCACTGAAAACAGAGATTAGACACAAGAAATATCATTCCTTAGTCATCTCTCACCAATAGCCATCAACCATCATCCTCTCCACCTTCAAACTTAGGTAGGGCACAACCTACAGTGAATGTTATGGACTGTTCTTATGTGAGTGCAGGGCTTTGCTAATTAGGAATTAGTATCTGACATTGTTGGGGACAGAAAGCAAAGAAGAAAGGAGGTTAATGGAAGAAACAATAAAAAACCCTTAGCACCAAGTGTGGTGATGCAAGCCTATAAGCTATCATTTGGGAGGCTGGAGAAGGAGGATCTTAAGTTCAAAGCCATCCTGAGGTATGAAGCTGTCACAGCTTCAATAACAAAGCAAAAACAACCACCTGTTAGTGTTTGAATAATTTGAAATATCTGGAATCATCAGACCCTTCCTTCAGAGATTTGGAGCTAGAAAGGAAGAGAGAAGGAAATCTGAGAGTGATTATCTGGTTTAGTGGCCATCCTAATGAGAGAGAAGATCAACAAGAGGATCGACCAGAATTCACGGATGAGCTGCAAGGCTTCTATTAAAGGAGAACACAAGTAACATCAGGGTGTGGAGGTCAGCACTCTCTGCACTGCTGGAGGGAACGTGAGCTGGGTTCAGCTCCTGAGTGGGTGCTCCTCAAAAATTAACGAATCAACACACAACCCAGCAACTCCACTTGGGTGAACCCTTCACAAAAACAAAAGCAGTTGTACGGCGCAGGCTGGAATCGCAGCAGCATTTGTAGTAATGAAGAGATGGAAACAGCCTACATGGCCATCAGTGAAATTAAAATCTCAGTGTATGTGTACAATAAAGTATCATTCAGCCCGAAAGAGATGAAATTTGGACATGCCTCAACAGTTTTTTAAAAAAGGCAGCCATACACACAAAAGTAAAGTATGGTTATATTTAGACAAAATGTCCAAAATGGGTAAATCCATGAAAACAACGAAGGCTGGAGGGTGCTGGAAAGCATGGGGGACTGTCCAGTGCTGCAGGATTTATATAGAGCAATGGAAAAGTTTCAGAACTGGAATAGAGTCACAGTCACACTTCAGAGCAATGAATGTACTGAATGTACCAAACACTTCAGTTCACAGGGTTTCTCTGTGTAGCTGTCCTGGAACTCCCTCTGTAACCAGGCTGGCCTTGAACTCACAGAGATCCTCCTGCCTCTGCCTCCCGAGTGCTGGGATTAAAGGAGTGCACCACCCGGCAACTCAGTTCACTCTTAAATGTTTAAGTTTGTTATTTGAATCCTATTTTAAAAATTCTTGAATAATGAGGGAGTCCTTGTAAGTCTAATGTATTTACTTTTTTTTTATTTTGGCTGCTAACAGAAAGTAGTATTTATTCCTGGCTAGGGAAATTAATTTGTAGATCTCCATCCTGAAAGATGGCAGTGGCGAGGAAGGTAAATTACTAAGAGATAAGAGAAACTCTGTGCCTTTGAGTGGAAAATCCCCACAGAGTCTCCGAGTTTAGAGTATTAAAGTTTTCCTTTCCAAAGAGAGCAGTTTGATTTCAACCAAAGAGTGAGATGGGGATACTGTAAGTACAAGGCTACAACAAGGAACTTGCCTCTGGCTTTGTGTGTGTTTATCTGGAGCAGGCTTCTCACTATTAGAGAACCTGTGACCAGCTTGCACACCCAAGCTCCAAAGCTAACCCCAGGGCAAGACACTCCTTTACAGTTCCAGGAGGAACAGGGTGTCCAGGAGGAACAGAGAAACATCTTACAATGGAGGGATAAGTTGTATTCAGTCGCCTGTGCAAATGGGAGTCGGGAAAGGAAAGACGTCTGGCAAAGCCACTGTGCTGTGTGTGTCAGCTGGTGACCTAAGAATGACTTCTACGTCTTTAAGTGATTGGGAGAAAATAAAAGAGTACTGTCATGTGCTGGGTGGTGGTGGTACACACCTTTAATTCCGGCACCCAGGAGACAGAGGCAGGTGGATATCTATGAGTTCAAGGCCAGCCTGTTCCACAGAGCGAGTTCCTGGACAGCCAGAGCTAAACAGTGAAACCCTGTTTCAAAAAACCAAGAAAAGCTGGGCGGTGGTGGCATACGCCTTTAATCCCAGCACTCGGGAGGCAGAGGCAGGTGGATCTCTGTGAGTTTGAGACCAGCCTGGTCTACAAGAGCTAGTTCCAGGACAGGCTCCAAAGCTACAGAGAAACCCTGTCTCAAAAAACCAAGAAAAAAAAATCTTATCATGTGACTCATTTAAACCATGGTCAACAATTCACAGCTCAAAGCCCAGTCCTCTATATGATGACAGTTCCAACAGAGATCTTTGGGGCCACAAAGCCTAACTATTTAGTGTTTGGTCCTTTACAGATAATGTTTGCCAGCCCCTGCCTTTGAGTTATATCAACCACAATCACTTCACAATGATTGGCAGCTGGTGGTGGGTGAAGCTTTATAGCCTCCTTGAAGACTTAGAAGCAGTAAATTAAGCTGCATGGGTGACAATGATTGATAAAAGCGGGATGGCACTACATCAAATAATAGGACACATGAAAAAAGTATAGTTTTAGGAATAGGGACTGTTTTAGTTATTGTTCTTTTTTTGTTGTTTGTTTTTGTTTCTTCGAGACAGGGTTTCTCTGTCGTTTTAGAGCCTGTCCTGGAACTCACTCTGTAGACCAGGCTGACCTCGAACTCACAGAGATCTGCTTGCCTCTGCCTCCCGGAGTGCTGGGATTAAAGGTGTGCGCCACCACTGTCTGGCTTAGTTATTGTTCTATTGCTGTTAAGAGACACCATAACCATGCTACTCTTATAAAGGAAAACATTTAGTTGAGGTTGGTTTACAGGTTCAGAGGTTTAGTCCATTATCACGGTGGGAAACATGGCAGCGTGCAGGCAGACATGGTGTTGGAGAAGGAGCTGAGAGTTCTACATCTGGATTCACAGGCGACAGGAAGAGAGAGAGTGAGACACTGGGCCTGGCTTGAACATTTAAAACCCCAAAGCTTATTCCCAGTGACATATTTCCTCCAACATGGCCACATCTCCTAATCCCTGTCAAGTGGTGCCACTCCCGGATGGTCAAGCATTCAAATCTATGGGCCTGCAGGAACAATTCTTATTCAAACCACAAAGATCTATGGGTGATATCATTCTCTCTTCTATTTTTCATTTCCCCAATACAGCAAAAATAACCTTGCTATGGAGGAAAAGCTATTCAGAAAGCAAAGCAAAGCGTGCTCATAGCTTTGCATCTTATGAAGTGAGATAGTAACCCTAGAACCTATACAACTTTTCCAGATGGGAAGATGCACAACACCCCCTGTGGACTCACCATATAATACATGAGGCCGGGTTCATAACTGCTGAGACACGAAAAGAAGTGAGAAATGGGGCTGGAGAGATGGCTCAGCACTTAAGAGCACTGACTGCTCTTCCAGGGACCCAGGTTCAATTCCCAACACTGACATGGCTCTCGCATCTGTCTATAACTCCAGCCCCAAGGGATCTGACACCCTCCCACAGATATACGAGCAAGCAAAACACCAATCAATGCACATAAACTAAAAATAAATCATTAAAAAAATGGAACATGTACTGTGAGTGTACAAAATACCTCCAGGTTGAAAAAATGAATACTTGAGAAGTGATATATATTGCACAAGGAAGGTTTGGAGCTGCACACAGAGCTCAGATTTTTAAAAAATGGTAGATACTGTAGTCACTCAATAAGCAAATTGGTATGGAGGACAGAAAAAAAAGTAATTACAGATAGGAAAGGGAAGAAAGCATTGCCTAAGCTAAACCTCAGAGAGTGTCGCTCTTTGCTCTGAGGCCTGAGCCTTCCTCTCTGAGGACTGAACTGGGAACAGGGAGCAGGTCTGGCTGTGAGGAGGAGCAGTTAGAATTAAAGACGCTAGGAAGGCTAGACTGCCCCCTAGGGCAGGACTACAGAGAAGGTAGCCCTGTCGTGTGGTAGCTTTCGCTAGACAAAAATTCCCAAATAAACATGACTGCTGGGGTGTTACTGTGTCAGGTGTGATCATGCTGGTGACAGCAGAATGTGAACTCTGGGACTCTGAACTAGAAAAGCAGCTGAACCTTTTAATAAGGGCTCAGTGGGCCATACTCATAGGAGCATCATGGAGGACAGTAGTACTGAAGCAATGGAGATTATGACAGCCTGGCTCTACAGGTCTTAGAGGAGAATAATATCAGTTAAGGGGCCTAGAGAAAGTTCTTGTGGCAAAGAATGTGGCTGCTTTCTGCCCTTCTCCAAATACTCTGCCTCGGGCTAAGCTGAAGAGTTTTGGATTAATGGCATTAGCAGAGGTGATTTCAAACAGCCTAGTATTGACTCTGTTATGTGGTTATCAGTGGTCACTCTTACACAAATCTATAAAGAAAAGGAGCAGCCAGGCAGTGGTGGCACACCTCTTTAATCCCAGCACTCGGGAGGCAGAGGCAGGCGGATCTCTGTAAGTTCGAGCTCAGTCTGGTCTACAGAGCGAGTTCCAGGACAGGCTCCAAAGCTACAGAGAAACCCTGTCTCGAAAAACCAAAAAAAGAAAAAAAAAGAAGAAAAGAAAAGAAAAGGAGCAAACTAATCAAGGAAAAATACAAAATGTACAGTTTGAGGAGAAAGGAGCATCAGGAAATGGAATTGAAAAAGTCCAGTGCTCAAGGAGATCCTAAGTTTAAAGAAAATCCTGATGCTACATGGGATAAAGGGAGTGATGACCACAGGGCCAGAATGCACCCAGCTAAGTTTACAACTTGTGCAAAACATAAAAGCTTAAGCAGTGATGGAAATAATCAATATAGAAAGGTGCTGTAGATGTCACTGAGCCAGGGGAGCAGGTTTCAGGCACAGAAAGCAGCAGCACTTGGTAGCTTTGGCTACATGATTCTGGCTTTAGAGTCAAGGATACAAGAAAGGTATTACGGAATCTCCCTCGATGGCTAAGGAAAGCCGCTGAGGCCAGGTGTGTGTCAGGTCTGTCCCTGCATGATGACAGAAAGACTATTTCACAAAGCTGTGAAGATGAAGCCTGGATTTTGTTGAATACCCCAAGATGTTGGAGATGCCAGAGGCATGGGCTACCTGCCAAGGAAAGCTGCTAACAGAGTGTTGACCCGGAACAAGAGAAAGAAGTGTGTTGCAGTCAACAAAGACGAAAGGTGTAGTTGGCATTTTCTTGGTCTGCCAAACAGCTCCCAAATAAAGGCATGGAGACTCAGCCTTAGCCTCAGCTTCTTTTTGTTTGTTTGTTTGTTTTAAAGATTTTATATATTATTATGTATACAGTGTTCTGCCTGCATGTCTGCCTGCATGTCTGCCTGCATGTCTGCCTGCAGGCCAGAAGAGAGCACCAGATCTCATTACAGATGGTTGTGAGCCACCATATGGTTGCTGGGAATTGAACTCAGGACCTCTGGGAGAGCAGCCAGTGCTCTTAACCGCTGAGCCATCTCTCCAGCCCCTTTTTTGTTTTTCAAGACAAGGTTTCTCTGTAGCTTTGGAGTCTGTCCTGGAGCTAGCTCTTGTAGACCAGGCTGGCCTCAAACTCACACAGATCCGCCTGCTTCTGCCTCCTGAGTGCTGGAATTAAAGGTGTGCACCACTACTGCCCGGCCAAAACCAACATTTTTACAGCTATGATGACAATTCAAGAAAGTCAGTGTTCTACTGGGCTGAAAATAGGCATCATGAAAATATTTCTGAATGACAAGGAAAGATCTAGTTTTAGTGTTGTTCAGTTATTGCTTTATTCAGCACCGAGAATGAATGTTTTTATAACTTCAAAATGAAAAATAAGGTATTTAGCCTTCTGAGTTCACTCAGGAGGCAGAGGCAGGCAGATCTTTGTGAGTTCGAGGTCAGCCTGGTCTACTAGAGCTAGTTCCAGGACAGGTTACAAAGCTACAGAGAAACCCTGTCTTGAAAAAAAAAAAAAACCAAAACCAAAACCAAAACAAAACAAAAAAAGCAAAAACCTTCTAAGTTACTAATGCTGTTTGCTAAAATATGCTTTTTTAAAAAATAAAAGGGCCAATGTAATAATCATGGAATGAAAAATAAGCCTGAGGATTGCTATAGGACGTCTTTCCGTACACTGCATGTGTTGAGGATTGCTATAGGACGTCTTTCTGTACACTGTATGTGTTGAGGATTGCTATAGGACGTCTTTCCATACACTGCATGTGTTGAGGATTGCTATAGGACGTCTTTCTGTACACTGTATGTGTTGAGGATTGCTATAGGACGTCTTTCCGTACACTGAATATGTTGAGCATTGCTCTATCATGTCTTTCCGCACGCGGTGAGTATGTGTTGCTTTTATTGGTTGATAAAGCTGTTTTGACCTATGACAAGGCAGGATAAAACCAGGCTGAAAATCCAAGCAGAGATACAGGAGAAGAAAGACAGAGTCAGGGAGATGCCAACCCGCCACCAAGACATATAAAAAAAAATAAGAGAACAAGCCACAAACGACATAGCAAAGCATGGATAAAAATATGGGATAATTTAAATGTAAGAGCTAGCTAATAATAAGCCCGAGCCATGGGCCAAGCATTTATAAGTAATATTAAGCCTCTGCGTGATTATTTTAAAAGCAGCTGCAGGAGCTAGCAGGATAGAAAAACCTCCGTGTGCGGAGGATGTAAAGGTTGAAACGGTCACTGAGGACCTTACCTTTGGGTCAGTTCCTGGCACTGAGAGCTGTTTTCCTCAGATCCAGTTTGCAGGCCAGATTTGTAGTGGAAACTATTTGAACAAACATGTCAACCAAGGAAGTTATAACACCATAAATAATTTCAACACCAATTTATTAATGTATTTCATAAGCTTTGCCTTTAGCCACTTGCTAGGGGGAAGCTTTTCCTTGTGAAATATAAAGTAATATGGTCCCTAGTAACTGTAAACCTCACTGTGCTAAAACAACATTTCCTAACATTTCATAACTAAAGTTAAGTTTTAAAACATAAAAACTCTGTCTCAAAACAGAAACCAAAAATCTGAAGGAGTTTGCAAATCAAACCTAGTTTCATATCTTTGTGTTTACCCAGTCCTACGTACCATTTTTAACAACTTTAGTGCTTTGTTATAAACAATACAATCTTTCAAGAATGTGTCTGTTAGTCTTGAACCTCCTCTTAGGGGACCAAGAACTCGTGCTTCCTTTTATAGGTAACCAGACCGTCATTAGTTATAATCCACTAAGAACTTAAAAAGAATATGACAACTTGAAATCCTCCTCTCTATACCATTATCTGAAATTGTCAAGTGTAAAACATAAGCTATGCACCCAGAAGTATCCCTCACTTTAAAATCAAGCGCGCTTACTATAGTTGAGGCACAATTCCAGAATATTGTGAAACAGGGTTTCTTGGGGTCATGGCACTCTGGGTGTCACAGGGCAAGTATGAGGAGCTTTGGTGGATCCCACCGTGCGCAGAGAGCAGAGGCCATTTACCCAGCACAGGCAGCATGACAAGACAGGGCCGGCCACCAGTGTGGTGAGCTGCTGGGCCAGCAGGAGAGCAGCGACCGCACAAGGAGACAGAAACTGACAGGATGTGCAGTGAGAAAAGAATGCGCATTCTCTTCCCAGTTTCCTGTTCCTTTTCTTTTCTCCCTTCCTTTCTCTTTTCCTTCCTTCCCCTTCCTTTTCTTCTCTTCTCATGTAGCTCAGGCTGGCCTCAAACCGCTACCTTCCAGCCCCTGAGTGCTAGGACTACAGCGTTCACCACCATACTCAAATTCTCAGGTGCTGTATTTCTTATGACACTTGTTATGTTCACTGGAGTGTCCATGTCATGCTACAGAGCACATGTGATGTCCAAGGACAGTTTTCAAGAGTAAGTTCTCTCTTTCCAGCATGTGGAAGGAACCCAGGGGTTGAATTCAGAGTGTCCTGCTGGGGGGCAAGCCACTGAGTCCTCTCACCCACCCAGACGTGATATTTCTGTCATTGTTTTTCACTTTCATAACCTAGGTATATTTTCACCAATAACAGAATTTACCTACAGCCACGTATAGGACTGTTCCACAGTTAGGATCCAGACGACTCAAGATTTCTCTTTCTTGAGATCATTAATTCCAATGCCTTGGCTTTCTTAAGAGCTTAGCTGTGCTGAATGGCTCTATAAACAGACACATTTGTGTGAAATATTTCAAAATGTACTTGGAGACTTAAAAGAATATCTTTCCTACTTGGTTCTATTGCTTCAGAGAAGAAATTTTAATTATTCATCTTTGTGTCTTTGTTCTAAGCTTATTTGCTCAATAGATCTTGGCTTAATGAAGCAATCTATCTATCCTAAGAATGGAGCCTGGGAAGCAGGTGCTAGAATCAGACGGCTCCAAGCATCATCATTTCTTTTTTTTTAAAGATTTATTTATTTATTTATTTATTTATTTATTTATTTATTTATTTATTTATTGTGTAAACAGTATTCTGCCTACATGCATGCCTGCAGGCCAGAAGAGGGCACCAGATCTCATTACAGATGGTTGTGAGCCACCATGCGGTTGCTAGGTATTGAACTCAGGGCCTTTGGACGAGCAGGTGGTGCTCTTAACCTCTGAGCCATCTCTCCAGCCCAGCATCATCATTTCTAATCAGGATAAAGGGAGTCTTTCGACAAAGCTGGAATTGTCTATAATGGTATGTGATTTAATTTACTAGTGTATGCTAAATGAGACTGAGTGGCAGGCTTGCAGATCAGTAATTGTTGTGCTCATAATTGCACTTAAGATGCTTGTCCCCCTAGGGTCACAGGTGCAAGCTCCAATTCAACATATCTGGTATCATCATAAGAATAGCAAGCTAGCTGGGCAGTGGTGGCGCACTCCTTTAATCCCAGCACTCGGGAGGCATAGGCAGGCGGATCTCTGTGAGTTCGAGGCCAGCCTAGTCTACAGAGCGAGTTCCAGGACAGCCAGGCCTGTTTCACAGAGAAACCCTGTCTCGAAAAAACAAACAAACAAAAAGAATAGCAAACTAGAACACCAGAATTGTGCAGCTGCAGAGAAAAAAACCTTGAGAAAAGCAGCAAGAGGGCAGCCATCTGCAAGGAAAGAAGCAAGGGCAGCCTCAGCAGAGACCAAGCCTGCATGTTTCTGGATCTTGAACTTCCAGCCTCCAGAACTAGGAAGCAGGAAATGTCTGTTGTTTAAACTGCCCAGTCTGTGGTATTTTATTATGGCATCCCAAACTAACTAAAACAGATTACCTTTATTCTATTGTTTCTATCCTGCCCCCTTTTGTGTGTGCTTGCATGCATACATGCCTGGCTGTGCCTGTGCCTGTTGGTGCCTGAGGAGTCCAGAAGAGAGTATCAGATCTTTTGGATCTGAAATTACATGTGGTTGTTAAAAGTTCCCATATGGGTTCTGGAAAGAGACCCCTATCCTCTGAAAGAGCAGCAAGCACTCTGAACTCCTGAGCTATCTCTCCAGCTCTGAAACAGATCTGTAACCACATCTCATCATACATGACAAGCAGAATGCTGAAGGGCATCCTGAATTCTTGTCCCAGTGAACCAAACATTCACACATCTCCCGCTTATCCAGACCCGAATCCAGGTACTCTTGGGTGTTGCAGATGTAATTACAATTCCATGTCCGTAGTTAGGAAAGACAGTCTTTTGGCTAAGGCTGGCCTTACCCGCTGAGCTGCTCTGAGGAACTAGCTGCTCTTTGGGTTCAGAAGCTCACGTCGGGTCTAGTAGTTTCTCTAGACATGGTGCTGGAGGAGGAGCTGAGATGAGAGTTCTACATCTTGATCCACAGGTAGGAGAAGCAGCTGTGTACTACACAGAACATAGTTTGAGCAAAGGAGACCTCAAAGCCTGCCCCTGCAGTGACACACTTCCTCCAACAAGGCCACACCTACTACAACACGGCCGTACTTCTTCATAGGGACCCCCTATTGTGGCCACTTTCTTTCAGACCACCACATAGGTCAATGCTATAACCTGGCTGCTGCGAATACTGCACAGATATGCAAGTATTTCTGTCATTGGTGCCTCTGTTTCTTCAGCACAGGAATGCTATATCTGAATCGTATGTGAATTCTATTTTTAATTTTCTGAGGACTCCATACTGATATCATACTGACTCCATACTGATTTCATACTGACTCCATACAGGGTTAATTTACCAATGATATATAACCCACACCCAAGAACCCCTGGCAGCATTTGTTGGTTGCTTTTCTAATTATAGCCATTCTGACTAGGGCGAGGTGAAATCTCAAGCTACTTGGGGTTTTGTTTGTTTGTCAGTTTGAGACAGGGTCATACTATGTAGCCATGACTCACTTGGAACTTGATATGTGGACTAGGCGGACCTGGAACTCACAGCAATCCACCTGTCACTGCTGACGTTAAAGGTATATGACACCATACCTAACTCAGTGTGGTTTAGATTTGTGTTTCCCTTGGGCTAAGGTCATTGAACATTTCCGTCTGTGTTTAGAAAGGCCCAGCTTTGATTTTTTGTTTTGTTTTTTGAGACAAGGTTTCTCTGTGTAACAGCCATAGCTGTCCCAGAACTAGATCTGTAGACCAGGTTGGCCTCAAACTCACAGAGATCAACATGCCTCTGCCTCCTAAGTGCTGGGACTAAAGGCTCACACCACCACAGCCAGACTTTGGTTTTACCTTTAGCAGAGATCTAGTTACATTGTCTTAAATCTGGGCTCTATAAAAATGAGAGCCTAGGAGTTGACAGTGTTGTAAATTGTTAAATGTGTGGTAATTTGTTGCTTAGCAACGGAAAATTAGTAAATCATGAGTCATGAATAATCTAGGTATTGTGTCCCATGCCTTCAATCTCAGTACTTGGCAAGAGGCAAGAGGATCAATTCAAGGCAAGCCCCAGCTACCTAGTAAATTCAAGCCAGCCTGGGCTACATGATACCCAGTCTCAAAACCCTGAAACAAACAAAATTCAGTTACCAGTAGTAAGCAGAGACCAATTCACAGTGCTCTGTAGCTCAAGTGACAAAGCAAAGGGACACCATGTTGATGTTAAGCAAATTTGGGTAAAAACTTAGTGAATGCCCCTTCTACTTTGATCTTTGCAGCTTTCTCTAAGTTTGAAACCATTTCAAATGAAAGTTTCGAAAGAAAAGGTTAGTGACTGTCTTTGTGAGTTTTTGGGGTTTTTTTGGTTTTTTTAATGGGTGTCTTTGGGTTGTTTGGTAAACATCAGTTTATCTAACACCTTAAGTTGTTCGTCGCTAGGGATGAAAGACTGCCATGGTCCCATGGAATAAGAGCTAATGGCTAGCATCCTTGGTAGTGTGTCACTTATCTGGACTCACGGAAGTGTCACAGGAAAGCTGGGTGTAAGGACCCTCCCTCCCATCCTCTCAGTGCTGTGGGTTGATTCCCAGGCCTCATGCATGCCAGGCAAGCGTTCTGTCACCGAGCTACACACCAAGCTGGTGAGCATTCTTATTATCCCCACTCAGTAACCGAGCATCCTGAGCCTGTCCCAGGTGACAGACCCTATTCAAAGCATCTGGTACTAGACCCTCATTCTTCACATGGCCCCTCATCACGCCCTATACACACCACTTCAGATTGATATTATGCCTCTTAGCTGGTTTGAATCTGGCTTATTTTTGTGTGCGAATTTATACTATTCTGCTGGCCTCCATTTTCACTTTGCCAAAAAGAAGAGGAAAAGAGCAGAAAAAATAACAAGCAATAGGGAAAATAACAAACATTAGGGAAATCCAAGAAATAAAAGTCACTGGTTTTTTTAAACTTCTTTCTCATCTTATTTTTTTTTTGTTGGTTAATTTATTAATGAACTTTGTTCCTTGACAGTTTCATCTATGCTGTGTGCATTCTGGTTCTTCTCCCACTCCTCCCATTCCTTATTCCCTCCCATGCCTGCCGGCTCCCCTCTCCAGCTCCCCTCTTCCCTACACATCTCTTTCCCACATGTACTAGTTTTATTTAAGTCCCAGAGAGTCTAACCAGGGTCTGTGTCACCCTGAGTTTGGAACTAAATATCACAGGCTCACCGGTGGGCACACAAGTGGATACTACGCCTCCCCTTCTCCTTAAATCTGCTAGTTGCTAATACATCAGCAGTGGTAGGGCCCCGTGAGCCCCACCCCTCTCCCACAGCTGGACTGTTAGGAGGACCGGGCTTGTGCGGACCCAGTGCCGGTGAGCACAGCTATGGTGAGGACCTTGCCATGTCATGCTTAGAAGACGGCGTTTTCTTTTCTTTTTTTCTTTTTCTTTTTTTTTTTGGTTTTTTGAGACAGGGTTTCTCTGTAGCTTTGGAGCCTGTCCTGGAACTAGCTCTGTAGACCAGGCTGGTCTCGAACTCACAGAGATCCGCCTGCCTCTGCCTCCCGAGTGCTGGGATTAAAGGCGTGTGCCACCACCACCCGGCAAGACAGCGTTTTCAACCCTTCTCCCTATTCAGGGGCTCTTGTCTTTCTACCTCCTCTTCCACAATGTCCCTTGAGTTATGAGGTGGTGATATAAATGTCTTATTGAGGGATGAGCCCTTGGTTGTCCTTTACCCACAGGGAAACACCATCTCAAAAAACAACAACAAAACAAAGAACAAACACAAGCGTGAGGACTTGAACTCAATTCCCAGCACCAACGTAAAAGCCAGGAGTGCCCCTGTTGTTCCAGCACAAGGGAGGTGGAATCGGGAGGGTCACTGGGTTTTGCTGACCAGGCTAGCTGAGTCTGGGAGCTCCAGGCTACGGAGAGACCCTGTCTCAAAAAACACAGTGAAGAGCAATAGAGGAAAAGACTAACATCGACCTGTGGCCTCCTCATGCAGGTACATATACATACCTGCACCAGCACCTCCGCATGAACACACACATGTTTGTGCACACACACATGCAAATAAAAACTCTAGAACCAGTAAAGTTTTTTGTGTTTTGTTTGTTTGTTTGCAGCTCCTAAATAATAGCTTAAACCTCTAGGTCCTGGGCCCCATGCCTCAGCCTCTCAAGTACAGTTGTGCCACCTTTAGGCCTGGACTCTGGCAAGAGAAATAGAGATGGCTGGTCAACAAGATCAGAAGGAATAAGTTACTTTTTGTTTGTTTGTTTTTGTTTTGCAAGACAGGGTTTCTCTGTAGCTTTGGAGCCTGTCCTGGAACTAGCTCTTGTAGACCAGGCTGGCCTTGAACTCACAAAGATCTGCCTGCTTCTGCCTCCTGAGTGCTGGGATTAAAGGCATGTGCCACCACTGCCCAGCCTAGTTCTATTATTTTACTGTACCCTAGGGTAACTACAGTTGATAACCATGGATATTTTAAAATTCTAGAAGACTGTAAATGTTTCACCAGAAATAAATGTTTGGGGTCACAGCTGTGTTCAGTGCAATTATTTTACCATATATACAATATATACATGTATCAGAATATCATATGATTCTCCATAAATCTGAAGAAATAGTTACCCGAAATTAACAAAAGAGCTGTAGATAGAAGTGCTGTTGTAGGAATGTTAGGAAAGGCTGTCTCACTAGGGGGCGCTCCTTTCTCTTCATGAAAGGAAGGAATGTTAGGAAAGGCTGTCTCACTAGGGGGCGCTCCTTTCTCTTCATGAAAGGAAGAGCTGGTTTGGGGAGCAAACAGGATTGGAGTTCAGAGCGGGAGGGGTGTAAGTGTTTGTATTCAGATATCTGTACTGGCCTGCCCCTGGGATCCTGACAGGATAGACACGTCCTCAGCAGCAGCCACTAAGAGCACCTCCTGTGCACATTCGCTGTGTTCCCTATTAAAAGGTGGACCTTGCCCACCTCCTGTCTCTCCGTCTCTCTTTCTCTCTCCCTTCCTCCCTTCCTCCTTCCGTCCATCTCTCTCTCTCTCTCTCTCTCTCTCTCTCTCTCTCTCTCTCTCTCTCTCTCTTTCTTTCTCTCCTGCCTCTGTTGTCCCTGGGTACCAGTCTCTACCCCCTTCTCTGCCCTCTTCTCTCTCCTCTTCCAATAAACCTCCCGTGGGAGCCCTGCTGTATGACATGACTTCTCTTCATGGCGTTTTAAAATAAATTACAACAGTAAGTGCATACCTGGGATGCAGAAGAGCAGAGGATGCTTCCTCAAGTATACTGGATTAGTTCCTGTGCTGGTTAATGCAGATGTGTTTGTGCATTTTACCCTGACAGATTCAGCTTATAGTAGCTGCCTACAAATGCTTGTAGAGGAGTCAATGACTGCTGAACGCTGGAGGCAGATTTTTGACGTAGGAAATACCTGAAAACCAAGGGCCTGCATGAATGCGACGAGGCCTCCAAGGCCACATTAGGGCAGGACAGTTTTGTTTTCCCAATTTTTTTTAATTCATCTGTTTATTTTACATCCTGGCCAAAGCCTCCCCCACATCCTCCCCTCCCAGTACTTTCCCCCAATCCCCCTTCCCACCCTCCAATCCCCTCCTCTTCCATCTCCATCCAGGAAAGGACAGGTCTCCCATGAGTGTCAGCCAAACATAGCATATCAAGTTGCAATAAGACTGAGCATCTCATGTGTATTATGGCTGGGCAAAGCGACCCAGTTTGATGAGTAGGATCAAACAATCAACAAACTTGAGCTCATAGGGATGGCAGAGATTGGGCAGTTTTTGATCTGGTGGCAATTTTGCTTGGTGCAGCCTTGTCTTTTCCCTGGGTGCCAACAACACAGTTTTGATTAAGTCTGCCCTGGGTTGTCAGTTTCCAGACAGGGATTTTTACAACAAGAATATGGAGGTAGGTTTACACATTGCTTGAAGGTCTTTTTGAGATCAAAATTCACCAAATTCTTTTTCTTTCTTTCCTTTTTTTTTTTTTTTTTTTTTTTTTTTTTTTTTTTTTTTTGGTTTCTTGAGACAGGGTTTCTCTGTAGCTTTGGAGTCTGTCCTGGAACTAGCTCTTGTAGTCCAGGCTGGCCTCAAACTCACAGAGATCCACCTGCCTCTGCCTCCCGAGTGCTGGGATTAAAGTTGTGCACCACCACCGCCCGGCCAAATTCTTGTTCACTCAGTAATTGTTTCAGCTCAACTTCCCTGCTGAATTTGAATTTCCCCCAGGAAAATGGTTTGATTTCACATAAAACTCAAGACAAGAATTAAAATTTCACAAGTCCCACTTTTCCTTTGGACTCTCACTGTGGTTTTCCATCTGTGTGAACATCTCCTGTCAGAGAGTTGCTCCAATGAAGAATGCCTTGTTTTGAAAGTGTATTATAACCAGGAAGCACTATTTATCAGCATAGTATTGACTGCTGTGGGTGGAGATAGAGCCACATCAATCATCAGATGCAGGGTAGGAGAGAGCTGCCGGGGCATCTCCCACTCTCAGCACATCCAGGGAATTCTCAGGGCAGACAACAGCTCTTCCCTGGGCTCTGAGTGAGACCTGACTCCCCAGGAATTAGCCTAGGACACTTTAGTTCTGATAGGCTTAAATCACATTTACATCATGACCTGGCTATTAAACGAGCCACCAAGCATAAAAGCAGGATTTGCACAGCAGGAATCTATTATCAAATGGAAGTGGTATGTACATGTTTAGGTCCAAGCAGGTCCTGAACACACAAGCAAGTTACATGAAGTAGCTCAAATACCTATGGTTGCTATAGAGATTTGCATTGGTATGGATCTTGGTTTATTGACACAAACTTAAGGTCAATTTTGTTATATTTATATTTCTGCTCTTGATTAAGGTATTGTGTTTGTCATGCTCATTTAAAAATGTAATGCATAATTAAGAAATATAGGCTAATAGATAATCATCTATAATAGTCAAGCTTATAGTCATGTTAGTTAGATTTTCTAGATGTACAGAGATATATTTCAGATGGATAGGTATTCTTCAAACCTTTCAAAGACTACAGAATATGGCATTTAAAATGTTTTAAGAATTTAGGACTTATCATGACAATGAGACACTCCTGGCAGCTCCAGCTACTTCAAGAGGAAGATGGGCATCGAAGAGGCTCCTTATGGAGTTGGTTAGCCATTTGAGCAAGAAACTGTTCTTGCCTGGACTGCTTGATGAACTGGATATGCAGGACCCACAGAGAAATGACTGCTGAACTTGCCTAAAAGTGAGACGATCCTTTGGTCTTCCTGAAAGAGTCTGCTAGACATTCTTCAGGACACAGAAGAAACTGACTGAGATTTCCTGCTTTGTGGAAAAGTCTGCTGGATACTGGGGGCCTGTGAGATGAAGATGAACAGAAGAACTTTGGGTGACTGTCCAAGCAGCAAGACGTCTCTGTCAATTCTAGAGATTTGGAAGTTGCTTACAATGCACTTTCTGTTTACTTAGGTAGTATATCCTTCTGGAGTTGATGGAGTTAAAGAATTTATAGTTATAGTTTTCCTAAATTATGATAAAAGATAAAGTAGATATAAATATTGTAACTATAATTCTGGCTTGATACCTGTTTTGTTATATGTAATTTTACAATGTTAAAGTTAAAACCTTCCTTTTTATTTTATTTTTTTTTGAGACAGGGTTTCTCTGTAGCTTTGGAGCCTGTCCTGGAACTAGCTCTTGTAGACCAGGTTGGCATCGAACTCACAGAGATCCACCTGCCTCTGCCTCCCGAGTGCTGGGATTAAAGGTGTGCACTACCACCACCCAGCTAAAAACTTCCTTTTTTATTTAAAGAGAAAAGGGGAGGTGATGTGGGATTTCCCTCTGTATGCTATGATTACCATTAATAAGCAATTACTCATGGATTCATGGGCTGTAGCTAATGGATTTGCTGGATGGTCAGGGACTTGGAAAGAGCATGATTGAAAAATTGGTGCAGAAGACATCTGGGGAAGAAGATCTCTCCGTATGGGCAAAGGATGTGAAGATACTTGTGCCCCATGTAAATGCTCATCAAAAGGTGACTTGAGCTGAGGAGGAAGAGTCAGTAATCAAGTAGATAGGGTGGCTCGTTCTGTGGACAGTCAGCCTCTTTCCTCAGCCACCCTGTCATTGCCCAATGGACAAAATGGCCATGATGGCAGAGATGGAGTTATGCATGGACTCAACAGCATGGGCGTCCACTCACCAAGACTAACATGGCTACAGCTGCTGCTGAGTGCCAGCTCTGCCAACAGCAGAGACTAACATGGGCCCCAGATAGGCACCATTCCCCAGGATGACCAGCCAGCAACCTGGTGAAAGGTTCACTACATTGAACCACTTTCTCCAGGAAAGGACAATGGTTTGTCCTTACTGTTGTAGATACTTATTCTGCTTATGGAATTGCTACTCCTACATGTAATACTCCTGCAAAACCCACCATCTGTGAGTATTGATACAGAAGGCCTTATTCACCATCATGGTATTCCACACAGTATTAATTCTGACAAAAGAACTCCACAGTCAAAGAAGCATGGCAGTGGACCAAAAACCATGGAATTCACAGATCTTACCACGTTCCCCACCATCCTGAAGCAGTGGCCTGATAGAAAGACAGAATGACCTTCTGAAGAGCGTTATAATGCCAACGATGTGGCCGCAGCATGGAGGGCTGCGGCAGCATTCTCAGAAGGCGCTGGATGCTTTGGTCAGCGTCCAGTATCTGGCATGGTTTCTTTCATAGCCAGGATCAATGGGTCCAGGAACCAAGGAGTGGAAAACGGAATAGTTCCTCTCTCACCGCCAGTGACTCACTAGGAAAACTTTTGCTTCCTGTTCCTATGACTTTAAGTTCTGTTGGCCTAGAATTTTTGATTCCAGAGTGGGAAGTGCTCTTGCCAAGAGACACAACAAACATTTCATTGATACTAAAATAATGTCCCTACAGGGACATTGCCACCTATTCTAAAATTTATAATGTGTTCGTAGTTGTTTGAGGGATAGTTATATCATGTTAGGTGTAATTATGACCCGGTTAAATATAAAAGCATTTGCAATTGTACTTGCAATAGTTATAGCATGTTAGGCATAAATATGACTTGGTTATTGCTTTCATTTGGAAATTAAGCATGGCATAAAGAAATATGTTTATGTGTCAGATTGACAAGGAGTGGACTTGTGGTAGCTATTCTTGGTTGTCACCTTGACTACTTCTGAAATTAACTAAAACCCAGGCTGCTGAGTACACCTGTGGGGGATTTTTCTTAATTAAATCATTTGGAGAAGACCCACTTTTAATCTTGATCTTTTGAGATGGGTGTTAAGTATTTTCCTACTGACAAACCTCTCTGCTGACACAATAATCCAAAGTAGACCAAATCAGACTGAATTAGAAAGAGCCCAGGTTTAATGGTGGCCTCCGGGAAAACATGGAGCGGGGAAAGGAGAACAGGAATGACCACTGGAGAGGGAAAAGGGGAGACCACATATTTGTTCTCTGGGGGGCAGTTTAAATACCCTTTGGGAGTGGTCTTGACCCTCCCTGGGGAGGGGTCACTATTTGGTGGACTCTCTTGACCCTCCCTGGAGAGGGGTCACCATTTGGCGGACTCTCTTGACCCTCCCTAGGGAGGGGTCACCATTTGGTGGGCTTTCTCTGAGGTGGAGTTTGGACTGAGGCAACTCCCAGGGGAGTAGGCTTTGAAATGAAGTTTTCCACCCAACATTTCAAAATGGATGCCAGGGGGCTGGGGTGAAGCCCTCAACTAAACATTCCAGACTCTTTGTATAAAGGGGTGTTAGGGAGCTGAGGTGATGCTTCCAACCAAACAATGGGAAGATCGACCCCTAATTTGGACTACACCTTTGGGTAACAGCCTACATAAAGGACATGGAAGAAGGAAGTACTCTCTCTGTCTGCTGGCCCTCACTCTCACTGACGAATTCATTCCTTCACTGGTATTAGAGTCTTCTTCTTTGGGATCTGGGTTACACTGCAGACCAGCTGAGGCACCCAGCCTCAGAGATTCTAGGACTTTCTGTTGGTAGGCAGCCATTGTTTGATTAGTTGGACCATAACTGCTAAGCCATTCTAATAAATTCCCTTAATATAATTTCATTCTATCAGTTCTGTTCCTCTAGAGTACTCTCTCTCCTTCTCTCTCTCTCTCTCTCTCTCTCTCTCTCTCTCTCTCTCTCTCTCACACACACACACACACACACACACACAAAATTAAAAATAATAAGTCACACAATGCATAGGGCACATGTCTTTAATGCCAGCACTTGGGAGATAGAAGCAAATGGATCTCTGTGAGTTTGAGGCCAGCCTGATCTACAGAGTGAGTTCCAAAGCAGCTAGGGCTGTATCATGGGGCCCAGACTCGAACAAAACAAAACAATAATGAATCTTTTAAAAGAGAATGGGGGCTAGAGAGATGGTTCAGAGGTTAAGGATCCTCTTCCAGAGGACCCAGGTTTGGTTCCAGTGCCCACATGGTGGCTCACAACTATCTGTTCCAGGGAATACAACACCTCGTCTGGCCTTCTTGGACACCAGGTATTCATGGGCATATGTGTAGGTAAAATAAATAAATAAAGAGGGGAACAGACCTGTGGAAGTGAAGCAACTCACCCAGAGACAAGCTTTTTGTTGGGGCGTTTTATCACAGCCCAGGAGAATGACCTGAGACACATGACTCAACACCACTTTACCTCAATGTGCTACTCTCTTTCTGGGTTTTTTGGTGTCATAATAAGCATTGGTGTGAGCAATTACTACGCTAAATATTGTATAGCTCTTATCATTTCGATTCACAGCAGCCCTCTGGGAGAAGTTCTGCTCTGATGTGCTTTCTACAGGTTGGGAGCTCCCACAAAGTTTCTTCATTCACACAACTGCAGAGCCAAAGAGAGAGGGTCCAAATCCAGGTCTGTTTGCATCAATCACATGCACTTTTGTTATGAAAGTAAAAGAACAATTTATTCTGATAGATGAAGAAAGATAGTCACAGGATTCTATTAGTCTGAATGATGTAGAAGGGCTGTTTTCGTAAGTCAAAGCAATTTTCTAGAGTCTTATCAAATAAGTCACAACTAAGAAACTAATAAATTTTATTTTTCTACCTAGGCATGGTAATTGGACTGATCTAGACACAATTCTAAACTGGCCATTAAGTTCCCACACCATCCTGAGAACAAAGAGGATCCCTAAGGAGAAAGCATAGTCATCCACTCTCTGTTGGCCACAGGTATACCATGCTTGTCATACTGCCTTATCTGGGACAAGATATTCTGGGTTTTTAGTGCCTCTTCTCTAAAGAGTAAGTATTTGAGAGCCACTGAGATGGCTTAGAAGGTAAAGTTCCTGCTGCCAAGCTTGATGACCTGAATTTGGTCTCTGAGAACCACGTGTTTGGAGGATTGATCTGACTCCAGCAAATTGTCCTCTGAACACACACACACACCTTCCTATTTTTTAATAGTAAGTCTCTGGGTTGTGGAGGTGTGTGGGGGAGGTGCGTGGGGGGTGGAGGGACATGGACTCACCCTAAGCCTGGCCTGTTTGGGGGTTGGATCAGGATGCAGAGAGCTCAAGGAGACTAGTTACCAGGAGCTGTTTCCGGACTGCCACTCTGCCAGGGGAGGGGAAAGGCCTGGCAAAGTCACCTGTCCTGGGACAAGGGGAGAATTCAGCCTGGTGGTGGCTCACAGCACATGAGGTCCCTGCAAGGCCTGGGTTTGAGGTTTGGGCTCAGGTCTGCAAGAAGAATAAGACAGAGGAAAGAGGGCTAAAAGAAGATGGCCCTGGTATCCCAACCTGCACCTCAGG
The DNA here is from genome assembly GCA_004026605.1 of Ondatra zibethicus. Taxonomy (NCBI): domain Eukaryota; kingdom Metazoa; phylum Chordata; class Mammalia; order Rodentia; family Cricetidae; genus Ondatra; species Ondatra zibethicus. The sequence continues at coordinate 83,086 of PVIU01001597.1, read as the reverse complement.
TCCAGGCACGGGGCCTTCTAGGTCAGAAGCACTATCTACCAGCGGATGTCACCCTTCTGATTTCAGGAACTGCACCTTCAATTTTAGTGAGATTAGAGGTATGTTATGCTTCATTGAGATGCTAAGTCCACAAGGTGGCTTAAAGAACCAGGAGTACTTGTTCTGTTAAGCAAACCCTTTCCCAGGCCACCACTTAGTGACAAAATAAATTCTTTTAGCACTATTTCTAGACAGCCTTGCGCAAACCCCTACCAACTCCAAGAAATCAAACTGCTATAGCAAAGTTTTGACAGTAAAAGAAAAAACAAAAACAGTTGCATTTTTCTGTGGCAATATAATACTATTTGTGACAAAATATGACTTTATTCTTATAGTTTTTAGTACTGGGGATCAAGATAGGTAAGTGCTCTACCACTGAGCTCCACCCCAACCATCTTCATTCCCCCCCCCGTTCCTTTCTCCTCTCCCCTACCCTTCTTTCCTCCCTCTTTCCTCTCCTCTTTAACCTTTCCCTCCACCTAGCCCTTGTATCAGAGCATCCCAAGGAACATCCATTCATTCACTCAGCATTTATTATTAAAATGTACCTTTTCTATTCCTGGCCCTGTGCTAGTGATGAGCTTGTGAATTAGATGTGGTCTGAGACTTAGAATACTTTCAGCTAGTAGAGTAAGAAACAGCTGACAACAGAAAGAAGTCAAGCTAATAAGATCCTTTAAAAAACACTTTTATTTATTTTGAGTGTGTGTGGCTGCTTATCTATATGGGCACCACAGGCATGCAGCACCTGTGGAGGCCAGAAGAGCACACTGTGGAGCCTCTGGAAGTGGAGTTACAGGTGATGGCTCTGAAGCACCTGACATGGCTTCTCAGTTCTTCTGGGCCTTTTGTGCAAGCAGCAAGTGCTCTTAACCACAAACTGTCTCTCTGGACCTGTGATAAATCCCTCAATAGATAAATGAATAATAGCTAATAATTATTGTAGAAGGAAAAATTAGTTGAGTCACTGTAACTAGGGTAAACACTAGTTGTTTGTTGGAGGTGCTTAGACCTTGAAGCAATCATTATAGAAAAAAGTGATTTATTTAGTGGTTTTTCTGAAGGAGTTTTCCATCCTTTGCATGACTTTGGTCACAAGACAATCCTGGCATATCTAGAGTGTCTTGATTTTTGGATACTGAAAACAGTACACATTAAAGACTAACTGTTATCATTCGTAAAGAGGTAACTAACCCGAGGCTGCGCCAACGAGGGGCAGTGGCAGGTCACTCAAGACCAGTGGGAGAGAGTGGTAGGGGAGACAGCGGTGGGTGAGAGACAGACAGATACAACATACAGAGAGAGCTGGGGAATAGAGTTTATTTAGTGGGTTCTGGAAGAGGGAAGGGAAGGAGAAAGGGGGAGGGGAGAAGTGGGGGAGAAGAGAGAGAAGCAGAAGCTGCTTTTCTAGAACCTATCTCTCTGCTATGAAAAGTCTCTTAATAATTAAACATATAAGTGCCATATTCCCCAGATCTCTGAGCAGTTGAGGGCTGTTTATCTGGTATAGATAAGTTATAACTACAGTATAGAATCTGCCTGGAGAGTTGAGTCCAAGCTCAGAAGAAGGGCAGAGAGAGAGAGAGAGAGAGAGAGAGAGAGCAGGCTGGAGAGGAGGTGGGCAGACGGTTAGGAGTGGGCAGAGCTGGTCTCTTAAAGGGACAGGGTACCTAAGTGACCCACCAGGTCAGCAGATTAAAACATTACCATCTTTTTTTCTTTAATAATAAAAAGGCAGGGGATTAGGAATAGCAGGTTGGAGGAATTGAGACAGCAGATTCTCAAGACTGCTTCCTGCTTATTTGTGGGTGTAAAGGTATTTCTTGGAGGGCCTAAGATAGTTGGGTGCTGGTCACATCCTGGGGTAGCTGGGTGCTTTACTCCTATCCAGGATTTATGGTGTGGAATTGTCTGGTGTCTCTTGAACCTGACAAGGTGTTGGCAGAGCAGACAACAAAGTTAAGTTTAGGAAAAAAAGAAAATTTTTTAGGACCAGGGAGTTGAGAGGGGTGTATCTGACCTGTTTAAGGTGGATTCTTTAATTTGGCTCCCTGGAACTCACAAGAATTCTTTGAGTTTGTGAAAACAGAAGTTTTAGACATATACATTGTATAAACAGCAGCATATTTATACCAGAATGACTGTGACAGATGTTTTTGCACAATGAAAAGCATCTTTAAGACTATGGAAGGTAGCGTGAGAGAGAAATTCGATATCGTCTACTTGTCCTCCCACCTTTATAACTTGCATTTTTATATCTTAAAACACCGTTTATTTAGAACATATTAAGAAGTTAGACCAAGACAGAGCCAGAGACTGCTGAGGGTCTAGACGTGACTCTGGGACAGTCAAAGGAGTAGACTTACGCCAGAACCCTGGTGGGTCTGGGTGTGAGTCTAGGACCTCCCAGGAACTAGGCTTGAGCCAGGACCTCTGCCAGTTTGGGTGTGAGTGAACCCGGGACCTCTGAGGGAACAGGCAGGAGCCAGAGATTTCGGTAGGGCCAGGCGTGAGTCTGGGACCTCAGAGGGAGTAGGCCTGAGCCAGGACCTCTGTGGGGTCGGGCATTGGTCTGGGACATAAAAGGGAATAGGCAGGAACCTGGAAACTCTGCACACACATCTTCAAACACCTGATTTTTGACAAAGAAGCAAAAAAAAAATCACATGGAAAAAAGAAAGCATATTAAACAAGTGGTGCTGGCATAACTGAATATCAACATGTAGAAGAATGAAAATAGACCCATATCTATCACCATGCACAAAACTCAAGTCCAAATAGATTTAAGACCTCAACATAAAGCCAGCCACACTGAACCTTATAGAAGAGAAAGTGGGAAATACACTTGAACACATTGGCACAGGGAACCACTTCCTAAATAGAACCCCAGCAGCACAGACACTGAGAGAAACAATTAATAAATGGGACCTCCTGAAACTGAAAACCTTCTGTAAAGCAAAGGACATGGTCAACAAGACAAAACAACAGCCTACAGAATGGGAAAAGATCTTCACTAACCCCACATCAGACAGAGGTCTGATCTCCAAAATATACAAAGAACTCAAGAAATTGGACATCAAAGGATCACATAATCCAATAAAAAAAATGGAGTACAGACCTAAACAGAGAACTCTCAACAGAGGAATCTAAAATGGCTGAAAGACACTTAAGGAAATGTTCAACATCCTTAGTCATCAGAGAAATGCAAATCAAAACAACTCTGAGATTCCATCTTACACCTGTAAGAATGGCCAAGATCAAAAACACTGATGACAATTTAT
>PVIU01001597.1:0-79666 GCA_004026605.1 Ondatra zibethicus | reverse complement strand
TCCCTATGGATGTCAGTGTGGTGATTTCTCAGAAAATTGGGAAACAACCTTCCTCAAGACCCAGTAACACCACTTTTGGGTATATATCCAAAGGATGCTCAATTGTGCCACAAGGACATGTGCTCAACTATGTTCATAGCAGCATTGTTTGTCATAGCCAGAACCTGGAAACAACCTAAATGCCCCTCGACTGAAGAATGGATAAGGAAAATGTGGTACATTTACACAATGGAGTACTACCCAGCAGAAAAAAAAAAAATAACGACATCTTGAATTTTGCAGGAAAATGGATGGAGCTAGAAAACATTATTTTGAGTGAGGTAACCCAGACACAGAAAGACAATTATCACATGTCCTCACTCACAAGTGGTTTATAAACATAAAACAAAGAAAACCAGCGTACAAACCAAGATCCCAGAGAACTTAGACAACAATGTGGACACTAAGAGAGACTTACATAGATATAATCTACATAGGAAGTAGAAAAAGACAAGATCTCCTGAGTAAATTGGGAGCATGGGGACCTTGGGGGAGGGCTGAAGGGGAGAGGAGAGAGGCAGGTAGGGGAGCAGAGAAAAATGTAGAGCTCAATAAAAAAATGAAGTTATACTGAAATTTGTTTTGTGAGGTTGTCCTTTTAAACTGACAAAACCTCTCAGCGGCCAAACTGCATCAGAAATTTTTGAGGATGATAAAATTTTACTTGAGGAATTATTGATTAAAAAAAGACAGAGAACTTACTTGGTTGTCCACCTAGAGCCTCTCCTCGGGGTCCTCCATGGTCACTGAGAGTCACATTTGCCTTTTGCTGCTTAGTGCAGGCCCTGCCAGGCTTTATAAGATCCTGTGGATTAGGAAATGTGTAGGAGGACAAAACAACCTTGACCTGAGCAGCTAGGCGGTCAATTCCATTTGATGCTTTGTCCACATCTGGAGATCTTCAGTTTAGATGAAAGGCAGTTCTGCCCAGGGGTTAGTGTTCTCACTTGATAAAGCAAATTATGGATGGACGTTGTCCTGTGCCCATCTGTCTTCTGTCTTCTTTGGAGGAAAGAGTGCTGCTGCTAGAAGCAAACCTGTCTCTCTGCTATGAAAAGTCTTTTAATAATTAATCATTTAAATGCCATATTCCCCAGATCTCTGAGCAGTTGAGGGCTGTTTATCGGGTATAGATAAGTTAAAACTATAGTATAGAATCTGCCTGGAGATCTGAGTCCAAGCTTGACTGTATTGGTTTTTAACTTAACAGGTGAGTTTTATACTTGTGAAAGACAAAGAAGAAAAAACTGTTTGCAATAGAAGCTTAGTGGACAATAGCGGAGAACAGCTTAATGTATTTTAAAGCAGGGTTGGAGCACATATAAAAGTGACAAGTCATGCAGCTGGTTAGGGGTGGGACCTCATGTGGAGAACCTGCTGCCAGCACTCTTTGGCTAGGGGTGGAAGCTCACTAGTCTCTGGCTCCTCTTTATTAAGCTCAAAGAACATGGCAGCAGCCATGGTTGTCCACATGGCTTAACTCAAATTCAACAGTCCACTGGTAGGAGTTAGAAATATCTGCCTGTTGGGGCTGGAGAGATGGCTCAGAGGTTAAGAGCACTGACTTTACTTCCAGAGGTCTTGAGTTCAATTCCCAGCAACCACATGGTGGCTCACTACCATCTGTAATGAGATCTGGTACCCTCTTCTGGAGTGTAGGCACACATGCAGCCAGAACACTGTATACATAATAAATAAATCTTAAAAAAAAAAAAAGAAATATCCGCCTGTTTCCCACGGGGTGAGGTAGAAAAATAAACTGGCTCAGGCCGTGATCCATTCGTCCACAAGATAACGGGGGCTGAGAAAGGGCTGTCGCCCAAGAGATGCTAGGCTGGAAGGGAACAATATCCCGAAAAGGATCCACAGATTCAATGGGCTCTGGGCCCAAAAATCAAATGCACCTCCCAATGAGCACAGTGCTTAGGGCAGAACCCTCATGGGAAAGGTGATCATAACAATTGTCCCAGCTGACTGACAGAAAGTTGGGAAGTGGGCTGGTCGAAGGTCCAGGTTTAGGATTTTTGATTGCAGTGCGGCAGTGGCAGAAATAGGGCTGCATGAATGGAAGAGAGACAGTGGGGGAGGGGACAGAGAGCCAATTATGCCACCAAGCTGGGAGCTGGAGCCGAGCCCATGAGACAGTTTAGCATGGGTGTGATTACACGCTGGGAATGAAAAGCAGATAGAAAAACAGAAAAAGTCGACTGCATTTCCAACTCACAATCACTGGCAGAATGTAACCTGATGACAGGCAGTTAAACAGCTTGCTATCTGAGGCGGGGGTGGGGGGTGGGGGGGCGTTGACACGGTCTCCATGGGTAAGGCAAGATCCAGAGACTGAACTCCAGCATCCTGGAAGTTCAACATGGACCACGACTCAAGCTGACTTTGGATAAGTGAAAAGTCTAGGGGTCATGAGAACGGGTGGGAACAAACTGAACTCTTATGTTGTCACATGGAGTCTGAGGTCTGAGTGAGGGGCTTTAAGCCAGATGAACAAGCAGTTGACCAGTACTGAGCCATTTTTATGCGAGATGAACAAGCAGTTGACCAGTACTGAGCCATTTTTATGCGGGGGAACCACTGCCAAGCAATTGTACACTCATGAAGGCATGGCCAGGTGTGTAGGAGGAGCCTACCGTTTGATGTTGGATGTAGAATTCCAGTGATTTTGTTTGGAAAAGTGACTGTATAGAAGAAGAGTTAAAAGATTACAGGATCCCTAGCAGTCCTCAGCTGAAGGGGATACCCTGCCAAGATACAGCACCAATGTTATCATTCATAAAGAGGTGAGTGACTCGAAGCTAGATCCATGAGGGGCAGCTGTGGGTCACCCGAGGCCAGTGAGAGACAGTGGTGGGGAGGGGGGAACAGCAGGTAAGAGACAGATAAATACGCCATGCAGAGAGAGCTGGGATATAGAGTTTATGTAGTGGGTTATGGAGGGGGAAGGGAAAGGGAGAAGTGGGGGAGAAGAGAGAGAGGCAGAAGCTGCCTTTCCAGAAGAAGGGCAGTCAGAGAGAGAGAGAGAGCGCGAGAGCATGGACTGGAGAGGAAGTGGGCAGAAGGGGGAAGTTGGGGGTGGGCAGGGCTTGTCTCTTAAAGGGACAGAGTACTCAGATGACAGACCAGGCCAGCAGATTACAACATTTCCATCTTTTTCTTATAATAAAAAGGCAGGGAGTTAGGCATATCAGGTTGAAGGAACTGGGACTGCAGATTCTCAAGACTGCTTCCTGCTTATTTGTGGATGTCAAAGTCTTTCTTGGGGGGCCTGAGATACTGGGTCCTGGTCATATCTTGGGGTAGCTGGGTGCTTTACTCCTATCCAGGATTTGTGGTGTTGAACTGTTCCATGTCTGGAGAGGAGGTGGTCAAAAGGGGGAGGTTGGGAGTGGGTCGGGCTTGTCTCTTAAAGGGACAGGGTACCCAGGTGATAGACCAGGTCAGCAGATTATAACACTATTACAGGGCTGTGATGTTTTCCTTCAGGAAACATAGAGATCAATCAAGGGCTTTGATATGAGGAACTTCTTTTACCCAAAAAACAACCTTTGGTAGCAATCAATAAATATGCTTCAGCAGTGCTGTTCAAGGTTCAACTGTTCCTTCTGCTGTCACAGAGCCTGAATTACATCTGGGAGTGGCCCTCTTTCCTTGACAATTGTCCCGCATGACACAGAACAACAAATTATTGCTAAAAAAACTACATAAAATGACATATGCTTTCCCTTCTTTCTATAAACTGAATTATATAGCTCTATATTTTATGTCTAAAGTGTAGAGAATTATAAAAATAATATGATTTTATGTATGTAAAATGCAGAGCCATACACTATAAATAGAGGTCAAGGATCAAACTCAATCATCGAAGTCCATATTAAAAATTAGATTTATCCTGATGATAGCACATGAGGCTGGCGCTGTTACTACAGTTGAGGAAGCTGTTCTCACAAGTTTCCAGATTGTCCAAGTTAGTGAGTGGTGCAGGTGGGTTCACATTAGTGACCTCTTTCAGCTGAGGTAAAGTCATCAGAGGACTTGGAACAATAAGCTGATTGCAGGTAGTGGGTGTGAGACACAGGGAGAGCTTAGGGAGTTCCTGGAAAGAGAAAAGAATGTACAAGAAGTTTGGGGCAGCATCTAGTGTCTGTGGGGCTTTTAAGGCATGGGGTAGTTGTGAAGGATGGGGCTCTGGGGACCCAGTGTGGAGAGCTGAGGAAAGAGCACCCGGCCTCCTATGTGTCGCTGAGGAATGGTAGGCTAACTTCCCAAAAGGCATTTAAGCAGGGGCGTGACAGGGCTGGATTTGCATTTCATAAAAAGGCCTCAGCAGCAGCTGCACAGATTAGAGAGAAGGAGGCTGGAAACCACTTATCTCCTGGGCTCAGGAGAGCTGGAAAGTAATGCCACTCCAGAGAATACAGTCTAGGGAACTCTTAAACATCTGCTCAGAGAGCAGTGCTGCACAGTTTGTGTTAGAAAAGACTCCTAAACGTCCTTCAGCAGAGAGTAAATCAATAAATCATTGTATGTCTCATAATAAAATACCAGATGGTGGATGAAATGAGAGAACTGGAGCAACATGTGTCAATGGGAAAATAAAGTCAGGGAGGCAGGTTGCGGAGGTTTTATATATAGCATGACATCATTTTAGCAAAGTTGAAATCCTGTGTAGCAGTGCTTTCTGTTGTTAATGTATTTGCAAATGTCTATAATATGAAGCGGATAATACTCATTTCATGAAAGTACTCTGGGGGAAAGACAGAGGACAAGGATGGGCTAGTTAAGATTATATATATATATATATATATATATATATATATATATATATATATATATATATATATATATATAACACACACATATGTAAAAAACACACAGAGCTCCTTAAGTAAAATGGCAAATATGATAATGTTAAGTTTTCCTGAATGAGGGGCTGGATAGATGGCTCAGTGGTTAAGAGCATTTGTTACTCTTGCAGAGACCTGGGTTCAATTTCCAGCACCCACATGGCAGCCCAACAACTACCAGTTGCCGGGGCTCCTACAGGTGTGCATGTGGCTAATACACATGCACAGAGGAAAAACATTCATAAAGTAAACCAACAGATCTAAAAAGTAAATTATAAGAAAAGAGTTTTACTAAATGAAAACACAGTCTTTATTATTCTCTACACTCAACTGCATATTATTTTGAATGTATTTCAATAAAAGTTCTAAAAATTAAACTTGGTTTAATTGGTTGTTTTTACTCTTTGCTTTTTTGAGGCCTCACCACCCAACTCCCACATAAACCACATGAAGGCGTATTCTTTCTTAGGAATGCCCGGCCTTAGCTTAGCTTGTTTCTAGCCAGCTTTTCTTAACTTAAATTATCCCATCTACCTTGTCCTCTGGGCTTTCATCTTCCTGTATACCGTTCTTTACTTCTTTCTCCGTGACTTGCTATGTGGTTGGGTGACGACTGGTCCCTGATATCCTCTCTCCTTTTCTTGATCCTCGATTATTTCTTTTTCTCCATCTATCTAATTCTCTCTGCATGTCAGTCCTGCCTATCCTTTCTCCTGCCTTGCTATTGGCTGTTGAGCTCTTTATTAGATCAATCAAGGTGTTTTAGACAGGCAAAGTAACACAGCTTCACAGAGGTAAACAAATGCAACATAAATAAAAGCAACACATCTTTACATCATTAAAACAAAAGTTCCTGCCTGGCGGTGGTGGCACAGCCTTTAATTCCAGCACTTGGGAGGCAGAGGCAGGCGGATCTCTGTGAGTTTGAGGCCAGCCTGGTCTACAAGAGCTAGTTCCAGGACAGGCTTCAAAGCTACAGAGAAACCCTGTCTTGAAAAACCAAAAAAAAAAAAATTTCCACAGCATAAACAAATGTAACACATCTTAAAATAATATCCCACAGCAACTTGGATCTGAAAGTGTGCTTTTGCATCAGCAAAGAAAAAAGGGCCCCGAGGAAAGCAGAGTCTGGCATGGACTGGGAGGGGGCAGCAGGAGTGAGGGATCCACAGTATGAAGGAAACAGGTACTTGCTGGGTCGTGGGAAGGAGAGGAGGGAGTGGAATCCAGATGACTACCAGCTTCCTGAATTTCTGAGTGGGTGGTGGGCCAATTCCAAAGTAAAGGGAATGTAGGAAAAATAACAGGCTTGACTGGGGTGTAGTGGGGAGATCAGGTTCAGACAGGTTTGCTTTGAGGTTCTTCCAAGGAGAAATGTTCAATATGCATATTCAAGCCAGAGGGAGGTTTGAAGTATGGGACAGAAATACAAACATAGTCATTGGCTATGTAAGTCTTCCTTTAGGGAGAAATACAAATGAATACTTTGTATAACAGTTAAAATGTTCTGAATAGAAGAACCATTAAACAAGGTATCATATGTAAGTAACATACTAATTCTGGGACTGGAGAAACCCATCAGCCGTTAAGAGCATTTGCCTCACTTGCAGAGGATCCTCGTTCAGTTCCCAACACCCCACACCCAGCACCTCACAACTGCCTCTAACTGTAGTACCAGGGGTCTGATGCCCTCTTCTGGACCATTGAGGCACTACACTCATATACTACATCTTCCTTCTTAAGGGCCTGGGAAGGATCTGGTGTAGTCTTGGTCACTTGGTCAAATAGAAAGCACAAAGGTCACCAGGCTATCCACCACCTCTGGTCCTGTTTGTAAGAGCTTAGGGGTGCCAGCGTAGCCTGATCCTACAGAGAGCACAGTGGTCACCAGGCTACTAGCCACATCCATACCCATCCTTTTGGGTGGAAAACAGGCTATGCATCTCTTCCCTTGAAGAGACAACCCTGTGTGTTTTATCATTCCTGGTTTCCCTAGTGCTTGTCCATTAGCATGAGGACTTTGTACCTGCAACAAGAAATGTCACTCTTCACTCAGCATCTGGAAAAGAATATATAGACACACTTAAGAAAAACCAATTTCACCAATCGCCTTGTGATAACTGTGCATATTGAGACTATTGCATTAATATTCTTTAAATTTTTATTTTATTTTTTGGTTTTTCAAGACAGAGTCTCACTATGTAGTTCTGGTTATTCTGGACCTTGCTCTATAGACCGGGCGGGCCCCTAATTCAGAGATCCACCTGCCTCTGCCTCCCAAGTGCTGGGATTAAAGGTATGAGCCACTACCACACCACCACCTGGTTATTTCTAAATTGTCCCTAAAGCACATTCAGAGAGGGAGTAAAATGATGTCACAGCAAGATCTCAGCACATGGACAAGAGGCCCAGCTTGACTGGTCACCAGCAGCTAAAAAGTACTGTAAAGGAAGGTCAGTGAGCCACACACACTTGAAGAGAATGCATGGAAAAGTGAATGCACAGCTGGTGACAGCAAAGGTGACGAGGGACGCTCATGGTGCTGAGGGGCATGGAATGGGGTAACCCTTTAGGAAAGTCTGAAAACCGCTTCTCCTCCTTCCCTCCCTCCCTTCCTTCCTTCCTTCCTTCCTAAACTTATATTTATTTGTTCGTATGTATATGTATAATACAGTCTCTCCTACTGTTGGGCCATTAAGGAACAAAATTAGGTTCTTGGGCTTAGTGGGAGGCTCCTTACCTGCTGCTGAGTCATCTCTCCAGTCTTAGAGCAGTTCAATATTTAAAGATCCCAAACTGCCACATCAAAATATCCTTCAAGGTGTAGAAGAATAAATAATGAATAGTATATCCAGTGGAAGACTAAATATCGGCCCCAGACAACAACCGTGTACTAGGACCTGGGAGTGTTAAATTAATGCAAAAGGATAAAAATAGACTCCCAACATGACTAAGGGTCTTGAGGTGTGAGACATGCACCGGTGGTGTCTTTATACAGAAGAGCAAGGGCTCCAGCGAGAAGAGGCACCGACTACAGGGACAATGACATGGCCACAGCCACGGAATGCCGGCAGCCACCAGTGGCTGAAAGAAGCTGGAAACAGGTTCATCTCTAAAGCCTCCAGAGGCCCTGTTTGGGGTCCATTAAAACTGATTTGAAATTTGTGGCCTTGAGAACTTTGAGAGGATAATTTTCAGTTGCTTTAAGCCACTAAATTTGGAGTAATTTGTTATTGAAACCAAAGAAAATTAATATCTTACATAGTACAATATAGTACTCAGTGATCAACAGGAACTACCAGCATACATAACAGTTTGGATGGATCTCAGGTGCATCCAAACTGCAAAGGGCACAGTGCACAATATCATTCCTACGGCATTTTAAAGAAGACAGAACTGCAGGGCTAAAGAGCAGCCTGGTGCATGCCAGTGTTGGGCGTGGTCACCAATGACAGACCCATGAATTTTTTCAGGGTAGTAATGAGATAAACTATTCTAGTTCTTGATGACGGCGATCACACATACACTTCATCTGTCCAAGTCAACAAAACTGGATATCAAAGAGGGTACACATTTACTGTATGTGCATTTAAAAATAAAATTTTAAAAATACCTCTATATTTAGTAATATGGCAATGGCTGTGTCAAACTTCAAATAAGGTATAAAACAAGTTCTGGTCTAAAAAGCAATGACTTTTTCCCCCACAGATATCAGTCAGAGAATGTCTGTTTCCTTCAGAGGAAAAGTTAGCTCTTTGGAGGTTGACAGCATATATAAATCAAGAGTGGCACTTGGAGCATGTCTGTGCCCATTATTTTCATGTGAGTGTATCAAGAGCCCTGACAGAAACAACTTACCGAGGGGAAAGGGTTATTTTGTCTCATAGTTTCAGGGGATTCCGTCCACCATGGCAGGGAGGCTGTGGAGGAAAGTAATTTACATCATTGCTGCCAAGAAGTAGAGAAAAGAACATAAGAAGAAACCAGGGCACTACGGAGTCCCCGAGGAAACACTTCCAGTAACCTATTCCTATCAACTTAGCCCTGGTCCCTAGTTCCCACCACCTTCCAAAAATGCCATCATATGAAGAGTCTATCAAGGGATCTTTCCTCCCTCCCTCCCTCCCTCCCTCCCTCCCTCCCTCCCTCCCTTCCTTCCTCCCTTTTTAAAACTTATATTGATTTGTTTGTGTGTATATATGTATAACATGGTCTGCTTGTGGCTGTCACAGGACAACCTGCAGGGTCAGTTCTCTCCTCATGATTCAACCATCCCTGGCAATGGCTCACAGGCACACCCAGAAGGGAACTTTACTAACCAGTTATTCACTATTTAATCCAATCAAGCCAACAACCAAGGTTGCCCTTCAACATAGTGTTACAGGAGACCTGAGAAAGAATACAAACACCTTGTCTTAGCAAGAAGAGAAACTCTTAGGTTAGGAAAAGAGTAAGATAGGGAAACTTGCCTTTGTAGGGGGTGTTGAAGGGAACACAGTTCTTCAGAAACTGCCCTTAAGGTGAGTTTAAAACAATCACAGACTGAGAATATGTATTTAAATTTTAATTGTGTGTATGTGTGTGTCTTCTGTGGGTATGTACACCTAACTTCATGTGCAGGAGGAGATCAGATGTGATGGATTATGATGTGGAGTCCTCTCTGTATGCAATGAATATGTTTTATTATCATTGGTTATTAAAGAAGCTGTTTTGGTCAATGGCTTAGTAAAGCCATGTGGGAAATCCGAACAGAGAATTAGAGACAAAGTAGGTGGAGTCAGAGAGGTGCCATGTAGCTGCTGAAGGAGAAAGACACCAGACCTTGCCAGTAGGCCACAGCTTCATGGTGATACATAGGTTAATAGAAATGGCTTAATTTAAGATGTAAATGTTAGTTAATAAGAATCCTGAGCTAACAGACCAAACAGTGTTGTAATTAATATAGTTTCTGTGTGATTATTCGGGTCTGAAAAGTTGGAAAATGAACAAGCAGTCTCTGCTTACAGGATCACCTGGAACTGGAGTTAAAGAGGCAGAAAGCATCTGATGTAGATGCTGGGAACAGAACTAGGGGCCTCTGCATAAGCAGTAAGTGCTCTTAACTACTAGGTCTTCTTTCCAGGCCCCTCAATAGTTCTTTTGTTGCTTTCACCAGGTTTGAAGTTGAATTAACTGGGGTAATAATGCTGTAAGGGGTTGTTAGTGAGAAGCAGTCTCCATCATAGAAGATGGTTACTAAGAATGGCCTTCTGAGAAAGATGAAAACATTTATAAATGCCATCTTGCTCTACAGGAGGGAGTGACTTTGTGGATGCATTGAGGTTGGGGGACCCTGAATTGAGGAGATGAGCTTGGGCTATGCAGATGAACCTACTCCAGTCACTTGAGGGCTCTAAGTGGAGCCCTGTCTTGGGCTGGTAGGTCAAGAGACCAGAAGCATGGGAAATGCTGGCTGGCTTTGGAGATGGAGGAAGAGGGGAAACAGATCCTGTAGGCGATCTCTAGACAAGTCAGTCACTCTTGATGGACAGCAGCAAGGAGACAGAGCTCTCACTGGGAGTCTGCACCAGGCTGAATTCTACCAACAGCCTGAGTGAACTGGAAGCAGCTTCCTTCCTCTACACTCCAGAAAGGAACAGAACCCTCCCAACTTGACTTTGGCCTTAACAGACTGTAAATGACAGACTCAGGTGAGCCACTCTGCACTTGGACTCCTGTCCTACATACTGTGGCCTTGAAGGCTTTACAAATACTGTCCCTCCACCCTGAGGTTCCCAGGAGCCCCAGGGTTTCCAATACCCAGGATGCCATGCATTTCCTGCAGCCTCCCCCATCTCCATCATTATCATTTCACTGTATTTAATCTGTGTGGAGCTGCATGGCAGTGGTGGCATGCACCTTTAATCCCAGCACTCGGGAGACAGAGGCAGGAGGATCTCTGAGTTTGAGGCCTGCCTGGTCTACAGAGTTAGTTCCAGGACAGCCAGGGCTACACAGAGAAACCCTGTGTGGGGGGGGAGGGGGAGGCTGGGGATTGTCTTTCTCTGAGCTCCAGAAGAGGGAAGTTTGATTCCCAACACTCACCTGGCAGTTCACAGCCATATGTAATTCTGGTTCATGGGGATCCAATGCCCTCTTTTGACCTCTGAAGGTCCAGGGATGGACATGGTTCACAGACATACATGCAGGCATAACACCCATACACATAAAACAATAATAATAAAAAATTTATTGTCCATTTCAGGTTAAGGGAATAGCTTAGCTGGTAAAGCGCTTGCCTTCTTAGTGAGAGGACCTGAGTTAAGCTCCCTTGAGTCCCCAAAAAAGGCCAGGTACCCCAATACACACCTGTAATGTCAGCAATGGTAAGGTGGGGGAGGGGATGGAGACAGGTGAATCCTTAGAAGCTGTCAAGTGTGAGAGCCTTACCTACTTCACAAAGTTCCAGGCCAGTAAGAGACCCTGTCTCAAAAAAAAAAAAAAAAAAAAAGTGGAAAGGGCCTAAGGACTCAAAAGCCCAACATAATCACACACACACACATACACACACACACACATGCACGCACACACACATCTTTCTCAATTTTGGATCCTGTGATCACCTCAAGGCAGAGGTTTTGAGTGACAGAGTCACTCAGAGTTAACAGAGTTACATTAAACTATAGATGAAACTTGCGTCTTTTTTTAAAAATTTTTTTAGATTTATTTATTATGTATACATCATGCTGCCTCCATGTATGCCCACACACCAGAGGAGGGCACCAGATCTCATTATAGATGGTTGTGAGCCACCATGTGGTTGCTGAGAATTGAACTCAGAACTTCTGGAAGAGCAGCCAGCGCTCTTAATGGCTGAGCCATCTCTCCAGCCCCGAAAATTGAGTCTTGAATGTAGAGAAAGAATAATTGGTACTGCCAAAGACTGGTTAATAATGTCTTCAAATATCCCAAAGTCACCTAGGACTGCCAAATGTGAGGCAGCTTGCTCCACCCTCCCCTCCCTGCCCCATTCTCATGCACAAGCTTGTTTCCCTCAGTTCAGAGAAGCCTAGTCTCTGTGGTTTTCTGGTCTGTCTTTCTCATCTCCTCTCTGGGGGCTGGAAAGTAATCTGGGAGCAGTGTATCCATTAAACCTGGACTTTTTTTTTTTTTGAAACAGGTTTCTCTGTGTAGCTTTGGAGCCTGTTCTGGCACTCACTCTATAGACCAGGATGGCCTTGAACTCTTAGAGATCCACCTGCCTTTGCCTCCCAAGTTCTGGAATTAAAGGCATGCACCACCAACACCCAGCTAAACCTTAGCTTTTTCTAATTTAGATTGATTTGGTCTGATCTGGATTGTTGCGTCAGCGGAGAGGCTTATTGGGGTACAGAAACTTTTCACTGTAGAGCAAAGTGTTACCTCTAGCAGAAAGCCAGATAGCTAGACCTGCTAGAATCACCTCACCAGAACAGACTAGACTGTAGGAACCAATCCCAGGGCAGGATGCTCAGGGTGACACCTTTGCAACCTGGCAATGGAACACCAGTCACAGAGACAGCAACGTAAGTTCTCACAGGGCCAGGGAAAGGACAGATGTGTCAGGCCATTTCTTCTTTGTACAGCCTTCTTCGGGTGACCTTTGAGGCTGACTTTCCTGGGATTGAGCAACCCAGCTTCACTCGTGCCCTATCAAAGGGGAAAAAATTGAAAAGCAGTGGTTGTGATGGTAAAAATAAAATGGCGCCATTCCCTGAGTGGCAGCAGTGGGCAGTGGGCATGAGGCCATGGCGGGCCACAAAGGGAGCCACGCAGCAGGTGAGAGACTGAGGGGCCACAGTAGGTGAAAGAGAGACAGATAGGCACATCATGCAGAGTGAGGCATGGATATTTATTTAGTGGGTTATGGAGGGGAAAGAAAAGGGGAGAAGGGGGAAGAGCAGAGAGAGGTGGAGAGAGAGAAAGAGAACCAGAGAAGTGGGGAGGGGTAAAGTGGGGAGAAGGGGGCGAGGCAGAAGCTGCCTCTTCAGGAGAGAGCCAGAAAAAGGAGGAGCTCAGGCTGGAAGTGGAAGGACCTATCCGCTTGCCTTAGTGAGCAGAGGGAGGCAGTGGGCAAGGATTGTTTCTTAAAGGGACAGGACAGACCCCTACTCTGGTAAACTTCACAGTCCAAGGGCACAGGCTCACAAAAAGATGGAGACCTCACGATTGTTAAGCTCCACCTCCCCCACCCCACCCCATCTCTTCATTAATGGCCTGTGCTCAGCAGGTTCTTTGCCAGGTCACATCCACCTAGCTACAAAAACTTATAAGTCACACTCAAATGAGCACAACTTGAAGATGGAATAAGAGTCTGAACCAGGGTCAGAAAATGACAAGGATGTTAGAATTATCAACCCAGGAATTTTTAAAACTATAACTAATATGCTAAGGGCTTTAGTGATAAATGATAAATATAAACATATCACAGAACAGGTGAATAATGTATGTAGAGAGATGGAAACTCTAAGAAAATAAAAAATAACCATGAAATAGAAGAAAAAACTATTGTCACAGAGCCCTTTTGGGCTCACTAGTAGATGGGAAACAGAGGCAGGCTTTCTGAGATGGAGGCTATGACAGTAGAATCTTACAAAATTGAGGATGGGGAGATGGCTCAGTGTAGCTGGTTGTTTTTACTCTTTGCTCTTTATGGGGGCCTGCTACCCAGCTTCCAAATAAATACACACAAAGGCTTATTCTTACTTGTGAAGCCTGGCCTTAGCTTTGCTTGTTTCTAGCCACAGGTTTTTTTTTTTTTTTTTTAAACTCATTCCATCTACCTTTGGCCTTTGGACTTTTAACTTTTCTTTTTTCTGTATATCTTTTCTTTTCTTTTCTTCTTATTCCATGTCTGGCTGTGTGGTTGAGTGGCTGGCCCCTTCTTTTTGTGCTTCTTGATCGCCCAGATTTTTCCTCCTATTTATTCTATCTGCCTGCCAGCCCCATGTATCTTTTCTCCTGCTTTGCTATTGATTGTTCATCTCTTTGTTAGACCAATCAGGTATTCTAGACAGGCAAAGTAACACAGTTTCACATAGTTGAACAAATGCAAAATAAAAGAATGCAAAACATCCTTGCATCATTAAACAAATTCAGCATAAACAAATGTAACACATCTTAAAATAATATTCCACAACCGCTCAGTGTGTGAAGTATCTGCTGTCCAAGCACGAGGACTTGAATATGGATCCCTACCATCCTCATGGAGACGCAGGCCTGGAACCCCAGTGCTGAGGGGCAAAGATAGGCAGAGCCTGAAGCTCATTGGCCAGCAATCTAGCCAAATCAGGGAGCACTAGGCCCAATAAGAGACCCTGTCTCAAAGGCTAAAATGGAGTGTGATACCCAAAAAGGACCTCTGATCTCCACCCACACACCAACATATACACATGTTCACACCCATGTAAACACATACACCACACACACAAGCTCACACATAACATATGCACAGATATGCATGCACATACACATGCACAGACAAACACATCAGAAACTTTTAAAACTGAAGAGCAGAAAAGAAAAACTCAGAAAAGGGAGAAAATAGTAATAACTGCGGGACAAATACAAAGATGGAACAGATAGGTAACAGACTATTAGAAGAAGAGAGAAGGGTTAGTAGTAGTAACTCCAAGCTAACATCAGAACCCCAAACCCCAGATCCAGGAAGCTCAGAGGACATTAAGAAGGGAAGTGCAGTCAAGCATCATTCATGGAGTATCCCTTAATCCCACACTCAGGAGGCAGTACAGGGGGTTTCTGTGAGTTCAACGCCAGCCTGGTGAACAGAGTGACTTCCAGGACAGTCAGGACTACACAGTGAGATTCTGCCTCAAAGGGGATGGGGGGTGTGACTCTTAGACAAGCAAAAAATGAAGAAATTTGGTGCCAGAGAACCACCTTGTAAGAGACACTAAAACAAATGATTCATGAACTTAGATCTGCACCCAGAGAGAATGTTTGCCAGAGAATGAGAAAGCAAAGGTTGCTGACAAGAGTTCAGCTCTCCCCTCAAAGGGAGTTCAGAGATGGTCTGCTCTGAAGTCAAATATGAGTGTCATGGTCAGAGAACACAGAGAGGTTGGCCCAAATACCATATCCAATGTGATAACAGTTCATGCTTTCTTTTTTGTACTACTAAAACAGAAAGTCAGAAAGCAAGGCACGTTTAAACTCTATCAGTGGGAGCATCGAGCAGACAGTCATAGCATATGTGATTTTTTCCAATGCTATTTGGTGACATTCTTAGCCTTAGGTTTGCTGGGAGCTGGGGGTCTGAATGTCTCAAAGGCATTGACCTGAGGTCAGAAGGATGCTACTTCTCCTGCAGAGAGAGCAATGAATGGTTGTGAAGAAAAATAAAGATCACTCTAGATGATTTGGCTCCCAACCCTAATTCTCCTCAGGCTTCCTGGAATGTTTAACATGGGTGTGGCTCTTCTGGGAACATCACAGGGTAAAGTGCCTTTTGTTTTTCGTGTGGTATCAGGTGTCAAGCCCAAAGACTCCAGTAAATTCAGCCTGTGTCCCACACTGAGTACTTGTCTCCTTCATTCTTCTCTCTCACAGGTCGGTACTCACTCACCTAGGCACACACCATTGGGCCATATTATTTTTCTTTTCTTTGACATATGTGTGTGGTGTGTGTGCATGTTTTCACGTGCATGTGCTTGTGGAGACCAGAGGTGGATGTTGATCATCATGAGGGTGTGATGACTATTCTTGGTTTGTCAGCCTGACTACATCCGGCGTCAACTAAAACCCAAGTGACTGTGCAAACCTGTGAGGAATTCTTTGTTGATTAAATCATTTGAAGTGGGAAGACCTGCTTCTAATCTGGATCTTTGAGCTGGGAAGATCCACCTTTAATCTGAACCACACCTTCTGCTGGCAGCCTATATAAAGAACACAGAAGAAGGAATATATAATGCATATAACATAATAATATAACGTAAGAGATACATTATATATGTGTGTTATATACATTATAGATAGGTGTGTGTGTGTGCGGTTAAGTTCTGTTACTGTTATGGTAAATATAAAACAGTGCCATTCCCCTAGTGGCTGTGGTGGGCAGCAGGCCATGAGGAACTGCAGTGGTAAAACACTGCAGATCCCCAGTGGCCCATAGGCCACGAGGGCCAGTGAGCCCTATGCAGGGAGCCGGGTGGTGGGTGAGAGACAGAGACAGGTAGGCACATGCCATGCAGAGTGAGGTTGGATATTTATTTAGTGGGTTATAGAGGGGAAAAGGAAAGGGGGAAAGGGGAGAAGGGGAGAGCAGAGAAACACAGAGAGAGAGAGAGAGAGAGAGAGAGAGAGAAGCAGAGAGAGGGGATGGGAAGGGGGAAGTGGAGAGAAGAGAGAGAGGCAGAAGATGCCTCTTTGGGAGAGAGATGGAAAGAAAAGGAACTCAGGCTGGAAGAGAAGGAAGATCTGCTTATGGGGGTGGGCGGGGCTTGTCTCTTAAAGGGACAGGACAGACCATTACAGTTACTCTAGAGAACCTTGATGAGTTTCTTCCTCAATTGCTCTCCACTTTATTTACTGAGGCCGGGTCTGTTACTGAACCTGGAGTTTGCCAATTGGCAAGCCTTACTAGCCGGCTCACCTCAGGGATGCGTGTCTGCATTTCCTGAGCACTGGGGTTATTGGTAGGCTGCTACACCTGCCTGGCTCTATGGGGGCACTGGAGATCTGTGCTCCAGTCCTCACGCTTGAGTGGCAAGTGCTTGATCCACTCAGCCAGCTCCTCACCCTGTTCTTTCTTATTCATAACTGATGAAAGCAACATTGTTTTTAACTATAAATGTGTGGGGAGGGGCAATTCAGGACCAGTAGGGGGCACTTGAAATCACGGAAAATGCCAAGTCCTGCAGTCTGCATGCCTTGCTTTTTCCCCTCTTAAGGTTATGCCCATCTTACCTAGTCACTGATCGCCCCTGCTAATTTCAACTTTTGTAGTTTGTGTGTATAAAGCTGGCCAGAATTTCTTTTTTTCTTCTTTATAATTTTTTTTTTTTTTTTTTTGCGAGACAGGGTTTCTCTGTATAACAGCCCTGGCTGTCCTGGAACTAGCTATTGTGGACCAGGCTGGCCTCGAACTCACTGAGATCCACCAGTCTCTGCCTCCCAAATGCTGAGATTAAAGGTATGTGCTATTGCTGCCCAGCTATAATTTTTGTAAATAAATTTGTTTCTTGCATTAGGTCTCAGCAACGTCAGCATACAATTTTATTATGTCTAAATTTTATTTCCTGTTGCTTTAATAAAATACCTGGACAAAAACAACTCTGGGAGAAAGGGATTATTTTGATGTTCAATTGATGGGGATAATACACTGTATCAGGGAAGTCAAGGCAATAGGGACTTGAAGCAGTTGCTCTAATACACAAGCAGAGGGAATAAATACATGCATTTTTACCTGTGCTGTTAACCGTGAAGTGCCCCGGCTTTTTTGTTTTTGTTTGTTTGTTTTTTTGAGACAGGGTTTCTCTGTAGCTTTGGAGCCTGTCCTGGAACTTGCTCTGTAGACCAGGCTGGTCTCGAACTCACAGAGATCCACCTGCCTCTGCCTCCTGAGTGCTGTTAAAGGCATGCGCCATCATTGCTCAGCAAAGTGCCCCATCTTTAACAAATGTGCTATGATGACAGTGAGAATTGTGTACATGGGGACAGGAGGAATATAGGAACTTTGTACTTTGACTTAAACTTTCTGTAAGCCTAACATTGTTCTGTAAATAAAGGCTACTTATTCCCAAATCCTACATGCTGTTTTAGTGAAAAGCTAGTACAGGTAGACAGCATCTTTTGCAGGCAGTTTCCTGGTCGGTCCACCTGCCTTTCAGAGAAATTCTTCCTGGATTCATTGTGGTATCTGACCTTGTTTGACTTTGCTACCAGATCGGATACCTAAAGTACAATCTTTTTCATGTATTGTTGAGAAGTACACAAAACAAAAATGCTTTATGTGTGTGTACCTGCTTGTACATGCTTGTGTGGGTGTGAGTATGTGTGCCAAAATGTTTTTCTCTTGAAAACAACAGTCGCCAAATAGGCCAGGTGGTGGTGGCACATGCCTTTAATCCCAGCAGTTGGAAGGAAAAGGCAGGCAGATCTTTATGAATTCAAGACCACTGTCGTCTACAGAGTGAGTTCCAGGACAGCCAGGACTTGTTATGCAGAGAAACCCTGTCTCAAAAGACAAAAAACAAAACAACAACAAAAAATTCAACAAATAATACACAAAAATAGGTGCCTTTTATCAGTTTAACAGAATCATTGCTCCAAGTCAACTTTTTATAATTTAGTATGAATATATAAATATATATGTACATATATATATTGGTTTTTCGAGACAGGGTTTCTCAGCTACACAGAGATCTTTTGCCCCTGCGTACAGACTTAGGAGCCTGTCCTGACACTCGCTACGTAGACTAGGCTGGCCACGAACTCACAGAGATTGGCCCACCTCTGCCTCCCAAGTGCTGGGATTAAAGGGGTGTGCCACCAATGCCTGGCTCAAAAAAAAATTATTTAAAGATGTTCAATGTAGCACTGCTCATAATAGTAAAAAAGGATACATTTTAACAGTAAGTGCTAGGATTCAGACATTATGCTGGCCCACCCTGTCACTAGCAGGATGCACCCAGGCAGTACCCTGGCCAGCCCAGGGTCCTAGTCTGTAAGCAGGGGCAAAAGGTCCCTTTAAGAGACAAACCCTGCCTACTCCCACTTTCTTCCTTTCTGCCATTTCCCAGAGGAGGCAGTTTTCTATCTCCCTGTCTCTCCCTTCCTTCTCTTTCCCTCTCTCTGCATCTCTCTATTTCTTTCTCCCATTCTCTTTTTCCTCTCCCATCCCTTTTATCTCAATAAACTCTATTGGGGGCTGCAGACCCCTGGCCCCTTGACTTTCTTTGCCTGCTGCCTTAGACCCTTTGCCTGCTGGAGTGAACTGAGCAAAACAACTTGTTTCCCTGTGCCTGCAGCTGCTCTGAGCATGAGACCCTGTTGGCAGGGGAGTGAATTCTGGTGGATCCTGCAGCTGAAAGATCCCAAGAGCCAGGGCGTGGCCAGAGCCCTATATAAGCTGCCTCTGAGCATAATAAAGTTGGCATTCTTGTATCAAGGATGATCAGTGTCCCTGTGTCTCTGTGTGTCTGTGTGTGTGTTTTTAAATTTCCAGCCTGGTTCTTGGCTCGCATACCATAGAGTGTAGAGCAGATGCTGTGTTTTACAAAACTCCACACTCAAGCTCTGTCTGCCTGCCTGGCATATTTGTCTCCCACCAGCCCTCACCTGCCAAGGTCCCAACTCTGGCCATGTTTATAACATCCGAGTCACAGCACCAAAGTTACGAATACAGCACCAGGTGGACCTTGGTGGGTGAGAGCCAGAGGCTTCATGGAGGATGGGAGACAAATACCCCATGCAGGCAGAGTTTGAATGTGGAGTTTATTGAGAGAACAGAGAGTGAGGAGGAGAGAAGCCATAGGGAGAGCGGGAGGAGAGAGGCAGACAAGCAAAGACCTGCTGGCCTTTTCAGAAGAAAAGCAGGGAGAGAGCTGGCATAGGTGGGGCTTATTTCTTAAAGGGACCTTTTGCACCTGCTTACAGACTAGGGCCCTGGGCTGACCATGGTACTGCTTGGGTGCATCCTGCCAGATAACAGGGCAGGCCAGCATAATGCCTGAATCCTGACTTACCGTTAGGATTCTTACTGAAATAAGAAATTATTCCAGGACAGCCGGGGCTAAAGCTGCACAGAGAAACCTGTCTCGAAAAATAAACAAAAGAATAAAGAAAAAAGAATAATGTTAAGTATGATAAATTGCATACATAATGTAACAGTCAATAATAGAAATATTAATGTATAATGAATTTTTGTCATGTAGAACATTTAATATAGCAATTATGTTGCATAATAATGCAAAAACAAGTTTATAACAGCATATACACATTTACATATATTCCTATGCAATGCTCAAGATACTAGGATTTAGAATACTGGTTACTTTTTTGATGATTATCTATTAACCTATATTTATTAATTATACATTACTTTTTTATTTTAAAAATTTTTTTTTCCATTCAAAAATTGACCCTTCCTCCCCTTCTCCCATTCCCCTCCCGCTCCCCCACTAACCCTCCTCCCTCCCCCTCCATCCTTTTCAGTTTACTGTCTCTCTGCACCCAGTTTCATTGTCTGCTCTGCACAACCGAGATGAATGGTGTGTATATGTTCCCGCTGTCGGCTGGCCCTGTGTTTCTCTGTCTCAGTCTAGGGATCTGGCATGACACTGTAGTAGGAGAAGGGTTTCCGGGGCTGCCTTCCCAGGTTCTGCAATCAGCAGCTCTCCCCCACAATGACTGACTGCTCAGTTGGCTCCCAAACACAATGTCTCCAGTGAGATCCTTCCTTGTAGGTTGCTTCGCTTGGCATCCTCCAGAGCAGCCAGAAGGCAGGCTCCCACAATCAAGCAGACAAGGACCTGGGTGCCACACCCTCCTCAGCAGGGTCTCTCTCTCCTCCCTTCTGGAAGCTTCTTCCTTGGTTTTTCTTTGTTATGTGTAAGAAGGTTGGGGCTGTTTCTTCTAGTTGCCATTTTAAAAATTCCTCAGCATTGTCTTGGCTTAATGACTCTTTGGTTATTTTATAATTTTAAAAATATTACATTCATTTATTCTGTGTGTGTGTGTGTGTGTGTGTGTGTGTATGCAGACCACATATCTATGCATGCATACTTTTTAAAAGACAGGGAAATTGATTTATGAAATCTCGTGAGCTCTCCTGCATCAGAATGGCCACACAACATTCCACTGGATTCACGCACCTTTTTTTTTTTCTTTTTTCAAGACAGGGTTTCTCTATAGCTTTAGAACCTGTCCCAGAACTCACTCTGTAGACCTGGCTGGCCTCGAGCTCACAGAGATCCACCTGCCTCTGCCGCCTGAGTGCTGGGATTAAAGGTGTGAACCACCACTACCTGACTACCTTGAATTCTTTACATTATTAAAGATTTCCCTATAGTTTGGGTCATTGAGGTTCACTCCAATGTTATGGTTTTATAAATAGGGCAATAGGGCCTCACTAACATCTTTTTAAAGCAATTGTTGATTCACCAATGTCTACTTTCTACTTTCATCTCTATTCTTTGGTTACCTGAATTATTTTCATCGTTTCTTTTGCCACCTGGCTTCTGGTTGGTCCCAGGCAGCAGAAGACAGGAAAGGACCAGGGCTAGGTCAAAGCATTAGTTCTTCCTCACTGGCCATGGTCCTGTTCTCAAGGTGACCTCCTCAGCAAAGTCCTCTTTTCCTCATCCTCAGAACCAGTTCATGTCTTGTGATTGGGATTTTTTTTTTATTCAGTGCTGAAGATGGAATGGAGGCTTCATACAAGTAGATGTATGAACACTTCACCTTGCACCAAGCCCTCTAGGTCCTTTTCCTTTTGGGCGTAAGGAAGGGATATGACCTCTCACCTGTTGTTGGTGAGAGCCCTGGGGACCAGTCTGTGCTCTTCCTACAGCTCCTCTCCACCTCTGGAAAACAACTCACTGGAATTGCCCATGGTAAGAGCCAGCTGTGTCCTGCCTGATGCAGCCTGTGTGCATAAGTGTGATCCTATATTGAAAAGTCCTAGGTAGCTAGGCAGTGGTAGCACACATCTTTAATCCCAGCACTTGGGAGGCAGAGGCAGGCAGATCTCTGCAAGTGAGTTCAATGCCAGCCTGGTCTACAAGAGCTCCAAAGCTACAGAGAAACCCTGTCTCAAAAAACCAAAAAAAGGAAGAAAGAAAGAAAAGTACTAGGTAGAGAGTTTGCTAGGACATTGAGTATCTTGTTTTAAAACCTTGCAATACATATTTGACATTTTAGAGGGACTGTCTATACTTTTGGTTTCATAGAGAATTGTTGTAGAATATTACTTTAACTGTGTAAATAAGTGTTACATTTGTTTATGCTGCATTTGTTTAATTATGGAAAATGTGTTGCTGTTTTACCTTGCCTGCCTAAGGCACCTGATTGGTTTAATAAAAAGTTGAATGGCCAATAGCTAGGCAGAGGAGGATAGGCGGGGCTGGCAGGCAGAGAGAATAAGGAGGAGGAGGAAACTAAGCTAGGAGAAGAAAACAAGGGAGAAAGAGAGGGAGATGCTCAGGACCAGTCAGCCAGCCAGCCAGCCAACTACCAGACAGACAGACACAGAGTAGGACATACAGAATGAAAGAAAGGTAAAAAGCCTCAAGGCAAAACATAGATGAAGACAAACAGGTTAAATTAAGTAATAAAAGCTAGCAAGAGAAACTATTCCCCATAATGGAATGCTTTTCCCAGCCTTGATGCAGTGGGGGGAGCTTGGTTCTGCCTCAACTTGTTATGCAAAGCTTTGGTGACTCCCATGGGAGGCTTGTTCCTTTTAGAACTGAGGAGGAGTTGATGTGATGTGGGGGAAAGAACAGGAGGTCAGGAAGGAGGGGAAACTGTGGTTGATATGTAAAATAAGTGAAAAAGATTCAATAAGAAAAAGAGAGCTAGCAAGAAACGAGGCTAAGGTAAGCCCGGGCATTCATAACTAATAATTGTTGGGAAATATTATTTTCAGATATGTGACGTTTGTTTGCGCCGCATTTGTTTAACTCTGTGAAGCTGTGTTACTGTACCTGTCTAAAACACCTGATGGTCCTAATAAAGAGCTGAAGGGCCAATAGCAAGGCAGGAGAAAGGGTAGGCGAGGTTAGTGGGCAGAGAGAATAAACAGAAGAAAAGAGAATGGAGGTGTGGGGACAGCAAGAGGACAAGAAAAGGACACCAGGAGCCGCCCCGCCAGCCACAGAGTAAAAAGGAAAGTACGATGTACAGAAGTAAGAAAGATAAAAGCCCAGAGGAAAAGGTAGATGAGTTAATATAAGAAAAGCTGGCTAGAGCCGGGCAGTGGTGGCGCACCCCTTTAATCCCAGCACTTGGGAGGCAGAAGCAGGCAGATCTCTGTGAGTTCGAGGCCAGCCTGGTCTACAAGAGCTAGTTCCAGGACAGGCTCCAAAGCCACAGAGAAACTCTGTCTGGAAAAACCAAAAAAAGAAAAAAAAAAAAAGAAAAGAAAAGCTGGCTAGAAACAAGTCAACCTAAGGTCAAGCATTTATAATTAAGAATATAATTTACTTGGGTGCTGGTGGACCCCTCCCCCCCAAAGAAAGCCAAAAGAATAAACTATCCCACAACAGATAATAAGCCTCTCTGTTATGATTTGGGAGCTGGCTGGTGGCTGAAAGAAAGCTTGCTACCGAGCGCCACCCTTAAAGAATATCTCATCCAAGGGCCGGGGTAGATGGGTGAGCAGAAAGGGATTCAAGGATAAGGAAGCCTCTAGTCAAGTCTCCTTTTCTCTGCCGCTCTGGGGGAGAGAGGTGAAAACGGCCACCTGGAGATCTACCTGCCTAGGTACACAGGTTCATGGTTCCTTTTCTGGGGTGTGTGTGGGGGAAGGGTGCATGTCAACTGTTTCCGTAGCAACCCAGTCCTGAGGGCAAAGGAGTTTCTGGTTGACTGTGACCAGACTTACTGGTAAAGAAAATAGATTCCTGTCTCCAGTGTCTGGAACACTCTGCGAATATTGATTGAAGAATAAATACATGGCCAGAGGGTTCAGCCCAAGCACAGTAAGCAGAGAGAGCAGGAGAAACTGCAGTTATTCGTTCTAATCACTCGACTTTTTAACTCATTCAGATTTATAACTGGACAAAGCTACAGCAGTTTCTCAAGCAGGCAGCAGCTCCTGAGTCGGCAGTCGGGAGCCTGGGGATAGTCACACCACAGCTCACAACAGGAATCAGAGATGCTTCTAACTTCCCGAGGAAAGAGCCTGGCTTGGGAACTGTGTATACTTTCATCATAGATCAGTTTTTACCCGTGGCCTTCACCTATGTATGACACCTAAGGTCAGTTATGAATCCTGGGCAGCAGCCTGGCGTGGTGCCAGCTCCAATGGCATTCTTCTTTGGCATATTTTGCAGGACTAGTCATGTGAGAAAGACGGCTAACGGCAACAATTGTGTGATGAATGGCTAGGAGCAACAGCTGGAAACATGGCAAGGCCGTGGAATGTAATCAGGGAATACTGACCTGGAACTTGGGTAAGCCAGGCAGTGATGGATGGGAGGCAGCTTCGGCCAGAGCGTTGGCATGTACGACCCGGGAGGCACTGATTAATTTGAATTGAAAGGGGCAGCTTGAGCGGCAGGAAGGCACGCTATGACCAAAGCCACAAACCCCAACACAAACTGTTCTTTAATCTTTCCAACCACAGGCGCACTCTTGGGAACATGACTTCCCCGGGAGTCGAATGCCCGTGGCAATACGATAAAGGACGACGCGAGAAGTCTGAAAGCCCAGGGTTAGGGTTCGAGAGACGTCTGAGAGAAGCTGGGAGGAAATGACAGAAGAGGCTTTAAGCTGAGACTTAAAAGGCATACCTGAGCTGATCTGTGAACAAATGCTTCTGTGGAATTTCCTGATGAGGCAGTTCTGGAATGTTCTGAAGTGCTTGTGAGCATGTGCAGAAGAGTGTTCTGGATCTTCCCTTAGGACACACCTCAGAGTCAAGCGCCTGGAGCAGGAGCCAGACCTCTGGGCTCGCTGGGGCCAGGAGAGAGCCCAGTGGACACGCAGTTCTGGATCCTGAATGGTCCGGAGGATGTCGGTTTCTGTGTCTGGGTCTGAATCTGATTTCCAACATTACAGGTGGAAGGCAATGCATGGCTGGATTCTGTTTATTCCGGGTTATAAATAAGACTTCAAATGGATGGTCAAAGTCAAGGAAAAGAATTTTGTGGACAAAGTGCCTAAGGTTTTTCATAAAGTCAACCCCCAAAGAACATTGTAATTCAAGCCACCACGGCCTGTCATTCGCAAAAGCAGTCTGAGAGCTCGGTGCAAAAGAGGTTTCATTTCCTGTCTACGTTAGATTCTATCAGCTCTGAGATGGTTTACCGTGGGCCTCCAGATTTGCAGAGTCCTGCGATGGTAGACCTGACAGAAATATCAGAGATGACACAGTAAAACTAGTTTAGAAAGAGGGGTGCAAACGACTCACCCTAAATCATACTTCTAAAGAGTATGAAGACTCAGCTGTAGAGGAGACATCTTTCCCCCCTTCCTGGCCTGACTTTTTTTGTTCCACTTTCCAGTCTTTCCCTCCGGAGACCCTGCCTCTGAGAGCGCTCTGCCCTGGCCTTCCCCACCAAAGGTTCCAGATCATCCCATCGGTCCTGAAGTGATTGTTTCGTCCTTCAAGTACCTTATACTTTGTTTTACTTTTACTGGAGAGAGGAATGTAATTCCTGAGTTGACTTTAAGACTCTAAAAGCATGTGGAGGCTTTTGGCTTCCCCTTCCTTACTACTCCCAATAACTTTTCAGATGGGAAACAGTAGGAGTCACCTTGGTTGCTGGAGTTCCCCTCAGTATCACACGAAGCCAGAAGCACATAGTTGGTATTTAATGTCTTCATTAATGTTCTGGAAACCTTCCTTAAGATGAAAGCCTTAAAGCTACAGCGCACCGAGACCAAAGGCTGAGTGCTCGTTCACAGCAGCTCTACCAGGCCTCCATTCTTGGCTTCATTTCACGCCACGATATCCCTGAACGTGAGCCTGGCCAGATGGCTCAGGGGTAAGGTGCTTTCCACATAAGCCTGAGGATCTGAGTAAAGAGAAGAGGAGGACAGAGGACCAGTCTCCCCGCCCCCAAAGGAATCCTCTGACCTCCCCGTGAGCGCCACAGTACACATAAGCATAAATGAGTAAATGCAACAACTCTGAATATTGGGCTTCTCCACCTCTTCACATCTGTTTGGAAGTGGCAGGTTGTCCGACAGTTAGGAAGTGGAGCCTTATAATATATATATTAGCTCCTTTGGTATCTGGCTTTTTCACTTAGCATGATTTCTAAAACTTTCATTTTTTTTTTTAATTGTAGAAAAATTCTGGGCGGTAGTGGCACACGCCTTTAATCCCAGCACTTGGGAGGCAGAGGCAGGTGGATCTCTGTACATTCAAGGCCAGTCTGGTCTACAGAGTGAATTCCAGGATGTCCAAACACTATCCAGAGAAACCATGTCTCGAAAAACTAAATAAAATAAAATAAAATATATATGTATATATATATATATACATATACATACATAACACTCAAACCCCTTAAGGTTTGCAGTTCAGTTTATTCACAGTAGTGTGGAACATTAATTCCAGAACTTTCAACCTAATTGGGAACTCAGCTACGGAGCGGCCGCTCTGCATTCCACTTCTGCCACCCGGTAGCTTCCCAAACCCTCCCAAGCCCCTGGCAATCACTTACCTACTTACTTGCTTTTGTCTCTATGGATCTGCCAATCCTGAATATTCCATGTAAGTGCCGCTATGGAACATGCCAGCTTTTGTGTTTGACTTTGGAACTAAAGTATTTTCAAGTTTTGTCTACTGTTGCAACTTGATTCAGAACTTCATTCTTGTTTATAGCTAAATACTATCCTTTTAGTGGACACACTGTATTGCTTGTGAGTCCATCAGTAAGGATATACCTGGTTTAGCTCTGACTCTTGGCTATTATAAATAATGCTGCTGTGAACATTGCTCGCATTTTTTTTTAAGCCTCAGCTTTCTTTTGGGTCTAAGAAGCAAAACTGCTAGATTACATACTATCTTTCTGTTGCTCTTTTGTATAACTCTCTAGTACTTTCCATAGTGAGTACGATCAGTTTCCATTTCCACAAGAAATACAGATGTGCTGCAAACTTTTCACATTCTTGTCAACGGTTCATGGGTTTTATTTTTAACAACAGTGTGCTCGCTCTCTCTGTTTCTCTCTCTGTTTTTTTAGAGAAAGGATTTCTTTGTGTAACAGCCTTGGCTGTCCTAGAACTTACTCTGTAGACCAGGCTGGCCTGAAGCTCATAGACATCTGCCTGCTTCTGTCTCCCAAGTGCTGTGATTAAAGGCGTGCGCCACCACTGCCTGGCAACAATAGTTCTCTTATTGGCTATGAAGGGGTAACTCACTGTAGATTTGATTTTCATATTTCATATTCTGTCTCATTCTAGGACTGTCTTCACTGTTTGGTAGTGAACCTTCATGCACACTACCTCTTAGTTTAGGTTTTTGTTTTTGCAACTGGTTAAGTTGATTTATTAAAATAACTCACTTAGGCACCTGCAATAGTAACTTCAACCTCCACGCCTGGGTCAATGCTGATGGAAGCAATCTGCTCCATGGTCTCAGAGGTCTCAGAACTGGTCCGTCATTGAGCAGCTGATGGACTCTCATCTGGAAGCACCAGTGAGTGTTTCTCCTTCTGGAATTCTCAGTGTCTTGGTTGGCCTGTGAACTGGTCCTTTGACTTTTAAATTCCTTCCTTTGCCTGTGGTCAAGTCAGGCACTTGCCATTGCTCCTGGTGACGGTAATTCGAATTCTGTGAATCTTTAAAAGCCACGTCTGCAGAGCACCCTAGACCAGCTTGTTTCTCCATGGGAGTGGGGGGGCTGGCGTGAGAGTCAGGACAGGGACAGACAGAGCTGTGAGCAGTGCTTGAACACACCATGACCATGTCTCAAAAAGAATCTTTTAGTTTTGATGGAGTCCAATTAACCTAACCTATCTTTCTTTTTTCTCTCCTTTCTTCCCTCCTCACCTCTCTCTCTCTCTCTCTCTCACACACACACACACACACATACACACACACACACACACACAGAGAGAGAGAGAGAGACAGAGAGAGAGAAAGAAAGAATTTCACCTGAAACAGGAATTACAAACAGTTGGGAACTACCATGCTGGTGCTGGGAATTGAACCCAGGTCCTCTTGAAGAGCAGCAGTGCCCTTAACCACTGAACCACCTCTCTAACCTTTCTACTGACTTCTTAATCAGATCTTACAACTCTGTTCTGGACTTCCATTTTGCTCCAAAGCCATTGAAGGTTTCTTGTACCTGTAATAGACTCTCAAGATGGTGAGATAAGATCAAGTACAAGAAAGAGTGTGAGAAGAAGCTGGAAAATGTCTAGGGCCATTTAAATAGGAAGGGTTGTTTTGTTTATTCCTAAGCTTTCAGCAGCTGGTTCAGAGCAAAACAATAACAAAAGCCTTTTAAACTGAGACACTTGATTCTTTTTGTTCTTTTTCCTTTTCTATCCTAAGTGATTTCTAGCATGAGTATTCCCAGAACTTTCTTGGGTCAGCATTAGATCTGCTGCTGAGCAGTTTTAATTTCTATTCTCCATTGTCTGCTCAGATACTGAAGAGGACATTGTTGCTGTTAGCCTTTGTGCTCCTATAATCTCAGTTTCTATGCAAAGTCGGGAACCAGTAGGAACTGGCTTGCCTCATGGCCACTCCACTGCCCACAAATAAAAGGCTAAACATATAAAATAATAAGATTTTTTAATAATAATAAAAAAATGAGCTCTTTTCTCCCAGATCCTTTTCTTGGGAGACAGACTCTCCCAAACTGGGTTGAGTTTCTAAGCAAACTGGGTTAGCATTGAAAAGCCACACCCAGTTGTTTCTGCAGGACCTGCTGTTTTTTATTGTCCTAGGAAAATTAGAGAACCGATTTGTAAGAACATAACTTGATATGAGCGATTGCCTTAAAGCCGTTATTTGCCTGAGTGCATCACCAGTGGAGGTTTACTGGGAAAGCATTGCTCTACCCTAGTTGTTTCTCCTCTGAAATGAACCGAATCTTACTCTGTGTTTGGTGCAGTCATCCGAGTCCATCTGAAAGCATATCTTTTGATAGTCGCAGATGTCATTGCCACGGCACACCAGGGAATGACACTGATGTGCAACCTAGAAGGTGGAGGCCCCTTTCGAACAAGCTCTCGTAGAGAGTGATAGTCATTGAGATGCTGGAGAAGAACACTGAGGATTTGAGTCACAGGTCACCAGTGTTGTCCAAGCAGAAATAAGTGGCCTGCTGGGTGAGAGATGCAGGTGTATTGTATCTGTTGGAATGCCTGAGCAGCGTGACAATATGTAAACCAAAAGGAATGGAATCGAGTTTAATAATGGAATACATGAACCTGCAGTGTCTTGAGTTTGGGATGCTCTCTACAATCCCATAGTACTGAAAAAAATTATATGAAGAAAATTTACACAAAAAAGTCAAGATCATGATGGGACTGGAAGACACTGGGGCTGGGAAGATCGTTCAGTGGCTAGAGCATTCATGACACAAGCGTGACGTCCTGAGTTTGGGTCTCCAGGAGCACACCCCTGTGACCCCAGGGTTGGGGGGACCCGAACAGAAGAATTCTGGGCTTGTTGGCCAGCCTGTCTAGTCAAATGTTGAGCTCCAGGTTCAGTGAGAGAGCCTGTCTCAAAACATCAGGTGGAGACATGATTGATGAAGGAATCCTGAAATCATTCTCTGGCCTGTGTGGGTGAGTGTTTATCTTCCACCCTGGTACACACGATGCATATATATGTGCATGTGCATGCATACATATAATACATATATAGAGATTAGAAAAGAGAGCTGAAATGAGCTGAACTGTGTATTCAGCACTTTTCCATTAAGTTGCTGTAATTACATGAGTTCAAGCCACTAAAGATGTCTGTGAACAGAGTAACCAACTAAAGATGGCCATCCAATTTTATCTTTTAATATTTTTTTCCCTGGCCTACAAAAGGAGTTTGAGTATCATCAAGGATGAACTTTGAAATGTAGGGACAGACAGATTCTGCCTGACATATGTAAGATCCGCTTTAAAGCAAATGTATTCCATATTTTTGATGCTTGAGGAAAATAAGATGAAAAATCAATTGTTCCAGTTTTCCTAGGATTGAAGGATTCCCTAGAATATGATTCCGTGAGAGAGCTGAGAAAGTCTCAGACACAGTCAACACATTGGCATGTGTTGATTGCCCCATCATGAGAGACCCGATCAGAAGTCAGATCTTGCTAACAGAGAGCCATGACCCCCAAATCAGAAGAGCACCCACCTTCTGTATTGTTTGCTGCTTTTAGAAACAAAAAAGGCAAGATGGAGGCTTCTAGTTTCTGTCCAAGTAGGTAGATGTCTCCCAGTAGAAGCCTTCCTCTCATTGGAATGGAGATCTCGAAATCTGCAAATAATAGAGGGCAGTGTGTGAGAGTGTGTATGTGTGTGTGTGTGTGTGTGTGTGAGAGAGAGAGAGAGAGAGAGAGAGAGAGAGAGAGCAATGAGAAGAGCCAGCTCCCTTTCTTTTCTGTTTCTGCTCCCATAATGCACTTTAGAGCTCTGTGCTCTTTCGTATTCTGACGGCAGCTGGTGGCTCTCTAGAGCCTATCTTGCTCCTTGTAGAGCAACACTCCAGTGTTGCAAGCCACCATGTCTCTTGCTCATCTCCTGAACTGTGTCTTTAACAGTCATTTCCCAACACTCTATCACGTCAGCTACTTCTGGTAAATACTTCAGGTCTTAGTTGTGACATGAATCTTTCTGATGGGAAATGGGTTCCCATCTCAGAAGCATGGCATCTTGTATTTCAGAAAAGTAATGTGACGGAAGTCAAAGAAAGAGGAGCTTGTCAAGAAACAATCTGTGGTGGCACACGACAGAGGTTCTACCAGATGAACTGTAAGAGCTGCATGGCTGTCCCCAGGAATGCCACTGGTCACTTTGCTAAGGAGTCCTGCAGGATCTAGCTGAGGGTGTAGGAGCAAATTGCTGCATGACGGGTATCATATGGGTAGAGAGAACACACTGTCAGGTGAGTACCGACAGAGAGAGCTAGAGAGCGAGAGCATGGGAACAAGAGAGCCAGGAGGGCTGCTGATGAAGCGAGAACCTCAGGATGCCAGAGGGCTGACAGCCAGAGCTCTGAGTCATGGGACTTGTCATTTAGAAAGATTATTCTGTAGTCTTCACAGAATAATGACTTGCAACGGAGCTTGGAATCTGCTTACTTCTTCTCAAAAGTGTGACATTTCCTAAACAATATATAGAAGTACCAAAAGGTAGCTTTTAAAAACTACTCAACCAGCTGGGTACGGTGGCATTTGGCAAACTCATTCATCAATGTGGCACCTTGGAGGGGACAGTTACTGGAAAGACTGGGGGTCCAGTTGAGCTATTTCCCTCTTCATCCAGTCTCAGGGTCTCTCGAAGTAGTCCCTTCAGCAACGGAGTGGGGTTTCTTAAGAGGAAACTTAGAGCACTAAGATTAGTGGCTCCAAGAGACAGTGAGTGGAACGATGTGGGCCTGGAACTTGGCATAATGTCAGTTCTGCTGCATTTGATTGGTTACAGCTATTACAGAGCCCTCCCAGATTAAAGAATGGGAACATACATCCTGAGTGACCCTCTTTGTTATGCAAGCCCTTGCATGCCACATGTTTGAAAAGATTACCTTTACAAGGGGCACAACACAGATTGCCATCTGTACACTAGCCCCTGTGTGTGTGTGTGTGTGTGTGTGTGTGTGTTTCGAGACAGTTCTCTGTGTAGCCCCGGCTGTCCTTGAACTTGCTTTTTGACCAGGCTGGCCTCAAACTCACAGACATTCATCTGCCTCTGTCTGCCAAGTGCTGAGATTTAAGGTGTGCACTACCGCCACCTGGCACTCTTTTGGTTTTGAGCAATTAGAAAGCTTATAAAGAATGAAGCATCCAGCCACTTCCCTTTGAAAAGTCAAAGTTCATCCAGAGAAGATGAAGTGGCTGGTGCACTTATACTTTTTTTTAATCGACCATAAACAGTAGTACATTTAGAGAACCATTTACCTAAAGACCATTTTACTGTCTAACAAATGCACTTAAGTATTAATTGTGTGTAAAATAATGGTGTCCTTTTCCTAAAGTCAGATGGAAAAAAATTAATTCTACCTGGAAACGTATTTTTTTCTTCTTCCTCTTTTTGGGTAGTTAGAGTTGTTTGTAAGCTATTCAAGAACCTTTAAATTCCATCACAGAAATGATACAGTCCCCCTTTGTATTAAGCTGCTAATGGCTTCACTTCCCAACAAAGCCAGATCTTCTGGCATTCACAGGCTCAGGAGACAGCAGCTTAGACATAGTATTTTATGGGTCTTGGAGCTGCTGAGAGCTGAGTAATACTTATGAGAAAATAGGAAGAGCAGGCTCCTTGGGTTAAAATCTGATAGGATTTCGCCGTGGAGAAAGCGTTGATTAGACATGGGCAGAACACCTTATCAGGCTGCCGCCGCCCCTGCTTTAGTTTTTATTTCTGCTTTGGAAGTGCTCTGGAAAACTTGGACAGAACTCATCTGAATACAGACGCACAGTATTCTTTGAACTAGCCTATAATGAGGATATTCTGTTAATATTGAGACCTATCTGCAGCTCAAATCCTTAAGGAATGTCCCTGGTCAGGATGTAGGTGATGTGTCTGATTCCTGTATCTCTACTCCCACTCCAGAAGTGTATCAATCATTTGGTAACTTTTGAGAATAGCATAGAGTATTTGGAAGATACGTTCTGGGTAGCGACCCACATTCTCTGAGAAAAGTGATACAAAATAACCACTAAAAATCAACACCAGCCAAACCTCTTCCATCCTTGCGGCAGAGAGAAGCAGGGATTCTTGTCAATCCCTCTTCGCGCTGCACGTTCTCGTTATCCCCCCCCCCCCCCTTTAAGGAATGACCACGAACCAGTAGACACTGCAGCCTCACAGTGTTCGCACACTATTTAGGTCGGTGCTTCATCTTTCTCTCGGTTTGTAGTTAGGATTGCCCCAAGGAGAATTCAGAGAGAACTCTATAGATACTCAGCAAAGGGAGCGTTCGGCTTTTTTTTTTTCTTTCAATTTCTGAGAATAACTCACATCCATCTGAGTGTGAGTGCGCGTGTGTGTGATTTCTATTAACTTTGAGTTCGGCTAAAAGGAATTATCCGGTGTCGGGGCCAAGTGGTACGCTTGTGCGAGGGTCACGTGAGACCATGGCCGACTGGGGGGGCGGGGAGGAAGAGTAGCGCTGAGTCAATGAAGGGATTCCATAGACTTCCAGGCTGAGGGGCGCCGTCTCCGCAGGGCAGCGGGGCGTCTCGAGGTCGCCGGCCGCGCGGGCCTGTCCCTTTAAGAGGCCGGTCTCCGGGCCGCTCTGGCCGCGACGCCCGGACGTGCGGAGCCGCCCCGCCCCGAAGCCGCCCGTTTCCTGCGGGGCGGCGCGACGGCACCTGAGCTGCTGCGGCGGGGCCTGGAGCGCGCTGACCCGGCGGTGGAGCCCGCGCCGCTCGTCCCGGCCCGGTTCTCGGCTGTGCAGGGTGAGGAGCGGGGCGCGGGGGCTTCCGTGCGCTCGGGCGCGTCCGCCTGGTAGGCCTCGGCCGGGGAGTCGCAGTCTGCAGCGTCCGCCCAGGCCGCGCCGCCGCCGGCCCGCTCTGGTTCCGCCTGCGGGGTCGGGCTCCGGGGTTCCGCCTCGGCCTCCCCGGGGCCGCGAGGCCCGACCCGTGCTTCGCCACCGCCGGCGCTCCGGGGCCGCCTCCCGAGGGCGAGGTCGGGCCGCTCGGGCCGCGGGGTGACCGTGGAGCCTATTTTTAGCCGTGCCCGCGGGCCCCCGGGAGGGCGGGCGGATTAAGGCTCTGAGGAGGGTGGACGGAGGGAGCGCCTCGCCCCGGGCACCCTGGGCCGCGGCCGGACCACGCGTTACGCCACGCGGGAGCCGCTCGCCTCCCGCCGGTCCCGGAGCGCGGCCCCTCCCACCGCCCGGTGCGCCGAGTTGGGGGAAACCAGGGAAGTTCCTCTCCCTCCCTCCCAGGGGTGTGTCCGCCTCAGTCCCAACAATGGGATGTGGGGCGTCCCGGACCGGGCCCCGTTCGGGGATGAGGGAGCAGAGTCGGGCCACCCCAGACCCGGACTCGAGGGGAGCAGCGTCCTCTCCTTTGTCCGGTTGCACCTCGATCAGGTTGGAAAGTGGGCTGTTGTCAGCCGGTCCTGCGGGGAGGAGGAGGAGGAAACCGGGGTTCTAACAGCAGGGCCTCTGCTACACACGGATTCCCAAGCAGCTGCTGGAGTAAGCGGATCTCCAAACGCCACGGCTGAACAGTTCAGAGTTGTAGGGTGTTTTGAGAAATTTACACCCCACACGCAGGGAAAAGGGAAGACCCCAAAGGTGGACTAGACACTGCGTTGTGTTAGCAGATGACTTAGGGTGTTTGGCCGAATTAGGTTGCACTTGTTTTGCCCTCGTCCAGTGGGCAGCGGCAACAGTGGCTCCGCTGTGGCTTGAGACTTGAGATACTCTAACCTTGGGTTGAGCCGGATCATTCTGGCTGACCTGTATTTTGTATGTCCCGCAATAACTGTTCATATTTGATAAATAAGCCTCTCCCCCATGCCTTTTTTAAATGGACCTTACATGAATAGCCGGGCTTAAATTATGTAGGTTTCTTTCCCATGCCTACTTTGAATTAGAAGCATCTCTTAATTTTGTTGCCCTCAGTAGACATTAGTGTCTTAAGTATCAGGTGCGTTTAGAGAATAAGGTGTTCTACTTTACTGAGAGACACACTGAAACTTCAAATATAACGGGACCTATCAGAAAAATTCCTCAAATGTCTTAAACACTTCAATGTCATAAAGGCCACCCAGTTTATCCCTTTCTTGATTCATTGTCAGCGTTATGAAGAGGCATTAGTTTCTTTCTTTTTTTTATTGCATTGGGATATTTCTGTGTCCCCCTAAGTATTAGCAGTCTGTTGTAATCCCCCCCATGTCTTTTCTGTCTGTTGTAGTTCCCCCTAAACAAACAGAATCCGATAAAGAAAATCAAAATCTATCCAAAACCCTCTCCACTCAAGCGGTTCACAGACTTGCTAGTTTGAAAGTTTTGATTTTCTTTTGTTAGGTTTTTCTAAACACCTAAAGAGTAGAGGCATGTTCTGAGGCTTAACATTAAGATTGGTTATTGGTCAGCTTTTAGCTGGAATTTTCCTTAAAACATTGGAGGATGTATTGTTTTTCCAGGGAAGGGCACTTTGGGATGAACCAAAAATCTTGAGAATGCCTGACAAACACTGTACTTTGGAGTGATACCTCTGGCCCTGGGATATCTATTGTTACTTCTATTATTTTTTATTGCATAATTTTAATTAAAAAGGTTTTCCACTACTTGGTAGTAAATGTAATGATTCCAGGATGGTTTGGTTTAGGAATCTGACTTACGAGTAGTAAGGAAGTGCAGGAAATGGCCACGCTCTACATGGACGGTTAGGTGTTTGCCAGTAATCTTGTAGGTGCTTGTATGTTTTTAAAGTACTTTGAAGGTAAATCCGAAGTATGCATAGAGACTAGAAGCAACCCTCTAGAAGTGACAGTGATTGCTTATTTATAAACAGCCTGCATTTTATTTCATGCTGCTTCAGTTCTTAGGAACATAATTTGGGGTGTTCTGATGAAAAAGATGTAATTTTTGTGTAAGTGCCTGGGGGAAATTGGTCTAAGAGTATGAACAATACATGGAAATTTAATAAAGGTGCAAGAACCAAAGAGTTTGTTTAACTCCGCTGTCTCTAAAGTCTGGAAGAGAAAAGTCATAATTTACAAGTGTTTGTCAGGTGAATGGATTGGTGCTTACAGTGTCTTTGAAAGAGCTGACAGTGGAATAAATTGCTTTTAAGCCTTTTCACTTTGAAAAAGTACTGTTGGGTATGATGGGGTCTTTAATCCCAGCATAAGCCAGAGACAGGTGCCAACTTAGGTCACATAATAAGACCCTGTTTCCAAAATAAAAATTAAAAAGGTTGTGAGCTTTAGCTTTTAACGCTGTCCCCTCATCCACCTTTAAAAGAAAGGTCTAGTCTCTACCATAGAGATAGTTGTACTCATGTTTGTTAAAGAAAGGGTCTAGTCTCTACCATAGAGATAGTTGTACTCGTGTTTGTTAAAGAAAGGGTCTAGTCTCTACCATAGAGATAGTTGTACCCCGTGTTTGTTAAAGAAAGGGTCTAGTCTCTACCATAGAGATAGTTGTACCCCGTGTTTGTTAAAGAAAGGGTCTAGTCTCTACCATAGAGATAGTTGTACCGCATGTTTGTTAAACAAAGGGTCTAGCCTCTACCCTAGAGATAGTTGTACCACATGTTTATTCACTATAGCAAAGAAATGGAATCAATCTAGTTGTTTATCAACAGTGAGTGGATAATGAAAAATAGGTCTTTGTATAAAACAGAATGCTGCCCAGCTCTAAGGAGAAATGTTGTCAAAAATTTGCAGGAAAATGGATAGACTTGGAATATATACTAGTAATTAAGGCCATACAGTCCCAGAAAGGAATAACTGAATGTTCTCTCTCATAAGTGTATTCTAGCCTATAATACCTAATCCGTATGTGAAACAGTGTACATGTATGTACATACAACATGAAGGCAAGAGAACAAGAAAGACTAAATATACAGGAATGAGGAAGGATAGTGCAGGTAGGTGATTGACATGAGTTATGATTGAGGTTATGAGGCCAGTTGCTTCTCTAGTTCTAATTCTGTCAAGGATTTTTTTTTTTATTTTTGGTGGTAGATAGGCACATAAAATATATATGATACTGAAAGTGTAAAATTAATATGTAGCTTCACAACTTCCATTTTGAATGTCAATCCTAACTGTATAGAAGCTTATTAAGTTGTATATAC
This sequence comes from Ondatra zibethicus, assembly GCA_004026605.1. Taxonomy (NCBI): domain Eukaryota; kingdom Metazoa; phylum Chordata; class Mammalia; order Rodentia; family Cricetidae; genus Ondatra; species Ondatra zibethicus. The sequence goes on along the minus strand of PVIU01001597.1, from coordinate 43,129 downwards.
TTTGGGTCTGGTGAATTTTGGTGTTTGATGTTCTTATTTGCAGTTTTTAAAATTAAACTTTATAAAATAAATTAGTGAAACACTTTGGTACTAAAACAGAAGACAACAAGAAAGATACTTATTGTATAGCCCTGACTGGCCTTGAACTCAGAGATCCTGGTCTCCACAGCTGCCTCTTGAGCAGTACACCTGACTCCTGTGGGCTTTTAATTGCTTTTATATACAAAGAAGCAAGACAAACTTTCAATAAAAAAAATAATTTTGATAGCGATTCTGATTGGAAATATAACATTGCCAGAAAAGGTATAGGAATCTCTCAGCTCTTTAAAAAGCTGTTTTACTACTGTGCATATTATTTATGCTCCCTAACACTGAGGATTGACCCCGCACCCCGTATGTGGTAGGCAAGTGTTGTATTGCTCATCTACGTACCTAGCTCTCCATCGTTTAACTACTACAGAACTGAGAGCTTTTAACTATACGTTAAGTCTTCTGATGCTTGAACCCCTTTACAGCTGATGCCATCCATCCAATGGTCTGGCAAAAATTGTTGGCGTTTTCTCTGCTAATCTGTTTGATGCTTGACATGCTCTGATTTTTCCTGTCCTAATAACACGATGAGAATCCAGTTGCTCTGCTTTGCTAATAGCCCAATCCAAGGAACTCACCTCTGGCTTAGACAGCGGAAGTTGTCCTCCTAACTGGTCTCCTTGTGTCAGTTTTCGCTCCCCAGTCTGCACTGCAGCAGCCAGAGCATATCACTTTTCAGAAGTAGCCCTTACAGCCTGAAAGGTCTTACACAATCTGGGCTTGCCCTCTCCACTGCTCCTTGCCTCAGTTTAACTGCTAACCCCCCCAGCTGCCTGGCTTACGGTCTGTAGGTATTCTATTACCTTTTTCCATCACTTTCCCTGTAAGATATTTTTGTGACTTACTCTCTTACCTCCTTTGCTATTCAAGTGTTATTTTTAATGTCTATTTTATTTAAAACTGTACCCGCTACTTCTAGTCTCTGTGCTGTGTTCTGGTTTCTGTACTATGTTACATTTTCTCTTTAAGCCCTTGTGCCTTCTAGCATACTGTATAATTTTCCTGTTAATTAGGTTTATTCTTTCTTTCTTTCTTTCTTTATTTTGGCTTTTCGAGACAGGGTTTCTCTGTGGCTTTGGAGCCTGTCCTGGACTAGCTCTCGTAGACCAGGATGGTCTTGAACTCACTGAGGTCCACCTGCCTCTGCCTCCTGAGTGCTGGGATTAAAGGCGTGCACCACCACCGCCCGGCAGGTTGATTTCTTCTACCCTCAAACACATACAACTTTTAAGAGAACAGGTATTTTATTTGTTTTGCTTGTTTATGTATGTATTTGAGAGGGAATCATCATAGCTCAGGCTGACCTTGAACTTGCTATTTAGTCTAGGCTATGTAACCCAGGTTGGTTTGAATTTTCAACCTTCCTGTCTTCTCCCCAGTATGGGATTATAAATATATGCCATCACAACTGATACTCCTTTGTTTAACCTAAGTGTTTAAGGCATTGTCTGGCTCATAATAGGTGCTAAGTAAGAATTTGTCAAATGAATTAATTAAGCCTGTATCCTGCAGTTCCTTTCTTTGATGGATACTGCCTTCTGGATACCTGTAGCTTTTAGTTTGTTTCTTTCCTAGAAACAGGAGAATGCTGTTTGCCCACATTTCTTTATTTAACTGGTTTTCTTTTTCTGAGTGGGTACTGGTGACTGAACCCAGGGACTTAGAAGCTAGGAAAGTTACATTCCCCCCATACATTTCTTTTGATGTGAGTAAATTTGTAATTATCAGTACTTTTCTGAGATTCAGTTAGCACATTGTCTCTTAGGATGTACACTGTTATGCTACATGCTCAGTGCTCATTGGAAAATGTCGGACAATTCTTTATTGTTACCCAGGAACCAGATGAGCTACAAGTGAACAGTAAGAAGCTAGAGGTTGGAAGGAAACCTGCAGGTCTTAGGCTGTATTACCATTAGGGTTTATCTCCCAATTCTTAATTACATTCTCATGTGACACATTAGAAACAGTGAATGTTAGGAGTCTGAAGAGTTTGCTGGTTCCATCACCTGGTCATCGCTGCCTACCGCAGTCATTCAAACCCATTGTTCTGTGCTTTTTTTTTTTGAGGCACGGTTTCTCTGTGTAGCTTTGGAGCCTGTCCTGGAACTCACTCTGTAGACCAGGTTCAGAGGTTGGCCTCAAACTCAAAGAGATCTGCCTTCCTCTGCCTCCTGAGTGCTGGGATTAAGGGGTGTGCCACCACTGCCCAGCTTCTCTTTGCTTTTTTTAAAACTTGCATATATGTTTCGTTCCTAAGGCATTTTTTGTTTTGTTTTATTCCTTTTGAACTCTATAAGTAGAACTCTTTTTGTATGAATTATTTGAAACTTCCCTTTTCCACTCAAACCTTGTAGTCATGGTACTTAACTTTTGTGTGATTGCTTTTCCTTTCTGTGACAGGTTGCCCAGACTGACCTTGAACTCAGGACCTCCCTGCTTGCTGACTTTAGAGACCAGCTACCTCATTGTGCCTATCTGTAGCTTTCTATATATGTTGTTGGACATTCTTGTCTCTATTTCTTAACACATGGCTGTTTATTTTTCCATTGGGTCTTTCTTTCTGGCTGTATGACCTGAAAACTAATTCATGGCCAATTATGTATTACAAATAACTTCTGCTGCATTTTGATTTATTGTCATTTTTTATGTTGACTGTATTAAAACTACTTTAGTTTTAATTTATCATGATTTCCCTTGGTGATTTATACATTGTATCCTGAGATTGTATTAAGATCAAGAGTATGAGGATATTCTTGCATTTTTCTTCCAGAGTTTCTGTGCTTTCTCATAGTTCTGTTCCTGAAGCTGACTTTGTGATTTCTTCTTTCATGTGATGGTTTCTTTCTCTGCAAACTGCACTGTGTCAGGTTTTTAGTTTTCCAGCTCTAAGATGTATTTGCTTACTAGATTCTTTAGTAGTTTCCTACAGTGTAGGGTTGTTTTAAGGATTGTAGCCATGTTTTGCTTTATTAATTATGTAGAATTCTTTTAAAAAGTATAGATAGCCGGGCGGTGGTGGCACATGCCTTTAATCCCAGCACTCAGGAGGCAGAGGCAGGTAGATCTCTGTGAGTTCGAGACCAGCCGGTTCTACAAGAGCTAGTTCCAGGACAGGCTCCAAAGCTACAGAGAAACCCTGTCTCGAAAAACCAAAAAAAAAAAAAAAAAGTATAGATAGTTAAATAGTTTGAAAATAAAACCAACGCCCATATGAAATGTAAAAGATTGTAAACATCTCAGACCAGGCCTATGTTTGCTGTGGTTTTCTTAATTTGTCAAGACTGACTGCCTAACTCAAGTCTGAGGACCACTTTCTTTGTGCTCTTCGCACAGTGCTTTTGTACTGTGTCCACCCCTTTCCTAGTAGAGCTGTGCTGGAGCCTGCTGTGTGTACGCTTTCCATCTCTGCTTCCCTTTAAATAGGCTGCTAGGAATCTGCTTGTGGACTGACATTAAAGTCAGAATTCAGGTGTAGACTACAGATTAGATCATAAGTAAGAATCAGTGAGCACCCTTTAGTTTGCCCACCTGACAGTGTGTGTCTGTAACGTAAACCACCAGGAAGAAATTATTTTTGTTCTTACTAAGTTCATTTATTTATTTGCGTGTGTGTGTGTGTGTGTGTGTGTGTGTGTGTGTGTGTGTACATGTGTGTATGCAGGTGTGTGGAGGCCAGAGAAAAACTTTTTGGAATTAGTTTTCCTCTTTAATTACATGGGTCCTGGGGATTGAACTCAGGTTTTCAGGCTTGGTGGCAGGCCCCTTTATCCACTGAGCCATCTTGCCAGCCTTATTTTTATACTTTAGTTATGCCTTTCCCAAAGTTCTCTTGTGATTGAATTAATCGTACTCAAACTAATAATTGTGAAAGTTTTCTTCCCAGCCCACACCTTTAAATATTTGCCAACACTAGTGAAAGGTGATAATACTTTGAAATGTAATTTCTGATGGTTTCCTGACCTCTCGCCCATAATAAGCCCATTTGTGTAGTGTCGCTGTGCAGGTGAAGTGAGTCCCATTCTCACGGCACTGAGTGTCTACTCCATGCCCCAAATGTCTTGGTTTTCTTAGTAATCCCTCTTTTGCCCTGGTTGCCCAACTAAAAAAAGGTGCTCCAGTGTTTTAGTTTGATTATCTTAGTGTTACTGAGGTGGCTTGGGAAATACATACGCTGCTGGGTGGGCTTGGCGTGATGCCTGCCTGAGACTCTGCACAGAAACCAGAAAGGGGGGAGGGAGAAGAAAATGCCTACAAGCCAGTCTGATGGAGGCATTTTCTCAGTGGAGATTCCCTCTGGCCAGATACGTCTATGTTTAAATCAAGTTAACAAACTGACCAGCATGGCGGGTTGAGTAGAATACGGTTTTAGGTAAAATTTTTCATTTTGATGGTCATTTCAGGTAAAGTTAGTGCTTCGTTTATATTGTCTTTTGTGTTATTTACATTTTTACTTGCATTGGTGTTTTGCCTACATGTATGTCTGTGTGAGGGTGTCAGATCTTGTAGTTACAGACTGTTGTTAGCAGCCATGAGTGCTGGAAGAGCAGTCGGTGCACTTAACTGCTGAGCCATCTCTTCAGTGCATGTTATTTATCTTTCACAAATTTGTTTATATCAGTCTTTTTTTTTTTTAAGAGCTCTTACTGGCAAATGTAGTGTATTTGTGAACCTTTAGCTTGTAAAAAGCAACTTACTATTTTGTCAGGTTTTGAGTACTTTGTTTTCTATGTATAAAACTTTGTATTTATTGAAAATGTTATGATGTGTGTGTGTGGGTACACATATGCCACAGTGCATGAGCAGAGGTCAGAAAACAAACTACGCTGGGCTGTGGTGGTGCACGCTTTTAATCCCAGCACTTGGGAGGCCAGCCTGGTCCACAGAGCAGATTCCAGGACAGCCAGGCCTGTTACACAGAGAAACCCTGTCTTAAAAAAACCAAAATCAAAAAAGCCCCCCCCCCAAAAACACCAAAAAACAAAACAAAGCACCCCCCCCCAAAAAAAAGCAAAAGAGAAGAAAGGAACTGACTGGAATTGTATGTCCTTCCACCAGGGAATCAAGGAATCAGACCTGAAGTGGGTAGGCTTGGGTGGTGACAGGTACTTGTGTGTCAATAAAATACCTGACAAAGAAAAAAAAAAAAAGAAAAAGAAAGAGAAAAAAGTTAGGGAAGAAAAGGTGGAGTGGGTTCTGGAGGGAAGGTGTGGCTGCAGGGAGCCGGAGATCACACCTCTGTGTATACAGGAAGCCGGAAGAGCTGGAAGCTGGGCAAGGCCTCTAGTGCTCTACTTCTCTAGCAGGGCCACCAGGCACCTGAGCCTCTCAGGGACATGTCTCACTGAAACCACCGTAGTCATCTGACTTTCGTACTGGCTAAGAAATCTCTCTGGCTCTGGAATTTTTTTTTTTTTTTCCGAGACAGGGCTTCTCTGTAGCTTTGGATCCTCTCCTGGAACTAGATCTTATAGACCAGGCTGGCCTCGAACTCACAGAGATCTGCCTGCCTCTGCCTCCAGTGCTGGGATTAAAGGCGTGTGCCACCACCGCCCCACCCTGGATGTTTTTATTTAATGTAAATGATCTTGTCTTTGCTCTACTGATTGGAAATAATTGATTCAATAATCTATTTGGATTTCCTTGAGTTAGCTTGTGTTTGAATGGCCTTACTCTATAGCCCTGGCTGGTCTAAAAGTCATTGTGTAGGTCAGGCTGGCTTTGAAGTCACAGAGGTGAGCCTGCCTGTGCTTTGAGCACTGGAATTAAAAGAGTGCTTAGCCATACCTTGTTTAGTGTTTTTAAAAAATTATTATTTTTTGAAACAGGGTTTCACTATAGCTTTGGAGCCTGTCCTGGAACTAGCTTTTGTAGATCAGACTGGCCTTGAATTCACAGAGATCCACCTGCCTCCCGAGTGCTGGGATTAAAGGCGTGTGCCACCACTGCCCCACTTTTTTTTAATTATTAAAAGAAAATATTTACTTTCATTCTTTGTGTGTCTATGTGTTTGTAAAGTTTTGTTTTTCATTTATGGAATCTTGCAAAATACATAGTTATTTTGGGCTCCTCTTAATTTACAAGGTGATCTTGTCTTGTGAGTGGTTGTACTCCATTTCTGTGTCTGTAGTGGCTTGTGTTTCTCCTCTAATCTAACTGAAGGCATGTTAATGGATGTCCTTGACAGGCTCATACTTTCTATTCCAGGCTGGCCTCAAATTGTCCACCTGAATTAGCCCTCCAAGTGTTGGTGTTATAGGCATGTGCCACCAATACCCAGGCCCTTGAAACTTTTTAATCATTTATTAGTTTTAAAATTTTGATTGCTTTTTATTTTTATTCTGCAGATCCTAATTCCTATTTGTTAAGTTACTTTTTCCTATTGACTGCTTTTTGTTAGTGTTTGTCTCAGGACTTCTGTTGCTGGAGTAAATACCATGACCAGTCTCAAGTGTGGGTAGGACGGTTTTGAATGGACCTCTCCAAGGTGTGGTTGAGGAGGCTTTTTATTGTAGATGTGACGTAGAGAACAAACAGCCAGAGGCATCTGGAAGGGTCCAGACTGACCATGGCCAGCAGACTAAACCAGGCTTTGAGAAGGGAGAGTGAGAGGGGAACCAAGGGGCCAAGAGTGCATGGGAACCAAGAGGGCATGTAGCCAAAATGGCTGAGTTACAGAGGGATCAGAGGCTGGGGGAAGGGAAGGGAAGCCCAATCCCCAGTGGCTGGAGAGGTTTAGGGTGGGGGCCGCGTGAGAAGTGCTGGGAGGAGCCCCAGGTACTGAGACTTGTCCTGGGTGTCTTTAGGAACATGACAGTTTCATCTTACAGGTTATAGTCCATCATCCAGGGAAATCAGATCAGAAATTCAGGCAGGAACCTGAAGGCAGGAGCCCAGAGGCAAGAACTAATGCAGATGCCATGGAGGAGTGCTATTGGCTGCTTGCTCCTTATGGCTTGCTCAGCCTGCCTTCTTCATTGCATACTGGTTACCAACCCCCAGTGGGCTTACCCGCAGGCCTATCTGGTTGTGAGTGTTTTCTCAGTTGAAGTTCCTTTTCCAGCACGACTCTAGTATCTATCCTATTTGTCACAGCACAACGTTTATCACTGTGACATTGTCATGCATGGAGCATATTCATGCCTCGTCTGTCCCTATGTCCTTCCCTGTAGTGCCCTTCTTCCTGGTAGTGCCCTTTCTACATTTCATGTGTTTCTCTTCCTCTATTCTAGATAGGAGAAAATATTTGATACTTGTCTTTCTTTCTTTCTTTTTTCATTATGTATACAATATTCTGTCTGTGTGTATGAAGTGGGCACCAGACCTCATTACAGATGGTTGTGAGCCACCATGTGGTTGCTGGGAATTGAACTCAGGACCTTTGGAAGGGCAGGCAATGCTTTTAACCACTGAGCCATCTTTCCAGCCCGATACTTGTCTTTCTGTGTCTGGTTTTATTCTGCTAACGTGATTGTCTCTAGTTCTGTCTGTCCTGCAGACAAGATGATTTTCTTCTTTACGGCTGAAAGAATTCTCTACTGGTATATGCTACATTTTCTTAGTTGATGGATACCTGAGTGATTCCATAAACTTGGCTGTTATGAATATTGTTGCAGTAGACATGGATGTGTACGTGACTTTACTGTGTACTACTTTGATTTCTTTAGTATTTACTTAGGGAGTGGTATAGCAGGCTATGATAGTTCTATTTTTATCTTTCTAGAGTTCCTCATACAGATTTTCAAATGGTTTATATTATATCAAATATATCAAATAGTTTATATTATATCCCTCCCCCAAGCACTGTCTTTTGGTGTAATTTTTTTTAAGTGATTGACTAAGTCCTGGATATTAATCCTCTGTCAGATGAGTAGTCTGTAGAGATTTCCTTGAGGTTTCTTAGATTTTTTTCACTGTTTCCTTTGCTCTGTAGTTTGATGCAATCTTGTTGGTCACTTCCTAGTCCTTCCTGAGCTGTTGGGGTAATGTATAGTCATCGCCTGTGCCTGTATCTTGACGTGTTCTCTGCTGGCAGTTTCAGGGTTCCAGGCTCTTGATTTGTTTTGAGTGGATTTCCAGGTAGGGCGAGAGAGATGACTCGAGCTTCAGTCTTCTGCATGTGGATGTCTGGTTTTCCTAGCACAGAAGGAGGCTGCCTTTTCTCCAGTATGTGTTTTTGCACCTCTGTTGATGGTTGGCCATACATGCTTGGGTTTGTTTCTGAATGTTTAAGTTGGCTCCATGGTTATTTTTATGGCAGTACCATGCTGTATTTGTTGCTGAGGCTCTGTACTTTAAACTGAAACCAGGCATTGCGATAGCTCTAGCAATGTTCCTTTTTCTGGGTGTTGCTTTTGGATATTTTGGCCACCAGTAATACATATTGCTTGTCACTACGGCATACTGCCTATAAATGAACCATTTTTCTAAAAAAAAAAATGCATTTGTCTTAAAAAAAGCAACATAAAATTAGGTATTGTAGTCTTAAAGGACCGGAAGCATGATACAGTGATGGTCTTTGGACCATCAGAATGGAATTTGGAATGCAGAGTATTTAGGCTCGGTGATCAGATTCTAGCTTGTTTTACCAGGATGTAGTAATAAACTTGCTCAGTGTAGACCTCACAGCTCTTGCTAAGTACCTTGTCCATTGAAGAGCATGCTGTGGGCTAACTCCTGAGCCTGCGCATTTTCTAAAGCTGTATTCATTTAGTTGTCCTGGTGCCATTGCTTTACAGTTAAGAAATTTTAAGTTCCTTGTAGTGATGTTTTGTTCATGTTTTAACAAATAAAGCTCGCCTGAGCATCAGAGTGCAGAGCTAAGCCACCAGAGGCCAGGGAGTGGTGGCACACACTTTTAAATCCCATGACTCGGGGACAGGGCAGAGGGATCTCTGTTCGTTCAAGGCGATCGCTATGAAAGGGTTGTTCAACCCCAAAGAGATTTCTGACCCACAGGTTGAAAACCACTTCTTTAAGAACTACTGCTTTGGCCCGCAGTGGTGGTGCATACCTTTAATCCTAGCACTCGGGAGGCAGAGGCAGGCGGATGGAGTTCGAGGCCAGCCTGGTCTACAAAGCGAGTTTCAGGACAGCCAGGACTACACAGTGAAACCCTGTCTCGAACTCCCACCCTCCCCAAAAAAAGAATAACCCCTTTTTTTGGATCTTCCTGTGTCTATGTTGAAGGCCACCCTGGTCTATATAACTAGTTTTAGGACAGCTATACTGAGAAATCCTGTCTTACTTTGAGAACCAAAGGAAACAGAGGCAGGTGAGTCTTGAGTGTGAGGCCAGCCTGGTCTACAGAGCTAGTTCCGGGGCAGTCAGGACCACAGAGAAAAAAACCTTATCTCGAAAAATAAACAATAAAAAAGTGATTACTTAAATTTCTGTTTTAATATGAAAGACATTTAACTATTTATGATTTCATTCTATTTAAAAATGTAATGATTCTTTTTTATTCATAGTCTTGGTTTATGTAACTGTTATGTTCAATATAAATGATCTTTTATGTATTTTTCTATATTGCAGTCTTAACTCTGTTGTGTAATATTTCTCTAGATATTCCACATTGAAATAATTTGTTTTCCCATTAAAAACAGTGAAATACACCTCTCTCTATGTTTATACACACATATACTCTTGCCAGTTAAGTGGTTTGATTGGAATTCTTAAAATTATTTTTAGACTTAAATGTCTTTGGGCCAGGTCTCCCTATGTGGTGTAGGCTGGCTTCTTCACTGGTAACCTTCCTGTGTCAGCCTGCAGGCAGTAGGCTTCAGTTACATGCCCCATGTCTCACACCATTTGGAGTGCTTGTATTACATGTATGTATTCTTAATACAAACTGGTTTTTGTGCCTTCTAAGGAATTTATACAATTCAGTTTAACTCAGTGTATAGCTTAATTTTTATAAGAAAACATACATTTTAGGAGGATAAGCAAGTAGAATTTAAAAGCAAGATGATTACCAGATAACTTATAATATGTACTCTGAAATACAGCATGTTAACTTACCCTCCATTTTTTCTGTTTGGAGTGCTGTGGAAGTCACACATGCCAGGCACATGCTTTACCATTGAGTAATTCCATCTTCTATACTGCTAATATTTTTGGAATTCTTTAAATGGACTGCAGGGTTGAAATCTTTGATTCTTTTTTTAGAACAAGGTTTTTGTGCAGAGATGTATGTTTTCCCTTGAAAGAACCTGGGGATTATTTGTAAACATTAGTAGGTATACTTTTTTGTAGAAAAGAAACACTAGGTATATTTCATCACTTTTGAGAAGGATTTAGCCTGAGTAAAATATAGACGACAGTTGTGTGTGGACTGTGCTTTGAGCAGAATTTGGGCTTGATTTCTTGTGATCCTGTGCAAGTTTCACTTCTGATTTACTTAACAGAAATTTCAGTTGCTATTTATTGGCTGTTACAGCATTCAGAATAGAATCCATTAAAATTCACATGTGGTTAGTTTAGAAAGGTGATTAATACTCTATACCTGAAGGGAGAGGTTACTTAGGTCACTTTGCCAAGTCTATCTAGTCTCTGTTACCAGTTCAAACATAATGAATTGCATACTATGGGCTTAGAAACTTTTAATGATTGTGTTTCTGTCAACTCCAGCTAAATTAACTTTGTCCCAACCCCTTTCCCATTACCTCTTCACGTGGTAAATTCATTATTTAGTTCATTTTTTTTTGAGTTCCTTTTTTATTTTGTTCCTAGGCCTTCATTGCCATCTTTTCCCCTTAATGTGTAATCCTGTTGCCTGCAGATACAATGTGAACTTGAGGTGTAGTAATGGATATAATCCATGCTTGTGTATTAAGCACTTATTTTACCTGTTACTAATATGGAATTGAACATTTTGTAATCTTTTTTAAGTCAAAGCTCAATATTTTAAGGCAGGTGATTCTGACAGTGTTCTATCACTAGTTTTAGTTATTGGATTTATTATATGTAAAACATCTTAATCATTATGACTTTTTAAACTTTAGTTATTAAATTTATTATATGTAACACATCTTCCCCCCAAATCCTGTGCCCCAAGACAGGGTGGGTTTCACTGTGTTGCTCTGGCTGTCCTGAAACTCATTATGTACCCAGGCCTTGAACTCGAGATCCACTTGCCTCTGACTCTGGAGTGCTGGGATTAAAGGTGTGTGGTACTCTGCCTGATTTATGAAACAAACACTATCCCTTGCCCTTTCTTTGAGACAGGTTTTCTCTGTGTCCTGGACTCACTCTGTAGACCAGGCTGGCCTTGAACTCTGAGATTCCCCGGCTTCTGCCTCCCAAGTGTTGGGATTAAAGATGTGATTTCTGATTCAGTAGAACTGGATTTAACCAAGAGTCACAGCATTTGTAGTTGTTGTTTAATCTTTTTTAGACTGAGTCTTGTGTCTGGCTTTGAATTTGTACCAGCACACCCAGTTTTAAATGGCTCTAAGGATTGAATCTCGTGCCAGCAAGCACTCTACCAACTGAGCCACCCACAAGTACTTGTAGTTCCTATAGATACACTTTGAGTTGGTCTTGATGCTGAGTGTCTGGCATCTGCAGTTTGTATGTGATGCTGCTATGTGTCCTGACAGTGTGGTCAGGCTCCTCCACATACACGAGATCCATAGGAGTTCAAGCGAAAGTCTTGAGGGCGTCCATGAAAATCCAAAGGAAGACAGCACCATTCCTTCAGCCCTGTGGGCCCTGCAAACGGCCATAGAAACTGAGCAGAACTCTGAGGACAGTGTTTCAGGCTCTGTGCTCTGACATTGGGCTGTTTCCATGAGCATTTGCTGCTTGTCCTTTCTATCTGAATGAAGTTGGTCAGTGTGATCACAGACGAAGACTCTGGAAGCCTACATGTGTATAGGTTTAGCTTACTCTTTTAGCATTTGTCTCTGCTGAAATGTGTACCAATTCATTTTTCTTCTTCTCTCAGTGGCCCAGTACAGTTGTATCCTGTGGATACTTTAAAAAAAAAAAAAACACTGAACATTGATCTTTAAGAATATTTCAGTTGAACACAGGCCAACACAGCAAATAGTGTTTAATTGACTCTCAAACTAGATGAGTTGTTAGGGAGGAACAATTTGAAACAGTTACCATGTGATTTCTTCCCTCCTGGAACTTACGAGATGTTATTGTAGTAAACTGCTTGTGGAAATGCAACTAAGTCAGAAAGATTAATCTCTGTTGTGCCTGTTGAACTATTTTGTTTTCAGTGGGTCATTGCTGGTGTAACTTGAATTAAGAATGCTGGTTTTAAAATGAGCTATAAATTAATTGAAAGACAAAGTTGATTTTTATAAGCTTAAAGCTGTTTATGATTAGCATATACAGTCATTTTGTTTGGCATGGCAATTAACACAGACAAATGGCTCTTTTACTAATATATGTTCAGGGAGGATCTCATGTAGCTCAGGTTGGGTTTCAACTCTCTCCCCAATCCCCAAGACTGTTTCTCTATGTAGTTTTGGAGCCTGTCCTGGAACTAGCTCTGTAGACCAGGCTGGCCTTGAACTCAGAGATCCACCTGCCTCTGCCTCCTGAGTGCTGGGATTAAAGGTGTGCGCCACCACTGCCCAAATTGGGTTTTAATTCTTGATCCTTCTACCTCTGTCTCCCAAATGCTGGGATTGTAGGTGTGCATCATCATACTGGATACCTTTGTTTTGTCTGGTAATATTTGTAAGTTTGTAAAAATTTCTGGTAAACCAAAGTTCTTAAGTAACTAAGAACAATGATTCTACATTTAGGAAGATTTTTTTTGTGTGTTCTTTTCTTCTTCTTCTTTTTTTTTTCTTCCCGAGACAGGGTTTCTCTGAAGCTTTGGAGCCTGTCCTGGAACTAGCTCTTGTAGACAAGGCTGTCTTCGCTGTTCTTTTCTTCTTTGGCTTAACTTGGTGTGAGGGTACTTGAACTTCTTATTGTCCTGCCACCAGCCCTTGACTCTGGGATTCTAGAGTCATGTGTCACTATACTCAGTTCATGAGGGGAATCAAACTTTGCTTTGTGTATGGTAGGCAAGCACTCTGTCCACAGTTTACATCCCCAGACCATGCCCTTTAAAAACAACACATTTACATATTAATTGATTGCTTCAATTAAGAAAAAGATCTCAGGTATAATAGGTTAGTTTTCAGTTCACTGTGTAGTTGGAGATAACCTGGGATGTAAGATGCTCCTGCTTTATCTCTAGAGTGCTGGGTTTAGGGGCTTGTATGAGGTGCTGGAGCTCAAACCCAGGGCTTCGTGACTGTTAGGCCTACCAGTAGATCCATTATCAGCCTCAGAATTTGACTTTTTTAAATTTATTTATTATGTACACAGTGTTCAGCCTTCATGTATGCCTGCAGGCCAGAAGAAGGTACCAGATCTCATTACAGATGGTTGTGAGCCACCATGTGGTTGCTGGGAATTGAACTCAGGACCTCTGGAAGAGCAGCCAGTGCTCTTAACTTCTGAGCCATCTCTCCAGCCCCGAGAATTTGACTTCTTTAATCATTTCAAGACCATCAATTAAAAAGCTTAAATATTCTTAAATTTATTCTACATTAAATGTGCAAAAGTTGGGATTGGGGAGATGTCGCTGTGGTTAAGAACATGTGCTGCTCTTGTAGAGGGCCTGAGTTCGGTTCCCATGTCAGGTGCAGACCTGTAATCCTAGCTCCAGGAACTCCGATGCTTCTGGCCTTTGAGGACATCTACACACACACACACACTAGAAGATAATTTTTTTTTAAAAAATAGAAAAGTTAGCTTGCTTCAATTTGCTTTATTATAAGTGTGTCATAGTAGTTATATCTGTGTTACACATGCTCCGTTTTTTACAACATAGTAGAGGTAACATAAGAATACATGTAACAGCCAGTTGGTGGTGGCTCACCTTTCATCCCAGCACTTGCAAGGCAGAGGCAGGCAGATCTCTGAGTTTAAGGCCAGTCTGGTCTACAGAGTGAGTTCCAGGACAGGCTCCAAAGCTACAAAAAAACAAAAAGAATAAATGTAGCATATATATATATATATGAATACTGATATCTAGAATCTAAACTCCCAAATCACTTTTACTTTGAGTTTAAGTTCTGCAGAAACTCCAGGAGGTTAGGCCTATGATGTCTGTTCTGTGTTCAAGGCAGATGTAGCCAGGTAATGAGATTACTCCTTCGCACAGCATTGAGTCATCAGATAGCGGGTGTCAGGTGCTGCTGCTGAGGTAGAGCCTTGTAGAAGACTGGGAGTGCCCGGTAAATTGTGTCATCCATGAAGTAAGATCAGAGGATTTGGGAAAAGCATCTTCTTTGTGCTTGTGATGTCAGTGCCATATCAAATCATTGTGATTTTTTTTTTTAACTTCAGTTTCCATTTTCTTGCTGTGTCTCATTACATCGTGAGACTGATTGTTAGAGGAATAAATTTGTTAGCAGTTGTCTTAATCACTATCTTTTCCTTTTATAATTTTTTTTATTTCTTCAAGACAGGGTTTCTCGGGGCTGGAGAGATGGCTCAGTGGTTAAGAGCACTGACTGCTCTTCCAGAGAACCCGGGTTCAATTCCCAGCACCCACTTGGCAGCTCACAACTGTCTGAAGATCCAGTTGCAGAGGATCTGACACCTTCACACCAATGCACCTAAAATAAAGTTAAATAATAAAAAATATTAAAAAAAAAAAAAGACAGGGTTTCTCTTTGTAGCCCTGGCTGTCTTTGAACTCGCTCTGTAGACCAAGCTGGCTTTGATCCATCTGTCTCTGTCTCCCAAGTGCTGAGATCAAAAGTGTGCGCCACCACGGCCAGTCTCAAAGTTTGGTACTTTTAATGACGTTAGTATGTTGGTAATTGCTAATATGTCTTTATTTTCACATGTAGTAAGTAGTATATATTATATACTGAAATGGGGGATACTAAGTATTAAAATAAGTACCCAAAGTGAGGCTGGAGGTATAGTGTGTTATAGGTGGACTATTCTGTCCCACCTGCCAGCTCCTAAATAATCACCCGGAGACTTAGTATTAATTATAAGTGCTTGGCCAAAAGCTTATGCTTGTTATTACAACTTGAATTAACACATATTTATTAATTTACGTGCTGCCACATGGCTAATGGCTTGTCACTTCATCTTCTCCATCCTTTCTGTCTGGCTGTCGGCTCCGTCCTTCAGGAACAGCGTTCAGAACAGTCTGGCTCTCCCGCCTAACCTCTTCCTGCCTAGCTATAGGTCAGTCAGCTCTTTATTAACCAGTGAGAGCAGCACATCTTTACAGTGTGCCAAAGGATTAGTCCACAACAGTGAGTGCTATACATATATTTGGAGTGTTCTGGGTTGAATTCCCAGCAGTATTTCTCCTGACTTGTCTTTCCCTTCCTACCCTGTCAGAGGGAGGGCAATGGAGAAGAACTACCCTCCCCCACCTGCCCCTTTTAGGGTCTTGACTGGTTTGAGAAGGAAAGGACATGCTCCATTCTTTGGTCACCACCCATTTCCCTTTCATAGTATAGTTCAGTTGTAGAACCCATGTTTTTATTGCTTCTTGTTTTGGGCTATGTTTGTAGATTGGATTTGATTTGAAATGCTAATTGAACGGGTAGGGTGTTATAAGTTTAATTTTTTTTTATAACTGACCGGGGTTTTTCTTTGTCTTTTTTGCTTCCCCCATTTAGATTTCCCAGGCTCACGTTAAGAGAAACACCATGGAGTTTTATGAGTCAACATATTTTGTTTTCCTTATCCCTTCAGTGGTTATTACCATCATTTTCCTTTTCTTCTGGCTTTTCATGAAAGAAACATTATATGATGAAGTTCTTGCAAAACAAAAAAGAGAACAAAAGTTGATTTCTACAAAGACAGATAAAAAGAAGGCAGAAAAGAAAAAAAATAAAAAGAAAGAAATCCAGAATGGGACCATTCATGAATCTGATTCTGAGAACGTACCTCGGGACTTTAAATTATCTGACGCTTCGGTTGTGGAGGATGAGCAGTTTTTACCTGCTCCTTTGAATATGTTTGAAACTTCCAGCAGTGTCAGGGAAAGAAAGAAGAAGGAAAAGAAACAAAAACCTTCACCTGAGGAACAGATCGTCAAAGAAAGTGATGCATTAAAGACTCCGGGCAAAAAAGTAGAGCCCGTCCTAGTTATAAAGCCGCCGGCCCCGCCTCCCGAAGCAGCTGCCTTGAAGAAGAAAGCAGGGCAGAAGAAGTCTAAAAATGGAAGCGGTACATAATCTTTTTAACTCATTGCATGATTGCAGTTAGTGAGTCTGAAACAGATTGTTCACCTAACTGTTTGCTTTGGCTAACAGGAATTGCCAATAGAAATTAGCAGTGATGAAGGAAACACTTTAAACATCATCCAGAACTATGTAAAGACTCACTGGAAATGGATACACCTGACTTCGGTGACTTAAGGGCTTGTAGTTACTGACAGTGACATTTCAGTGAACACTTTGTAATCAGTGTGATAGGGGTTGGAAAGGTGAAACACTGCTTTTCACTTTTGGTTCAGCTTTCAAACAGTTCCATATCTGGAGGCACTGGGCCTGCAGAGATGAGGCATGTGCCAGCTGTAGACACTAGAATAAGAGGCCATGATGGTAGAACAGGATCAGGTGACCTGGGTCTCAGGACTTCCAAGGGGGCCCCTTGGAACATGCAGTGCCAGGCATTACTTTTAAAGCTTGAGAAAGTGCTGGCTAGTTGTGATTGTGTATATAAGTACATATTTGTGTATGCGTATACATATATATGCATGTATACACACATACAAATATGTATGTACATATATGTATCTATATAATCATTGGATACAAAATACTTGAAAAAAGACTGTTTTTGTGAAAATATCTCAAAGAGTGTCCATTTTCAGTATGGGTATTAATTTAAAATTGTCATCATTCCCTAGATAATGTGCTACAACAACTATTTACATAACGCCTACTTTTTATAATGTGTTATTATAAGTAATCTAGAGAGATTTAAAGTATACAGGAGAAGTTCATGGGTTGTAGTGAAATACATGTCATTTTCTGTAAGGGAGTTGATCACTCAGGCTTTGGTATTGGTGGTGCTTTCTAGAACTGTTCCCCCATGGGTGTCAGAACAAGTGTATAGTGAACAATTCCTGAGAAATGGCAATTGATGTGTGCAGCTGCAGAAAGTTGGCATTGTATGAAGGGACTGAAATTCTTTGTGTATCCTTATTTATAGTGTTAATGGTTAGGTTGGACTTAAAGGACTTGCTTGCAGCTATGAGCACATATGGTATAGAGAAATAATAGGAAGCACTGCGTGCCTTAGGAAGGAGAATGTGTGAGCCAGTGACATATTCATAAAAGGTGATTAAGTAGAAGTATGGAAGAAATAATGTAAAAGAAACACAGAAGTTAGCAACAGTAATTAACGGTATTTATGGGTAAAGAGTTTATGGAGGAAGGTCTTACCCTACATTGACAGAAAGTTTCTTCTCAGGGCCCAGGAGAGATACATGAATATAGAGTATTTTTCTTTTTCTTTCTTTTGTTGTTGTTGTTTTGTTTTTTGAGATACAGTTTCTCTGTATCTCTGGCTGTCCTGGAACTTGCTTTGTAGACTAGGCTGGCCTCAAACTCACAGAGATCCACTTGCCTCTGCCTCTCTGAATGTTGGGATTAAAGGCGTTTGCCACCACCACCTGGCTATGAGTATAGCGTACTTTGGAGAGTGCAGTGGACAAAGCTGAGGTGGTCACAGTACTTAGGTAGTGATGTTTTTGTAAACACCCCAGAAAGTAGGGCTTACATTAATTACTATTAGAGCTTTCGGTCAGGTTAATATAGTCAGTTTTTTAATTTTGCTATCATCCATCCATATCCATCCATCCATCCATCCATCCATCCATCCATCCATCCATCCATCCGTGTATCTATCTTTTGAGTACATTGTAGGGGAACAGTGAGTTGAGCAATGTTAGATTGCATTTGATTTATATAATGTAAATATATTTAAAGAACTATATGTATATTTTAAAAATTTATTTTACGTGTATCTGAGTGTTAGCCTACATGTATATTTGTGTGCCAGTTGTGTTCCTGGTGCCTGAAGTGTGTCAGATTTTCTGGAACTAGAGTTTTAAAGATGATTGTAAGCTATCATGATACAGCTCCTGGTGATTGAACCAGGTCCTTTGCAAGGGTAGAAAGAACTCATAACTGCTGAGCCATCTCTCCAGTCCCTGATTAGATTTAGATTTTAGAAATCTTGGACAGAATTTGTAAGAAGAGATTTTAGAGGCATTTTCACATGGGCAGAAAGACTGTTCAGACAGTACTGGGTCGTGGGACCAGAGTGTGGTAGTGCCACCAGGCACAGAAGTAGAGAATGACCAACCTCATTTAGGAGTTGGGCGGGGGGTGAAGAAGACAGGCTCAAAGCTGATTGACAGTCTAAGTTAGAATAGGTTTGGCAGGCTTAAGTCTGTGAGCTAAGTCATCTTGACTTTTGTTGCCAAGAATAGATTTTGTGTTTTAAATGATTGTGGAAAAGAATCAAAGAATGATACTTGGAGAAATGTAGAAATTATGAGCTAGGCTTCAGGCTCCATAAAACTATTTTGAACACAGCCACTTCTGTGTTTGTGACCAGCTTTCACAGTGGTCGATACAAACTTTCATGGCTGTGGCACTGCAGCATGGGATGGTCCTCAGAGAATAAAGAAAAGTTTCCAGTTTGTGAGTAGGTACATGTTTCTTAGCCCTGAGGGAAGGAGTGGTGGAGAGCCTGGAGGTGAGAAGGGAGGAGAATGCTGTCATTGTGTCTCAGTGCAGGCGCAGTGCAGGCATAGACGCCGGAGGTGTGAAGGTGGTAGTTGAAGTCATGGGCATAGTCGTTCAGTGTGATGAACACTAACCAGCGTGTGAGGTGTTCCTTTGAAGCAATTCACAAAGGACACTTTGAAGGAAAGTAAGAAGAGAAGTGGGGAGCTTAATTTTTTCTAACTGTAGTAAAATTTGGAACTCAGATTTTAGTTAATCCTTTATTGGAATGGGAGAGATAAAAATTAAGGTGCAGTTAGTAGTCTGTAGAAAGAAAGCACAGACTGTTATTTTGTTCATGGGAATGGATATGGAAGGTGGAAATTGGCAGTGGTAGGGAAGGCTTTCATCTTTCAAATTATAGTTGACCGTACTGTGGGGTGAGTGGGGCTGGGAATGGTTCTGAAGTGAGAAGAAAGGGCCAGTGTAGTAAGGATTTGATATTGGAGAGTAAGAAAGTCGGAAGGAAAAGTTTTGGTAAGAGAGATTGAATATGAGATTAAGCTTTTTATGGTAAAGCATGCTGGGAATTTTAAATAATTTCTTGTTTTCTGCTGTGTTCATTGTTTGCTATGATTTTTCTCTCACTTATGTTTACTGAAGATGACCAAGATAAAAATGTGGAAATGCTGATGACACCTTCAAAAAAGCAAGACATGTCACTGTTCCCTCACGAGACTAAACCGGAAGGCGTGCTGGGAAAGAAGAAAGGTGTGTCAAAGAAGCAAAAGACAGAAAATGGTGAGATGTGCGGATGAGCATCTTACGAATGCTAACTGTAGAGAAGTGTGGGTTGTAGCTCCGGAGACTGCTCGTGTGTTGTAGCCTCTGGAATTCTAATGCAAGTCTAAAGTGATTTTTACCGTATAGCTTGCCTTGCTTTACAGATGTGCTAAGAATGGTTGTGTTTAAGTAATCATTCTTGGTTTTGAAAAATAATTAACAGTATGTACAAGCTATATAGAGTAAAAATATTCCCCAAATGTTTATACTTAAATTTTTTCCAAACATTTTATTTTTATTACAATTATTAACCTGTTAATTGGCTACACTAATAATTTTTAAAAGTTATTTGTTTTGAGACTGCCTCATGTTCAGGTTGTCTGCTGACCCACATGTAGTTTAGGGTGACTTTTGAACTTTGATTCTCCTGCCTGCAGCTCCCCAGTGCTAAGTTCACCTGACTCGTCCGGATTCTGTATGGTGTTGAGAATTGAACCCAGGGCTTTTGTATGCTAGATGAGCACTGTGCTAACTGAGCTGCATCCCCAGCTCTGGGAATGGGCTTTAATGTGACATGTATACTGTGAGGTGTTCACACATATGTGTCATTTTGAGCCTTACCATCTTTCCTTCCCAATGTCCCTCCTTCCTCCTCTGGGCTCTTTGCTCTTCCTGCATAGTCATGCTTCTGTTTTCAAGGTAGTTAATTTTTGCAGATGAGAGAATACATGCAATATTCATGCTGCTTAATATTGTTTGAAAATTATAGTCCACACTTGTTAGACTTAGTGTTACCCTGCATTTCTTACTCTGTTCTACAAATTTGCATGGGTTTATGGTAGGCATCCAGTCAGAAGTGACAAAGCAATCTTAGATTGCAGAACTTTCCAGAGAAAGCTTGATTATAAGGTTTATGCTGATTACACAGCAGTGTTTACAAATGCTATTAGGCTGTCATATTACTTAGTGCTAGAAGACAGTGTTTGGAAAGAGAAATGATGAAATTTCATTTACATTAAAATTGTGATGTTTCACACATAAATTATGAGACAATATTACCTGGATATATTTGATACAGTTAAACTTCACTAACTTAAAATAAGAGATAAGAATTATTAATACAAAGTCCTTATGGGAAGGCTGTTTAAGAGCAAACCCAGGCCTTATGCTAGAAGTGCATGGCCACTGAGATCATCCTTGTGCCCTGAAAGTTGGATTGCACCAGAATGTATCAAGGTTTTCATCTGGGTACAAATACTTGTTCTCTCAAAACAAGGTACTAGTCAAGTTCTTTGCTGAGTTTCTCATGAAATTTGTGACTAAGATTATCAGGCTACCCTCCACCCCCCCCCCCCCCCCCCCCCCCCCCCCCCCCCCCGACAGGACCTGTCTGTATAACCTTGTCTTTCCTGGAACACACTGTGTAGACCAGGCTGGCCTCAAACTCAAGATTCTGTCTGTGCCTCCTGAGTGCTGGGATTAAAGGCTTGCACACTAGCCTTTTTTCTAGTCTTGATACATATAGTAGGGTGTGCCATAGAAACTAAGTACAAGAGCTTAAAATGAGAAGCTGTTTGTAAGCATAAATGACTGATTTCGTACCTAGCATAGGAAAGAGACTTCATTCACTTCTGGGTTGGCAAGCATGCAGAAAGTTATGGGTTTAATCCCCAGCACTACTAAAACCAGGGCATGGAGGTGCATACTGCCTAGGGAATCATTAGAGCCACCCTGGGCTTGATAGTGAGTTCAGTGCCTTTTATAAGAGTAATTCATCACCATAGATAAAAATGAACTGCCTAAGAGCACTAATGATGGAAAAGGTTAGCTTCTGTTCTGACAGAAGTGGTTGGTGTTGTAGTACATTTATAATTTCATCTCTTAGAAGGTTGAGGCGTGAGGATCCTGCATTCAGGGTTATCCTGGGCTATACAGTGAGATCTCATCTCAGAAATAGAAGACAACCTCAGAAAGATTAAACAAGATTAAACAAGAGTTAGCTAAAGGGTAGATGTAAGAAGTTTTCAACATTATCAGAGAAGATGTCATCCCTCCTCCCCCCCTTTTTCTTTCTTTCTTTCTTTTTTTTTTTTTTTTTTTTAGTTTTTCAAGACAGGGTTTCTCTGTAGCTTTGGAACCTGTCCTGGAACTAGCTCTTGTAGACCAGGCTGGCCTCGAACTCAGAGATCCACCTGCCTCTGCCTCCCGAGTGCTGGGATTAAAGGCGTGCGCCACCACCGCCTGACTGATATCCCCCATTTTAAGATGACTTGAATGACTTAAGAATTTTAAATGATGAAGTGGGAATTTGAAACTAAATTGAGCTAATAGTAAAGATTTTAGAATCACTGCATTTGCAATTTTAATTTAAGTGTGCCGTGTATTGTTTACTCTGTTATAACAACTTAGTAATTATGATCTTATGACTTAAATTGCAGTCTTGGTAGATGAGCCCCTTATTCATGCAACTACTTCCATTCCTTCGATGGATAATGCTAACTCAAATCTTGTGATGGATAAGAGAGAAATTATTGATATGGTTAAACCAGACCATGTGGAAGGAACCCATAAATCTGGACCTAAAAAGCTGAAGATTGAAACTGACAAAGGTAGTGTGAGAAATGTGTTCTGTTACATTATAAAATTAGGATTTTGAGGCTTGGACTGGTGCGCATTTTCTTATGGGCTCAGTGAATTGGAAAAGACTAACAAACATTGAAGTAAAAGACTTCTATCTAGTTCAGGATTTTTTAACTTTTTTTTTTAAGATTTATTTATTTATTAAGTATACAGTGGTTTGCCTGCCTGTGGGCCAGAAGAGGGCACCAGATCTCATTACAGATGGTTGTGAGCTACCATGTGGTTGCTGGGAATTGAATTCAGGACCTTTTGGAAGAGCAAGCAGTGCTCTTAACCGCTGAGCCATCTCTCCAGCCCGGATTTTTTAACTTTTAAGCACCTGACCATCTTTTGCTTGAGAGATTTTTTGCAATCCTAGGTATATAAAGCTGGTATGCCAACGAAACATTTACTGTTAGTAAGTCAAAGGAATTTGTTTCAACAATTCTTTGGTATACATACAACTTTACCATTTGTTAAAGTTGAAAGGAAATCTGTATTCTAAGGAGATGGGTGTGCTTGATTATTTTTACGTAAAGAGTTATGGGTTCTTAAATGTTAAGTATTTGGTATTGTAGGACATCTGTATCTTTCTGAATTGGTTGATATTTTGATTTTAAAATTCTCTATGCTGAGAATGTGGCTTCATATAAATATGTAGTACAAAATGACAGAAATATGTTTAGGGTCATTTCAGAAATGTTGTTGGAAATGTTGTCCTAATCCTAAGCCAAAATTCATTTAGCATTAAAAAAATGAAACCTCAAGTTGGTAACTGAAACATCATTTAAAAAATCAAACATTCTAACAACATAATCTAGAGAACATTCTGAGAAATGACAGTAGGAAAGCACCAGTTCATTGTCTTCTGTCACTAAACCATGTGTCTGTAAGAGCAGAGGAGTTGGCATGCGCCATAAAGACTTTGTTTTCTTCAGGCCTCTGCTGTGGTCTTTGTTTTTTTGTCTTGACATTTGTGTACAGGCTGGGGTCATTTAGGAAGAGGGTTCCTCAGCTGAGAAGGTTGGCCTGTAGGCGAGTCTGTGGGGCATTTTCTTGATGGATGTGGGCAGCGACACCCCAGGCAGGTGGTCCATGGTTTTTTAAGAAAGTAGACTGAGCAAGCCATAGGGAACAAGACAGTAAGCAACATTTGTGCTGACTTCCTTCCCTGACTTTCTTCAGTGATAGACCGTGTGTGGAAGCTGGGAGCCAGAATAGGGTGTGTGATCTGGGACTGGAGTTATAGATAGCTGTGAGCCCATGTGTGGGGTGCTGGGAATGGACCCTGGGTCCTCTGGAAGAATAGCCATTGCCCTTAACTACTGAGCCATCTCTCCAGCCCCTAATAGACTGTGTTAGCTGGGCATATTCCTTTACTTTCAATACTCTAGAGAGTAAGAAAGAGGATTCTAAGTTAAAGACCACCTGGGGCTACATAAAGAGATATGGTCTCTATATATTTAAGATCAGTTTTAAGTTCATATCAAAATTAAGTAGAAAATGCAGAGTTTTCATTTACCCTTCATTACACATATGCACATAATTATTATTTTAAATAAGTAGTGCAGCTGATGTGTAAAAGGCTTAGACTGGTTGCTTTGGGTCTCGGGTAGAAGTTCCTTGAAGAAAGGGAATTTGTTGCTTAACATGGAGTCCTAGGGAAATTAGAACAGGTGAATTCAGGAGACATTTCTGCATACAGTGTTTTAATATATATTTGTGTATATTAGATCTTTTTAGATGCAGATTGCCTTGTTATGATTATCCTAGACTTATTTCTCATCAGTGGAGTTTGGTTTACAAAGTCACAGCTATTAGAGTTAAATGAGGATACTGTGACTATGCCGGGTACAGATGCTGGCGTATACTAAATGAGGATACTGTGACTACGCCTGGTGCAGATGCTGGCGTATACTAAATGAGGATACTGTGACTACGCCTGGTGCAGATGCTGGCGTATACTAAATGAGGATATACTGTGACTATGGTACAGATGCTGGCATATACTAAATGAGGATACTGTGACTATGCCTGGTGCAGATGCTGGCGTATACTAAATGAGGATACTGTGACTATGCCTGGTGCAGATGCTGGCGTATACTAAATGAGGATACTGTGACTATGGTACAGATGCTGGCGTATGCTAAATGAGGATACTGTGACTATGCCTGGTGCAGATGCTGGCGTATACTAAATGAGGATACTGTGACTATGCCTGGTGCAGATGCTGGCATATACTAAATGAGGATACTGTGACTATGGTACAGATGCTGGCGTATGCTAAATGAGGATACTGTGACTAGACTTGGTGCAGATGCTGGCATATACTAAATGCCTAAATGTTTTTAAAAGTGAGGTAGGACTAGTAGAATTCCTCAGTAGGTAAAGGTGTTTGTTTGCCAAGCCTGGTGACCTGAGTTGAAGCCTTGGGATTCAAACATGGCAGAAGGATAGAATCTCAAGCAAGTTGTCTTTTGAATTGCTCATGTATGCTCCCCTCCTGAATAAACAAATAAATAAATAGAATAAAAAGCGAGAACATAACTGGCAATTTAGTATCCTGCAGTCTGGGAAAACTTTTAGCTGATGTAACTTTTCCTAGGTGCAGATGATAAACATTTGCTTTCCTTCTTGACTAAAGTATCTATTGTTACTTGACCTGAAAAGTCCATTTTCTTGTGGTTATTGACTTTCTGGGTCAGGAATTTTTTTATGTTGACCTTTGCTCATAGTATTGCTTGGATTGGATCACCACTGCTAACTTTCTCCTCCTTTTGTTTTTTGATTAAGAAAATGCTGAAGTGAAGTTTAAAGATTTCCTTCTGTCCCTGAAGACCATGGTGTTTTCTGACGATGAGGCTCTTTGTGTTGTAGACCTGCTGAAGGAGAAGTCTGGTGTCGTAAAAGATGCTTTAAAGCAGGTAAGCACAGCTTTCGGTTATGGCACAGTTTTCCAGATGAGAGGTGCTATAGTATTTATTTGATATTTCTGTTTTTAATGCCCTTATAGTCACATCTAAATGTTCAGGAATGCTTTAGAAATCACTTCATATGTCTATTCTAATTTATGCACTTGTTTAAGTCAAGCAAACTTTGAGTCATCTGCTGCTTTCACAAAAGCCAACTGCTTAAAAAATAGGCAAGATTTTTATGACTTTGAAGTCACTTGGCTCTTAACTAAGTTGGATTCTGCTTTGCTTTAACTATAAGTCCTGATGAAGTCAGCATCAGGTGATTTCTAGATAGAAAACACAGATAATACTTTTGTGATCCAAGATTTCACATTGGAAAGACCCTAGGACCTTTTGTTCAGTGTTAGAGCCCTCTCTCTCTCTCTCTCTCGTTTCTCTTCAAGAACACATGGTTTTGGGCTGGGCAAGTGTCTTAGTCTGTAAAGTGCTGAGAGTCTGAGTGTGATTTCTAGAACCCATCCCTGGGTACATGGCAAACCATGATCATTTAATAACCGGTTAGTGCTCAGTCTCTCATCGCTAGGACTTATGTTAAGTACTGGATGTGTGGCATGTTCCTATAGGCTTAGTGCTGGGGAGACGGAGACAGGAGGGTCCCTGTGGAGGATTTGCTATTCTCACTAGTTTGCTAGCTGGCCAGCCCAGCTGAGTCCTTGAGCCCTAGGACTAAGGGAGAGACCCTGCCTCAAACAAACAAGGTTGATGACTGTCCTGAGAAGTAACATCTGATGACCTCTACACTTTTGTTAACCCCCCTTCTCCATTTAGACAGTATACACTGCTGTGACTAACAAAAAATGTAAAATAAAAAAAAACCTCCAAAACAAAACCCTTGCAACTAACATTGTGTTTATGGTCCATGTTCACTATACTGTTGTGTATACTGTGTCGTACGGAAAAAGTGGCAGGTTCGCAGGTATTAACTTGTATAAAAGATGACCTGGCATTCTGGGGTTCAGTGTCATGTGGTTGACTTAGTTTTCCTTACTTTCAGTCATGGTACACTCACACATCTGCCTGCTTAGCTGGCTTTTAAACCCACTTGAGTTGTATCTGGAAGACCATGCTAGTGGGCGTTACCACCTGTAGTTGTCTAGCTTTTATCTTTTAGGCCTTTCGTCTGTTTTTCTGTGTATCTGTGAGGTTATCTTCAAGAGGAAAACCAGGTTATTACTCATTGTCTAAAAACCTCATTGGCACTTTTTTCTGCATGTAGACTAGTACACTTTTTTTAAATGACTTTTTTCTATTTCTTTTTTTCCTCTGCAGTATTTCTCCTTTGTTATTTTTGAAATTTATGTTTTTTTTAACTTTGTTTTCCTTGAGAATGTTTGTTTGTTTTTACATTCCAAAGTTTCCCCTTTCACTTCTCCTCCCTCCTCCCCCTCCCACGGATTCAGCCAGCCATTGTATGTCAAGTTGCAGTGAGACTAGGCACCTCTTCTATCAAGGCTGCATGAGGCAACCTGGTAGGAGGAATAGGTCCTAGAAGCAGGCAGCAGAGTCAGAGACAGCCCTACTCTCACTGTTAGGAGTCTCATGAGAAGGCCAAGTTGTAACACACATGCAGAGGGCTCAGTCCCATGCAGGCTCCCTGGTAGTTGGTTCAGTCTCTGTGAGCCCAGGTTAGTTGGTCCTATGGGTTTTCTTGTGATGCCCTTAACCCCATCTTCCACAGAATTCCCTGAGCTCCACTTAATGTTTGGCTGTGGATCTTTGTATTTGTTTCCATCAGTTGCTGGGTGAAGCCTCTCTGATGACAGTTGGGCTAGGCATCAATCTGTGAGTATAGCAGAATATCATTAGGAATCATTTCATTGACTTTTTTTTTTCTTCCAGTTGTGTTTGGTTCTATCCTAGGTCTCTGGGCTATCCAGTCTCTGGGTCCTGGCCCTCAGGGGTGGGTTCCCTCTCAGGGTATGGGCCTCCAGGTGGGCCATTCCCACAATTTCTGAGCCTTGTTACCACATCTTGCAGGCAGGGCAAATTATAGGTCAAAGGGTTTGTGGCTGCGTTGGTGTCCCAGTCCTTTCACTAGAAGTCTTGCCTGATCATAGGAGAGGCTGGTTCAGGATCCGTGTCCCCTATGGCTGAGTCACCTTCATAGATTCCTGGGAATTTCTGTTGCTCTAGGTTTCTAGCTCATCCCAGAGATGCCTCCTGATTCCAGTTCTCTCCCAGTGCTCTCTCCCTCCATCCTCCCCTTACCTGATCCCTCTTGTTCCCATCCCCACTCTCCTTTCCAGCCCCTTCCACTAGCATTGTCTGCTCTGTTTCCCCTTCAGAGTGAGATTTATGCATCTTTTTTCTTTGTAGTTGTGTTTAGTGACATTTTTCTTAGCACCCATTGCATCATACTTGAATCAGCTCTTCTTTGATTCTTCCAGCACAGCAGTCTCTCCCCTACTTGCCAGTGTCACTTTCTCATGTGTGCTAACTTGATTGCTAATGCTCGATTGCTGCTCTGTCAGAACTATGGAGGGTTTCTTGTCACAGCCTTGCAAACCTCTCCATACTTCTGGGTATGTGAACAGTGCATCTAGCAAATCTGACATCTTACATTGTAGTGTGCTAGCTAGCTATGTACAAACATACATACATAATACATACATGTAGTATGCTATGTAGACTGTGTGGTTGTGCTAATAGTCTGGTGTAAGTGACGTGTTTAAGACAATCAGCAAATATAAGTTACTTTGAATCTAAACTCAGATTGTTCCATTGCAGTGAACTTTTTGGTATTCTTTTTATTTTTTGTTTTTCCTGACAGGGTTTCTCAGTGTAACCCCGGCTGTCCTGGAACTTACTTTGTAGACCAGGCTGGCCTCAAACTTGGAGATCCACCTTCCTCAGCCTCCTGAGTGTTGAGATCAAAAGTGAGCACCACTACTGCTCAGCTTTCTTGGTATTCTTGGTTAAAGAATTTGGTCTTTGATTCATTTTTATTGTAGACGGGTGAATGTTTCTGAAGAGGTTTTAGTTATTTGTGGGATGTGGGAAGTTTGTAGCACATGAGTGATTTCAGGTGACATTACTACCTAGCTGTTTAAAATTACTGTCCTTAAAGTTACAATCAACTGCATTTAAGTGTCTGTCTTATTATTAAGGATGTTGCTGCTGACTTATGAAGATAGTTATTTTATATGAAGCACTTTTCAAGTCTTAAAGACTGAATGACAAGTCAGAGTACCTATGATTTTTTTTTTTTTAGTTTAGGTAGGCCTAGTTAGAAGTTAAGTAGTTATTAAGGAGAGCATTTGATGGTAAAACTCAAAGTGGAAATAAAAGTAACATTGTCTGATGGTCTGGTTGTAAACAGGCAGAAAAGGACACGCTGGCATTCAGGTTCACAGTGTCCAGTGCTGATAGAAATAAATAAAAAGTAAAATTAACATTTTCTTTATTCACATATTCAATTATTTTTTTTTTAAAAAAGAACTACGATATAAATTTGTTCCTCATGTCAAATGGGACATTCTGGTTTTGCCTTGGTTTTTTATCTGTTTGGGAATGGTGCCTGTTGATGTCAGAGAACTGGGCACTGGTGGCGTCTGGCGTGTTGTGATGAGCGCTGTGTTTGATCTTCACTGCTCCATCTGTTGTAGTTGGCGTTTTGGGGCCCACCACCCGCTCCCCAATAAGTCAGTTTCAAATGCCTGGCCTTAGCTTGGATTGTTTCTTGCCAGCTTCTCTTAAATTATCTTCTCTATCCTTGGCCTTGGGGCTTTTATCTTTTTCCATCTCTGTATACCTTTTCTTTCCTAATTCTTACTCCATATCTGGCTGTGTATTTGAGTGACTGGCCCCTGAAGTCTTCCTCCTTGTTGCTCCTTTTCTCTTCCAGATTTCTCCTATTTATACTCTCTATCCACCAGCCCTGCCTATCCTTGCTCATGCCTTGCTATTGACCATTCCGTTCTTTATTAAACCATCAGGTATTTTAGACAGGCAAAGAATCACAGCTTCACAGAGTTAAACAAATGCAGCATAACAAAAGTCACAAACCCTAAAATAATATTCCCCACAGCCTGTCTTTTTTACTAGGCTTTGGGATGGCATATGATTGCTTTAAGGTGAGAGGTCACATTTGATTTCATAGTCTCTTAATCTTCTGGAAAAATAAGGAGGGAAATTGCTGTTTTTGACTTTTGGGCTTGTAAGTGTATACTTACTTCTTTGTTAAAATATGTTTCTTGTTCTACTCTAATTGTACTCTACTAATTTTAGGGTATGCGCTGTGTTAGAATATGCACTATTGGAGTGACTGACTGGTATTTAGGAGCCATTCTATTTTAGATGTTGGCCTTCTCATTGACCCAAGGGCACTGATGCCAGATAGCTAGCTTACTCTCAGTTTTCAGTGGGTCATGTTAACTTACTCATTCTGTATTGACTTCCAATTACAGTCGAATAAAGGAGAATTGAGTTCTCTTCTGCATCAGCTTCAGGAAAAGGAAAGGCTGCTCTCTGCTGTGAAAGAGGACGCTGCTGCCACAAAGGAGCGCTGTAAGCAGTTAACGCAGGTGAAGACATTCTTAGTTAAGGGCTGAGCTTCCCGAGTCAGAAGCAGTGAGATTTAAAGAGCACCCATGGTCCTTGATGTAATTCTTTTCCCCCCGAGACAGGGTTTCTCTGTAGCTTTGGAGCCTGTCCTGGAACTAGGTCTTGTAGGTCAGGCTGGCCTCGAACTCACAGAGATCCACCTGCCTCTTCCTCCTGAGTGCTGGGATTAAAGGCATGTGCCCCCACCTGGCGTGCGCCATCTCTTCACCACCCACTTGACAGTGTAAATCCTTGTGTGCTTCTGACTAATGAAAAGTCAGTGGAAGCACAGAGTCTGTAAGCCTGCTTCCTTATACTGAGCTTTAATATAGTTTGATGTGAATATCATTTAATACTGTTAGTTTAAAAAAGAAAAGTTACTTTTTGACATTTTGGTTATGAGCCTAGCCTTTAATGGCTAATTATTTCTCCATCCCACTAAGTTGCTTTTTAGTGACCCATCATCCTATATACTGGGGATGTGTATATGTAAATGGAGACTGCTTTTTCGTTTCCCAGACACCCTGATCTGAATAATCACACAGAAACTATACTAATTACAACACTGTTTCGCCAGTGGCTCAGGCATATTCCTAACTAGCTCTTAATCTTAAATTAACCCATTTCTATTAGTCTATATATTGCCATGTGGCTGTGGCATTGCCTCATTTTCTGCATGTCTTGTTTCTTTGGGGACTTGCAGCTATGTGGAGTCTGCCTTACTCTGCCTTCTTTCTCCCTGCATTCAGTTTAGTTTTCCCATCTACCTGTATTCTGCCCTGTTACATGTTAAAGCAGCATCTTTATTAACCAGTGGTAATAAAACGTATTTATAGCATACAGAGGGGCATCCCACACCAGTTAAATAGCTGGTGAAAAAATAAATCTGACTTAATTATCTTTAAATAAAATTTATGAATGCTTTTGAACACCATATTTTATGTGGAGTTAAATAAAGTGCAGTACTTGTTTTTCTGTTTTATTTTTGGACAGTCTTAAGTAGCCTGGGCTAGTCTAAAACTGGCTCTGTAGCTGAGAATAACTTTGAACTCTTGATCTCCTGACTCCACTTCCAGATGCTGGGATTATAGATGTGTGCCACATACCTGGCTTTAGTATGGTGCTTTTGTGTAAATACATTTAGTGTTTGTTTGTTTTTGAGACAGGGTTCTCTGTGTAACAGCTCTGGCTGTCCTGGAACTTTGATCTGTAGAGCATCCTGGCCTCAAATTCACAGAGTCTCACCTGCCTCCCAAGTGCTGGGATTAAAAGTGTGCGGCACCACCTCCTGGCTTAGTGTAGTTCTTTAAAAAGAAATTGTTATGCATATTGTATGGTTGATATAACAGCTTATAATTTAAGTCTTAAAAATGAAGTAGAAGTATATAGATTCATAAATTTTATGAAAACTTAAATTTTGTCCCAGTTTCCTAAAGCTGGACTATAGTCATACCTTCAGGTAACTAAACTTGCTTTAGCTGTTTTCACGTCTCTTTTCTGCTATAGACATACACTGTCCAAAGAGAGGCCTCCCTTTGTTTCCCCGTCTAGTATCCTTCCCAGTCTTTCACTGAACTCCAGAGGAGAGTAAGAAGCAATCACTATTTTGCCTTAAATTATATATTTTTTTTAGGATCACATATAGGGTTTATTTTAGGTTCACAATCTTTAATGAGTAAATCAGAAAGTGCATTTGAAATAGAAGAAAACTAATGAGTGTCTGTACTAGGAAGGAGCTGGGAAGAGTGGGAGATACAGAAGACTCCTGGTTTCTTGGTTTTTAACCCCAACTCTGCTTTGTACCCAAGCTCTGATTGAGCATCCACGACTTTGATACTCTTAAAACATTGCTTCTTTGATAGTATTATAATACCTTTTTCATAACAAGTTCTTCATAAATTTCTGATTTGCTATTCTAGGAAATGATGACAGAGAAAGAAAGAAGCAGTGTAGTTATAGCAAGGATGAAAGATCGGATTGGAACACTAGAAAAGGAACATAATATATTTCAAAACAAAATGCACGTCAGTTACCAGGATGCTCAGCAGATGCAGATAAAGGTATGTTGAAGTCTTTGAAAGTAAGAGGAAATATTTCTGTTCATTTAATTCATAAACTTTTAAGTGCCTTGTATGGGGTGGGCCATTGACATATAGTGGCGAGTTAAACTCACTCTTCATGCTAAAGTAAGTAAGTCTTTTGTATGAAGATAAGGTAGGAAGGCTGGAACCTGATAGGGAAATGCTCCATTGCCAGTAGAGGTGAGCATTGGGTGCTTTGCTATAGTGGAATAGGGAAGGTGGGACAGAGTATTGATAGTAGAGAGAGAAGAGTTTTTAGACACAGTATTCAGACTGTGTTGAATCTTGTGAATTAACTTTGTCAAGAGAGACTGAAGGAATGGGGAAAGGCTGTAAGAGTTACTTGGTGTAATTCTTTATTCCCATCTCAGATCATTCATTGACTCTATTTTGGGAACCCAGAACCTTGTGAGAAATGCAGTTTTAAAGAGTTGAGAGCCAGGGTTGGAATGAAGAAAAGATATAAAAATAAGTATGGACCTATTTAAAGGGTTTCCCTATGCCTGAAGATTGAACAGCCAGTGAATGAACTTAAGGAAGCCAGCAGTGTGATTCATTCTTATTTACAGCGGTCATTCTGGCAGCAGTGTGGGAGTGAGATAAAGGGCAATTGGAGACGTTAGCAGGAATCAAGTCAGAGCAGCCAAAGAGAAACCAGGTATTGGTAATGAGAAGATGTGTTGGACTGATCCAAAGAGCTAGACGGGATTGGCATTACAGTCGAGGGAAGGGCTGGCAGGGAGTGACGATAACCAGAGGGTCAGCGAGAGAGACTACTGTGTCCTGGTGTCCATGCACTTTTCACAAGTCTCTGAATGTTCCCGGAGGTTGATCTTAGGATCTTTTCCATGTAGTATTCATTTTCAAGATTTCAGTTAGGTCTGGACGAATGATTTTTTTACTCCCATCCTCCCTTTTTTCTCCCTTCCACCTGTTGCAGAACAAGGCTTGGATTTGTCAGTTGTGGTTTTAATATTCCCCGTAATGGAACTCTTCCAAATTGTTACTTCCATTTGCCGGCTGACACTTTAGTTCTAAAGGACTGTATGGACCTGAGATTTAACATAACTAATGTTAGATTCTTACTGATCAAGGTGTTTTTATCTTCCAATAGTTTCAGACGCTTTCCTTACAGTGAATCCTTTGACTTGTTTTTATTGTTCAGTTTACAAATTGGTCTGAATTTTATAGATATTTTATATGGAGCTGAGGCAGGTGAATGTAAGGATAGCTTTTATAAGCTAAGAGACTCGGCTTGGTTTAGGCTGTGCATATACCCCTCTTAAGAACGCATATAGCAACCTAGGATTCCCTACTTGCATTGAATTGCATGGTTGTTCCACTTCACCTCAAACAGTGGAGTAGATTTCGCCTTCTCTAACAACCTTTTTTGCTGTTAGTTTCTAGTAAGTATATTTTGGGACATACCAAGGTGCAGGAGGCAGCAGGCCCATCCAGTCTGAACTAGTTTTAGATGAATGAATGGTAAGACAAGCTGTGTTCTCTGAGTAAATAGTGAAAAATCCCTGTTTACTTGCCTTCTTATAGTTGTACATTAATTGAGTGTGCATATTTTAAAACCAGATACATTACAGGAAGGGACAGGTCTGTGTGAACAAAGGCTTACATAATCCAAGCCTGTCAATCAAAACAGAACTGCCCATATTTGCCCTAAGCAATCAATTCTTTCTCCTGTACCCAATAAGCAAGGGCCTCAAACAGGAGCCAGGGATATTTGAGTACTCCAGCTCAAGAAGCCACTGTATACTTGGAGTGTATCTGATCTGTTGATTTTGTTTTACTTCTGTATAGTTTCCTTGCCAGTTTGATAGCTGTGTATACTTTTGTCAAGTGTTTGAATAAGGTGCTAAGAACCAGGAAACATCTAGTTCAGAAAATTTAAACCTAGTAATATAGTATTCTTAAATTCAGTTCTTTGCTTAGACTATATATATATATATATACACACACATACATATATATATATACATAGATATATAATTATGTTATATTATTACATGGACTAGAATAATATAATAATTATAACCCCTTCCTAGTATGTTTTTCTTTGTATTCTAACCTATAATTGGTTCCAGATTTTTAAAAATAAAATAACTGCTTCAGTCATATTACTAGTCTGATAAAAAAGTTTTCAAAATTTTCTTCACAGCTAACAAAGTTCAGTGATTCCCACAGAAACACCAAATAGCAATAACAGAAGCGAGTAGCATTGTCAGGTCATTCTATCGGCTGTTTCTATGTCTGTTTCCTCTCCTGTCTTCTCATTCCTCAGTCATGTCAGACATTCTCTCTCATCAGTGGGTTATTAAAGAACTGATTGTCATAGTTTGTTTTTTAAAATGTGATCTTTTTAAAAATATCTATTTTAGTATTTTATGTGTATGAATGTTTGCCTGCATTTTATATATATGTACCATATGCATGGCTAGTGGCCTCAAAGGACAGAAGAGAGAATGGGATCCCCTGGAATTGCAAATAGTTGAGAACTGCCTTGCAAGTGCTGGGGATCCTCTTGGGTCCTCTACAAGAGCACTAAGTGCTCTTAACTCCTGTACCGTCTCTACTACTTAGTGATCTCTTCATGATTACTATTTACGGCTCATGTGAAAATCATTCAGCTGTTAGAGCATTCTCTAGTGAAGGTGAAAGGTTAATTGAATTTACTCATCTGCTTCTGTTGATGGGTGACTTGTAGAGGTCAGAGTGTATGCGTCTATATATGGAGTCTATAGACATCTTCTGACAACTAGAAAAATACTTTCACTTTTGCTAGCTGAGTTAGTAAGGTTATCAGCAGGTGTTTATTTCTCTTAATGGAGTAACTTATATAGGAAAGGAAGACCTGTCCTTATGTGACTGTAAGAATCAGTGTTCTTTATTTTCTGATTTTATAATTCCGAAATTAAAGTTATCGGTCAAAGGAATGTAAGAGTAGTAGTTGTAGAGGTTCTGGGGTGAATAGGAGCTACTTAGGAATCACATATATGCATGGTATACTGATGGTTATATAGCAGAATGGATATATTAATCATTGAACTCTGTATTCATGGAAATGGTGGAGCCAGTAGTATGGCTCAGTGAGTAAAGGAACTTGATTCCAAGCCTGATGACGTTGAGTTCATTCCCCAGGACTGAGGTGGTAGAGAGAATTAATTCCCCAGTGTGTCCTTTGAACACAGATATGTGCACACTCTTGCACAGCATACATATGCATAAACCAAATAGATATAATTAAAGAAGAACATGGCTAAGATGGTACATTTTATGTTATTTATTATATGTTAGTTAGTACAGTAAAAAAAAAAAAACAACAAAAAAACAAAAACCCAAACCTGAGTGGTCTTGAATGTTTTTCAAGTAGATTTTGTGGTATCTGTTAGTTATGTTTAATTTACAACTTTATAAATGTGTTTATGCATATTATCTATCTGTCTGTCTGTTGGTCTGTCGGATTTTTGAGACAGGGTTTCTCTTTGTAGTAGTCTTGGCTGTCCTAGAACTAGTTCTGTTGACCAGGCTGGCCTCAAACTCACAGAGATCCACTTGCCTCCCCCCCCCCCCCCGTGCTGAGATTAAAGGTGTGTGTCACCACCGCCCAGCAGTATATTTATAATATTCAAACTTTGACTGAAACTTTTATCTTACTATTTTTTTCTTTTTTGAGATGAGGGTCTCCATTTGTTGTCCTGCGTGGTCTGGAACTTGTGTGTAGATCAGGCCGCTTTAAAACTCCCAGAGCTCTACCTGTTTCTGCCTCCCAGATTCTGGGGTTAAAGACGTGTGCCAAGTCATCCAGTTTCCAACTTTAAACATATTGTTAATATAATGTTGACCTCTTCTTAAGTCAGGACACGGCACTTCTGTGTTGGGTGTGAGAGTCCTAAATCATATCTTGCTTTTGAAACTTGATGTATGCTTGTTTCTTATTTCAAGGTGTGAGAGTAGCTGTCGATCGGCTTGGGTCTGAGCTGGGTGGTTTGTACTTACTTGCTAAGCAGTTTTTTCTTTGTCTTCATACTGACCTGAAAAGGATGGTTTGGATTTCATTTTCTTAATGCTTTTTACTCTTTTACTATGATGGAATTTCTCTTAAAGGTGGCTTTGTTGATCTTTGATTTCTAAATCTTGTATTTTAAAATAGTTTCAGCAAGTTCGGGAGCAAATGGAAGCAGAGATAGCTCATTTGAAGCAGGAAAACGGTATACTGAGAGACGCTGTCAGCAACACTGCCAGCCAGCTGGAAAGCAAGTATGTCTCCACATTCTTCTTCTGACATCAAAAGGGTGCTTGATAGTAACTGGTTAGACTTCTTCCATTTGCTTCTAAGCTTGTTCTAAGAACAACTGTTTCTTTGCGTGAAGGGCTCTTCTAAGCCTATGAGTGTGCAGCCGCAGCCCCGAGCATCACTGTTGCTGTGGAGCAGCACACATGTGCTGGAGCTGTCTGTTTCCAGTCCTAACTTTCATTACTCTCAGTAGCATCTGTCATATTAATTTAAAAAGCATGGTCTTGGTCCTCCTACCTCTATACAGATTGTGATCCAGGGGCCCAAAAGTGGAGTCCATGTGGTTCATGAGCCATTTGAGAAACCATTTCTTAGAGAGTCTAGTAGTTTTACACAAAGTAAGCACTTTTTTCCCCCGAGACAGGGTTTCACTGTGTAGCTTTGGAGCCTGTACTGGAACTCGCTCTGTAGACCAGACTGGCTTCTAACTCACAGAGATCACCCTGTCTCTGCCTCCTGAGTGCTGGGATTAAAGGTGTGTGCCACCACTGTCTGACCCAAAGTAAGCAATCTTAACTGGTGAGTTTTTTCAATAATGAAGTAAAAGCTTATTCATTAGAATTCAAAATGCTCTCTTGTTCCTGACAATAGGACAAGTCCTGTTACAGTGATACTGGTAGTAGGAAGGTGATGGTTTTTTTAAAGATTTAATTTAGTTTATGAGTATTAGCCTCTGTATACCATATGTATGCCTGCTGCCTATGGGAGGTCAGAAAAGGGTGTTGGATTCCCTAAAACTAGAATTAAGGATGGTTTTGAGCCAATGTGGGTGATGGGAACTAAACCTGGGCCTTCTTCAAAAGCAACAAGTGCTCTCCAACCTCCATTTTAGGAAGCTTTTAGATTAGTTTAATGGCAACGTTGTCTGTTCATTCTCCTGAGTTTTTGGTTTTCTGTTTTTAAAAATATTTTATAGTGATTTTCAAATTTAAAGTTATTTTGTTATTGTTGCGTATATGCCACAGCATGAGTTTCCTGTCCTGTGTTCCATGACTGTGTGTATGGAGGACACAGAACAGCTCCTGCCACCATGGGATCTGGGGACGTAGCTCTTCCCCTCTTAGCTATCCTTTCTGCTCTGTAGTGTGCTTTTTAGAGTTTGCCATTTTGATTTGAGTTATTTAGGAGTACGCTAGTACACTTAGGGGAACAGTATTACCACTTAGTCACTTTCCTTTCCATTTTGATTTGAGTTATTTAGGAGTACACCAGTACACTTAGGGAACAGTATTACCACTTAGTCACTTTCCTTTCCATTTGCCCGTAAGTAGGGTTGCTAGCTCAGCACAACTAGCATAGAATATGTTGTTCTTGTGAGTTCACTGTGTGTGTAACAATGCAAAGCCCCTAATCCAGCCACTGCTTTCAGGCAGTCTGCAGAGCTAAACAAACTGCGCCAGGACTGTGGGAGGCTGGTGAGCGAGCTGAACGAGAAGACAGGGAAGCTGCAGCAAGAGGGAGTTCAGAAGAAGAATGCAGAGCAAGCTGCTACCCAGCTGAAGGTGATGCCACCCTGCCTCTTTATTCCATTTTGTCAGTGTTATCAATGTCCAGCTTCAAAACGTGAATGTGAATGTGGAGCTGAGAAATGTAGGATGGAGTTTAAGGAGACCCACACTGTAGGGCTCTACTTTTTTCAAAGTTATATCTTGATAAAAGAATGTAGGCCTGGATTTGAAGCTAAAGACTGAAGGTAATTAAAAATGAAATCAAGTGTTCGACACATAAGGGTAGAATTTTGTTTTATATATGGTGGTTACAGTCTACACACGTGAGGCAAAAATTACTTTAGAAAAGAACCTTTAGCATTACTTTCATCATCTATAACTTGAATTCCTCATCAGTTTCGATAGAACCCCTCCCAGCATTGGAATCCTCCCAACGTTGGGATAGTTTGTCTTTCCCTTCTTTTGACCATGACACCAGAGTACTCCAGGGGCTTGCACTTGAGCCCATGGTGTACAAAAATCTTACGTTTTTCGACCCCAGAATGATGGTTGTGTGCTGAGGTGATTATGCTCTCAGGAGCTGTGGAGGGTTGCTCAGGCTGACTGAAGGAGGAGCAGATTTATTCTCTCATATTACATGAACTCTGGAATGTGTTTTGAGGAATGACAGCTACCTATTCCTCCTTTTACTGAGAAAAAAGATTTTTTTAAAAATATGTATAGTTCAATTTATAGAGGTTATGTGCAATCTCACTGTTAGATCCTCCATATTGATATATAGTACACCCAGAGGCTGGTTCCAGACAGTTATATAATTACCTTTAGAAGTTGTATAACTTGATTTCTTTCTTCTTTTTAAAGTTTTGATGAATCCTTTGTGAAAATGATCTTTCTTTTAATACTGGGTTTCCTGGGGGATTTACTGCTGACATGGATGAGGAAATGTGTTCTCTGTAGATATGAATAAATAAGAAATGGCATTACAATTAATAATCTTAGTTTTTTGTCATATGTATATTTCTAAATAGGGATTTTAATATTGAGATTTAGCAATAAAGGTTCTAGCTTGTCTCCTAAAAGCTTAAGTCATGCAGGTGGATGAGATAAGGATGCAGCAGCCTCTGTCTTGCTCTGACAGACATTGAGAGTATGAGATGTTGGAGGAGACGGTGGATGTCCATAACAAATGCCCCCCCTTTTTACAATTGAAATCTTGTCTGTTTGTGTTGACTTTCTTTTCCCCCTTTTTTCTTTCTCTCTTTAAATATCAAGGTTCAACTGCAAGAAGCTGAGAGAAGGTGGGAAGAAGTTCAGAGCTACATCAGGAAGAGAACGGCAGAGCACGAGGCTGCACAGCAAGGTGAAGGAAGAGGCCTTTGTGCTGGGAACTCCTGCCTCATCTACCTGCAGGGAAAGATTATTGTCATTTAGTAGAGCCAAATAATATTAGGTTTTTGTCCTTTTGGATGGTCTTATCTTTTCAATATTTGTTAGGTATTTTAAAATGAGCAACCTTGTAGCCTTGTCTATAGTGCTACTGCAGGAGAATTAGCACCTGATAGGGCAGAAAAGCATGGTCATGACATTGGGTTTTTTCTGTGGTTTGCCTTTGGTCTTGTCAGGATTCTTAGTGAAGAAACAAGTTGCTTTCTTGAATCTGTCTACCTTAGTAGTTGTTAACTTTGTCTTCTTATTTATCCATAACTTGATGCATTCATGTATGCTGTTTTTAGTCCTGCTATTTCCTTTTGTCTTAGTTAGGGTTTCTGTTGCTGTAATCCATGACCAAAGTCTGCTTCGGGAGGGAAGGGTTTATTCCATCTTAGAGCTGCAGTCTATCATGTGGGGCAGTCAGGGTAGGAATTTAAGGCAAGAACTGATGCAGAGGCCATGAAAGAACACTGCTTACTGGCTTGCTTCTCATGACGTCTTTTTCTTCTTTGTTTTGGTTTTTCGAGACAGGGTTTCTCTGTGTAAGGCTGGATATCCTGGAACTTGTTCTGTAGACCAGGCTGGCCTGCCTCTGCCTCCTGTGCTGGGAGTAAAGATATGTGCCACCACCACCACCTCGTCTCAGTCTATCTTCTTATAGCACCCAGAACTACCAGCCCCATGGGGGTACCACTCTGGGCCCTTCCACACCAGTCATCAAACAAGAAAATACCCTAATGGTTTGTCCACAAGTCAGTACTCTGGGAACAGTTGCTTGAATAAGATTTCTTTTTCTTTTCTGTTCTTTTCTTTTTTCTTTCTTTCTTTCTTTCTTTTTTTTTTTAAGATTTCCTTTCCCTAGGTGATTCCATCTTTGTTAGATTGACATGAAAACTAGTTAGCATATCTTTCATGCTTGAATATGGCTCCACATAGGATAGATAAGAGTTCTGACTTGTCAGCTCTTTGTTTTCCTCTGAATGTACACAAGATACTTTAAGATTTCTACTTTTATATAAAGTTGGTCTTTCTGTTAAGATACTTACTTAAAAATTTAACATTTTATCAGTGAAACACAGGAATCTTGCTAAGAAGGCTGTCAGTATAAACCAAATAGCTATAGAGAGTAAAAAGGCACTCTTTTTTTTAATCTTTTTTTTATTGATATTTATTGAGCTCTACATTTTTCTCTGCTCCCTTCCCTGCCTCTCCCCTTTCCTCTTCAATCCTCTCCCAGGGTCCCCATGCTCCCAATTTACTCAGGAGATCTTGTCTTTTTCTACTTTCTACTTCCCATGTAGATTAGATCTATGTAAGTCTCTCTTAGTGTCTGCATTGTTGTCTAAGTTTCCTGGGATTGTGGTTTGTAGGCTGGCTTTCTTTGCTTTATGTTTAAAAACCACCTATGAGTGAGTACATGTGATAACTGTCTTTCCATGTCTGGGTTACCTTACTCAAAATAATGTTTTCTAGTTCCATCCATTTTCCTGCAAAATTCAAGCTGTCGTTATTTTTTTCTGCTGTGTAGTACTCCACTGTGTAAATGAACCTTTTTTTTTTTTTTTTTTTTATCCATTCTGCGATTGAGAGGCATTTAGGTTGTTTCTAGGTTCTGGCTATGGCAAACAATGCTGCTGTGAACATAGTTGAGCACATGTCCTTGTGGCACAATTGAGCATCCTTTGGATATATACCCAAAAATGGTATTGCTGGGTCTTGAGGAAGAAGGTTGTTTCCTAATTTTCTGAGAAATTGCCATAGTGATATCCAAAGGGGCTGTACCAGCTTGCACTCCCACCAGCAATGCAGAAGTGTCCTCTTTACCCCACATCGTCTCCAGCATAAGTTATCATCAGTGTTTTTGATCTTGGCCATCCTTATAGGTGTAAGATGGAATCTCAGAGTTGTTTTGATTTGCATTTCTCTGATGACTAAGGATGTTGAACATTTCCTTAAGTGTCTTTCAGCCATTTTAGATTCCTCTGTTGAGAGTTCTCTGTTTAGGTCTGTACTCCATTTTTTTTTTATTGGATTATGTGATCTTTGGTGTC
The DNA here is from genome assembly GCA_004026605.1 of Ondatra zibethicus. Lineage (NCBI taxonomy): Eukaryota > Metazoa > Chordata > Mammalia > Rodentia > Cricetidae > Ondatra > Ondatra zibethicus. The sequence continues at coordinate 2,075 of PVIU01001597.1, read as the reverse complement.
CAATTTCTTGAGTTCCTTGTATATTTTGGAGATCAGACCTCTGTCTGATGTGGGGTGAGTGAAGATCTTTTCCCATTCTGTAGGCTGTCGTTTTGTCTCGTTGACCGTGTCCTTTGCTTTACAGAAGCTTTTTAGTTTCAGGAGGTCCCATTTATTAATTGTTTCTCTCAGTGTCTTTGCTGCTGGGGTTCTATTTAGGAAGTGATTCCCTGTGCCAGTGTGTTCAAGTGTACTTCCCACTTTTTCTTCTAGAAGGTTCAGTGTGGCTGGCTTTATGTTGAGGTCTTTGATCCATTTGGACTTGATTTTTGTGCATGGTGATAGATACGGGTCTATTTTCATTCATCTACATGTTGATATCCAGTTATGCCAGCACCACTTGTTGAATATGCTTTCTTTTTTCCATTTGATATTTTTTGCTTCTTTGTCAAATATCAGGTGTTCGAAGATGTGTGGATTGATATCTGGGTCTTCTATTTGGTTCCATTGGTCCTCCTGTCTGTTCTTATGCCAATACTGGGCTGTTTTCAGTACTGTAGCTCTGTAGTAGAGTTTGAAGTCAGGGATTGTGATGCCTCCAGATGTTCTTTTGTTGCCCAGGATTGTTTTGGCTATCCTGGGTTTTTTGCTTTTCCAAATGAAGTTGAGTACTGTTCTTTCAAGGTCTTTGAAGAATTTTTCTGGGATTTTGATGGGCATTGCGTTGAATCTGTAGATTGCTTTCGGTAAGATAAAATGGCACTCTTTATTTAAAGATTTTCATAGGTTTATCTTTTTTATTGTATGTACATGAGTATTTTGCATGCATGCATGCATGCATGTATGTATGTATATATGTATGTGTATCATGTGCATGTATGCTTAGTGCCCAAAGAGGTCAGAAGAAGGCATGGGATCCCCTGGAGCTGGAGTTAAAAATGGTTGTGAGCTGCTGTGTGCTGGAAACCAAACCTGGCCCTCTCTAAGAGCCACAAGTGCTCTTGACTCCTGAGCCACCCTCAGCCCCATAACTATGCTCTTTTACTTTCTGTGATTTACCTCGTATTTTTGTTTAACTGTTGTGCTCTAACTGATCTTTCCATTAGAGCCTCAGTATTTTACTCCATATTTTTAAAAAAATGTAATCCTGATCCTTAGTATTCTTTTTATAGTGTTTCTTTTTTAAAAATAAACTTTATTATAAAAAACCTTGTATATCAAACAGACCCAATTTTATATTTCAATGAACTCAGAATAGTTATTCCTGAGCTGAGGAGCTCTGTTTACAATTTCACTATCAAATACATTTATATGCATTTATTCAACACCAAAAACCCCCTTGTGCATGTGTGTGTGCCATGATGGACATCGGGGTTGGTTTTGATTCTTTGCTATAGTGAGTAAAGCAGCAGTAAAGAAGTGCTTCCTCTTGGCAGAAACTGACTTCTTGTTACAGAAAGTAAAGTCTTAATCTCACTCCTCCCCTTGCATCTCATTGTCCTGAACTGCTGATGGATTTTCAAGATATCAGGATTCAGTTTTTTATCAGCATGACGATAATGGGATGGTGATGTAGGATATTTGTTAAAACTGATTTGTTCCTTTGCTCTGTTTATTTCCTGAAGCTTATTATTACTTTGTTTTTCCCTTGTTTGATGCTATTGTATTTTAAACTTTTTGTCTAGTGTTAAATATTTTTTAATCCGTTGCCCCTCAACATCTTAGGTGCTAGAGGCAGGGAGTTGGGTTACGTTTTCCTCATGGTCCTTCCTGGAGGTCAGTCTTCTATAGTGCTTGTTACTTTTTAGGTTCCTCCACAGCTGCCTTCCTTTTTTTTTTTTTATTTTTTCCATACATTGTTTTATTTTTTCCATTCAAGAACATAATTAAAGAAATAAAAATTTTTTTTCCTTTCTTCCCCTTCTCCCGGTCCCCTCCCACTACCCTCCCACCCCTCCTCCCTCCCCCTTCTTCCTTGAAAGAGGGCATGGTGCCCTGCCCTGTTGGAAGTCCAAGGCCCACCCCCATCCCTCCTGGCCTAGGAAGGAGTGCATTCAAAAAGACTCGGTTCTCAAAAAGTTAATACATGCAGAAGA
>PVIU01001596.1:0-205877 GCA_004026605.1 Ondatra zibethicus | reverse complement strand
TTTCAGTATATTGAGCAGGGGATGATGGTTTTGGGGCCCTTTCTATCTAGAGCAAACACACCCTTTCCTTGATGGAGTTTTATAAACTGAATGATCATCGTGACAATCGGACTTGCCACAAAGGTGCACACTTCTCACCAATGAGATTATACGGTTGCTGCATATTTCTTCAGGAAATGGAAGTAGTCCTCTGGACACAACTGTGTGGAAAAGGTCAGCAGGTCCCTCTGTGATGTTAGCTGGAGTTTGCAGAGGACACTCCAAAGGAGCCTAAAGATGCCCCTCCACAGTCACAGGTAGGGTGACTGGGAGACCTGAAGAGGGGTCCAGAATGGATACTGATGTGACAACACTGGGGGAGACCCAGGGAAATCGAAACATACACAAAAATATACAGAATACCTTAATTATTGTGTTTGAATACCTATCATTACCAATACATATACGAACTTACCTTTCTCTGTAGTACATCTTTCCAGCTAAGATGGATTATCTTAAAATACCACTATAATAATTCTCAATGATTTAATTTTTGTGTAGTCTAATTTATTAGGGTTTTTTTTAAAAATTATTTTGTGGCTTCTGGTATTTGGATCATCTTGAAAACACAGTACACACGCACACACACAACTTTTGGAGACTATCCTAAAGGTGAGGACAATGAGCCACAGAACCCAGTTTATAGAGAAGATAGAACAGACCTTGACAACCTGACGCAGGGCCTCTCCTCCTGACTGGCACACCACACTTCTGTCCAGTGAGGCTTCCACAGCTCATGAACAGACTCATGTTCATGATTGGCTGCTGAACAGTGAAATTACCCATTCCAGGGTGGCTGCTTTTACAAGCCTCTGAAGGCAGTGCACTGTGGAGGGGAGGGTGTCCATCATAGATTCCCTTCAGAATCTTATGAAAGCCCCTGGAACTCTGTCTGAAGGCAGTCTGTATATTTGCACATATGAACATATACACGCATATGTGTGATCATGTGCACACACAATCTTCTACCAGATGTCAAAATTGCATCCAGAGACTTGTTTAATCTTCATTGCGCATCTCTGCATGGGTCAGTAAACATGTTTTCAGTTACCTTGAACCTGGATTGGGTACTTACTGTTTCTTTTTTAATTCGGTTTTCTAGAGAGCAGTATACTTTGATTATATTTGTATTTGTAGGCAGGTGACAGTGACCTATTTAATCAATACATCTAAAGGCTAAGAGGTAAGCTGTGTTATTCAGGTTCTTTAACGAAGCTTATGCTAATTTAACTCGACACGTAGCATTCCAGGTTAATATGATTTGGATCGCATGTATCATTTTTAGAAATTGATGTTTTTGTTGCTGGTTTTGCCTGACATTTCTGAATTATAATATGGAACGTGATCCTCCTCCAACAAAGAAGGTAATTCTCACTAGCCGAGGGTAATTAATGGTTATTTGATCATATTGCAGCGCAGAAACGATGTTTTTGCCACACAATAGGTTTCCTAATTGGTGAGCCAAGGATGACCATGTTCATTTTCTGCCCATAGAGATTTCCTACTGTGTGTGGCATTATCTCTTTATACTGTTCTCGCAGCGAATGATGGTCATAGCTAGTAAGAAAATTAATTTCCGTGCTTCAACAATCATTATGAAAGACCTAATAATGTTAATTTAGGTTTAGGATGAGTCATCTAATTAGTTAATTAAGTAGGACCTTGCTGTCAGGCTCCTACAATGGCGTGTGCTGTGTTGTAGGTGTTTCATAGAGATGAACAATACCAAGGGGAATTAAATGAATACACACTGGTCCCTGTAAGTGCATGTGACGTTTATAGTTACAAAAGCTTAAGCAGAAGCAATTGCTTTGCTCAGAATCAGAACCAAACAGCTCCCAAATGTAGTTCTTCCCTTACTCTAGGAAGGAAAAAAAAATAAAAGTCTATTTTCTAGCTTTATAATCCTTTAAAATGTCTTTAAACATTTGATTTCTGAAGTTCAAAATACGGCTATAGATTTGCTACCATTTGCTTTTTTCTTAAAGAACAAAAAAAGGCACTACCATCAAGACGAAAATCACCACCCAACCTACTTTATCCTAGCTGCAGTGCTAACATATAACTTATAAAACTTGTATGTAGGCCATGGAAAAAGAGTGAGAGTTCCTAGTTTTAATTAGCTTGTCTAGCTGGTGGTCCCACATAGCCAGAGACTCAGAGAGCCTAGTTATTGCTCCCCTTTCAGCTTTTGTTATTTCACGCTAATAGGTTTTTGTATTTTCATTCTGTCTTCATGTGAGAAGTACCCTGTCCCTTCAGTGGGTTGAACTGCCTTTTCTAGGTCTTACCAGACATCCTGATTCTTTCTGGGGGGTTGGAGGGAATGGGGGAAGGTACCATGTCAACCAGGATATCACACGTTTCTTATTTGAATACAACATAATTGCTGAGAAAGAATAGAACATCTATCTTTACCAATGGGGGTGAAATGTTCCTTTTCTAACTGCCAGCTTGGGATAACTAATTTAAAATGTTTTTGTGTTACAGAGTAGGAAATGGTTTCTTTTCTTTAAAAAAAGAAAAAAGAAAAAGTATTGAGCATGATTACAATAAAAGCTATCTAATGGTTGAATGGAAGTTCAATACTTTCTTAGACTTTGCGAAACCACAATAGATTTTCTTTCTGTCAATTCAAATATTCATAGGTCATCCAGTCTGGCCTTCTACCACAGTGCACCTATAATTCCTTATTTCAAAATATTAATTAACTTTTAAGCATAAGTCCTTTAGCTCTGGATCCAGTGGTGCCTATATGAAGGAAATAGCACTAGGGTGAAGAATGGTGTTTCTTGGAATAGGTATTGTTTGCCAAGCTGTAGCCAAGAGCCCTACAGAAAGCAGAAAAGGACATTATAGAAGAGTGAGCAGACGTTTTTACAAGGTCACTTTATTCAGACTGGAAAGTGGCCAGCACAATGTCATTATTTACAACAGGATCTGGGAACACTTGAGGAAATTACAGACCATTTAGTTTTGATTCCATTGTGGGGGGCAAAGTCTTAGGAAGTATTTTAGGAGATTAAATGGGGAGCACTGAGAAAAGCACAGCTTGATTAAGGATAGCCAATGCAGTCTCTGAAATGAAAGTCATGCTTCGATAATTTTTTGACTTCTTTAAGGAAGTGAATGCCAAGAAAAGCAAATGAACGCTTCAAAATTCTCTACTCTAAATTTCCAGGAGATGTTTGTTAAAGTTTTGCGTGACGAGTTCACACACACAAAGAAGTGGTTTTAAAATTGGAGAAATACTGAGGACAAAGATTAATTGTGCATTAGACTGATTTTAAAATGAGAAAAAATCGAGGAGATACATCACAGGACCAGAAGAATTTTGCTGATACAAAACCCCATTGTATCCACAGGCAGCATCAGCTCTATATTTCTGTGCATTTATTATGTGGACTTTTCCCATAAGGCAACGGAAAAAGGAAATCCATGACTTTCAAAAATACCAAAGTTAATAAAAATATTACTGATTTAGATTATTTTAAGTACACAGAGAACTAGACAAACAGAAAAAAAAAATGTAATAAGATTGACTTCTAGGTTCCTAGTAGTGAGGAAAACATGTTGAACTTCAAAACTCAGATCTATCAACTATGGAAACTCTGCTTTGGATGGGGAGACAGACTCCTGTGGTATGTAGGTTTGATGGGTAAGCCCTACGACTTCACGAAGAGAAAGGGAGATCCAAACATTTTCTAGGTCCAGAATGTATCTGCAATGGATGCCATCCAGTGTCCCAGTTCAGGGAGATGGGAAGGCAAACTGGAGCACACAAGGATAGAAAGAGTTAGCCAGAAGCAAATAGAAAATAGATCAAAAAGGAGCAAATGCCACCAGAGCACTGTATTATAAGCCCCCAAAACCTTCTTGAGTTTAAAAACACAACGGTCTTAGGGAATCCTCCAAAAATCTTTCCTAATTCAACAGAAGAAGATATGCAGGGTAAACCACAAGGGCTACCCAACATGGTCTAGAAGCGTAAGCAGTGACAGAACAGGGGGCGTGTTCACGTGACATCTGTCATTTATTGAATAATTACAGTGTCCCAGCACTATATTTTTTAACACCCATGTTCACTTACCTTAACCTTCTCCCAAATCATTAAAAAAAAAAGAAAAACAGGTAGCTATTATAATCATCTCCATTGGCAGTTGAGGAAATTTAATTAGAAAGGGATTGCAGCTTGTCTAAGATTCACATGGCTTGTAAATGAAAGCTAACAGAGCCAGCTATTTCAAGCCTCTGTATGAAAGTTCCAAGTCTTCTGGTCATAATTTATCTGAGGTGTTGCTAAGTTAAGATGGCTGATCCCCCGCTACAGCTTTTTGGAAGTAATTCTAGGGTAAGACTCGGGGCGGGGGTAGGGAATTACAAGCACTCAAGGCGAGGCTTTACGATAAGCACTGAGAGAAATGGTACCCTAATGCCATCCTGCCTCCCAGGAAACCAGCTCTGTCTATCAAATATTGGCAATGGGCAGTCAGTGAGACCCCCACCCCCAGCAGAGGTCTATGAGTCTGGAGCCTCATGGTGGCCTCGCTGTGGGAGGATGCAGCTATCTGTTTGCCTTCAGAAATAGCTCTTCGGCTAAAACTGACCCTCTCAATAAAACCGCAGTTCAGAGAACCAGCAAATTTTTACAGTAAAAGCAATAGAGGGAGGAAAAGGAACCTCATAGAGTTATCAAAGAAGGAATTCCTTCTCACCAAAAGTATGGGGGTAAAGATTAAAAAATAGAACAGGGAATATCTGAAAGCATCAATTTTAGGGTGGCAAGAACTGGTTAATAGTGTGCACTGCTGTTATTTCTCATCCTTGCTGTCTTTGTTCATTGAATTCTTAAACAGATGCATAGGTCTTTTGTTGACCGAACAATGACTACATTGTAATATGTAACCTGCTATTTGCTACAAGAACTCCAAGAAAGATAACACATTTAATTAAATGCATCAGAACTTCAGAGGTATCAACACACTCTTCAAAGGATCCAGGGGGAAACTTGCCAATTACACATGCAAATAAACACACTTATAGTAGACTGGAGATTATTAGTTAACTCCCCAATCAACCCAACAAACATTTTTTGAGCCTCCTATACATCATGCACTGGGACTATCTCTGTAAGAAAACCAATATGAGTTCAATAGCGTCTGTGTTACAGAGGCATCGTTTAATAAATGAGATAATATGTACACAGATGGCCACAATCCAAGTTCTATCACCATGAAAGAGTATCGCCAGGTCTTTTAGGGACTTCAGATTGCTTCCAGACTCTGAAATTTTCTTACAGAGGAGATAATATTTGAGGTAAGACTGGAAAGATGAAATTTTTTTTTAAGATTTAGAAAATTCTCATTTTGTGCCTTTATCTTCTGATCTGCAAAATAAGAATACTAATAGCAGTTGCAGTGATGTGCACGACCAATCCAGTTGTATGGACAATTAAACAAGGGCTGCTTCTCAACAGCTGCATTCTTGCCACCTCCTATTATTGATTCATTTTCTAATATTGCTAGTGCTGCCTTCAAAAGATTCCAGAGTGCTAAAGCATTACTTAGTCTTTTAGGGAGCCCACTCCATAAGTATGGTACATACATAAGGAAGGTACACCATAAGTATGAGTGTTCTGTGTACTTGTGTTTGAGTCCCTGGCTATTTGCATGTTGGTGATATGTGTGGAGGTGAGCCACGGCTCATCTCTTGTCTGCGAGAAGAGGGTACGAAGTATACCATCCTTTTAATTGTTCAATAAAATCCTTTCAGCTGCCTTAACTTTTCTCATCCTACTACCCTTGTTTGGTTAGGGCTGTCTCTCTACATCACCGTACATTTCCTCCACCCAGTCACTCAATATTTAAGCCCCCCCTTCTGGTTTTTCAAGACATAGTTTCCCTGTGTAACAGTTCTAGCTATCCTGGAGCTAGCTCTTGTAGACCAGGCTAGCCTCAAACTCACGGAGATCCACCTGCCTCTGCCTCCCGAGTGCTGGTGTTAAAGGCGTGCGCCACCACCACCTGGCCTCTTCTCTTGCCTGACTGCCATCAGATTAACTTTCCTAAGGTTCAGATCACACCACTGTGATCAAAAGTCTTCCATGGTTCTCTCCCTCTTGCTCTCTAGAGACAGATATGGCCCCCAAGGCCTGCCATCTTAGACTCATCACAGCAGGGACCCAACACATTGCCTCATTGTCTAGCCTTAAATCCCATGATATTCCTGGGTCTGCACATTGAGTGTTGTGTCCCTTGCTGAATGAAATACCAAGTTCTTCTCTTTGTACATCAACATACATAGCAACCAACCTTCAATGCCTGCTCTGTTCAACTCCAGTCCTTCACCAGCTGGCTTTTTGGTATTATTTGTGGTTAAGGTTATAGGTATATTCTCCAGCGCAAATAACTATAGCTTCTCACAATTTAATCCAAATTGATATAGTATTATTTCAGGCACAGACCTTGCCTATTTTAGATAATAAGTAATTTGTTTAATTATGTATAATATTTAACAATGGTAATACCATTTATTAACTACTTTGTATCTGATGCTTTTTAAATCTTCTTATGTATTATCTCATTTTAGTTTCTCAAGAATCCTCTGGAGTAAATATTAGCATTGGCCCCATGGTGTATACCGTGAGTTGAATGAAAATGGCCTCCATAGGTTCATAAATTTGAATACTTGGGCCTGAGTTGATGGATTGCTTTGGGAAGGACTAGGAGTTGTGGTCTTGTTGGAGGAGGTGTGTCATTGCCTTGAGGTTTCAAGAGCCCACACCAGGCACCCCCCCTCTCCCTTCCCAACTTGCAGATAATATGTGAACTCTCAGCTACTTCTCCAGTGCCACATCTCCTTCCCTGCCTCCATACTTCCCCACCATGATAGTCATGGAATCACCCTCCAAACCATTCCCAAATTAAATGCTTTTTTTAAAATAAGTTTCCTTGGTCATGGTGTCTTTTCATAGCAATAGAAAGGTAACTAAGACAGGATAAAGAGACTAAGACATAAAGAGCAATTTGCTCAAAGTTACACAGCTAATAAATTAAACTCAAATGATTTTACCCATGCTCTCAGCGAACTCACTGAATATACTATGTATTACTCCAGCTCCGATATTTTAAAAGATGTCTTCACAATATATAAACTTCTTTTGCTCACTAAATAAAATGACTTTTATTTTAGGTCCTTCCTTTCCAGAAGTGAAAGCCAAGATTCAGTGATAGGCAAACATCATCTAGTGAATCTTAAGAGCAAAGCTTTGAGAACAGCAGCTCATTCCTCCTTAGCCATGTAAAAGTCTCAGAAACATAGCCTTTCGGTGAAAACAAGGGCAAGCAACTGGACATGTGGCCTGGGTATTTTCCAGCATATGGCACTGGTGAATCCCTGATGCCAATGGACTACTTGGCAATAGAGCACAAGCAGCAAAACCAGGGCATTGTGCCCACCCTGCCCCTCTTCTTTTGTTTTCTACTCTCCCCTGCTATGTTCAGACGTATATTGGTTTTGTGAGGAGCACTATACTCTCCCCAGTTTAAATGCTTCTGTCTTAGTTTTGATCGAAGCCCCAGAGAAGAACTCGGCTGCACACAGTTTACCTGGGAGATGATTCTCAGAGTCAGGGAAGTCTATTGTCAAGGTAACTTCTGGGCAAAGGTGGGAAAACTGGCTGTGTCTCTTTGGGAAGCATACAGACTACCCAAGAACTGCCCACCAAAAGGCAGAAGACTGGAGAACCTGTCTGCTGCTCTTATCACCTTGGTGATGATATGGTGGGGGCATTAATCCTCCCATTTATAGACTGTCCTTGCAAATGGGCCCAGCATGTAAATTCATATGTCTTTATGAAGGTTCTGGGGAAAAACAAGACAAAACAAAAGGAAGAAAACTTTTTTCTTTTTTCTTTTGAAATGTGAAATGGATGCTTCTCTGTGTCCGAACTTGCTCAAAGATTCACCATAGTCAGAGCTATGATCAGTGGTCAGTGGAGAGAACCTAACCCAGGCCACCGAGATTTCTCAGCTGGAATTAGTTTTAAAAGTTAAATGCCCATGAGTCACCTGGAAACTCAACTTTTTGGATTATGTATAACCAGATCTATGGCAATATCATCCTCAATAATTCTATTGGATCTAATATGGACACTTTCCTGTTTACAAAATTTGACTGATATATACCAAGATACTCAAGTCCTAAAATTACAAGTCTGGATAGTACTAGATTTTAAAATAAATGCATGAAGACACTATTAAAGATGATGGTTAAAAATAAGCCAGGTAGGTGGTACCCACCTTTAATCCCAGTACTAGGGAGGCATAGGTCAGTGTATCTCTGTAAGCTGGGGGCCAGCCTGGTCTACATAGAGAGATCCAGACCAGGCAGGCCTACATAGTCAAACTCTGCCTCAAAAATTTGCAAATACAAATATTCAGTGTTGGAATAACATTGCAAATAACTCTATGATTACACCGAAAGATTTCAGTTAGTGGTTGAGCTTGTTTTTCTGTAACTGAGCTGCTACAATCCTCAAGGCTTCTTAGCTCACTTCTCTTACATGGAACCACTATCTCAGGAAAGAAGAGAAAGGGCTTCCAGGGTTCCACACCAAGGTACACCCTACATAAACGCCCATAAATGGGACCAAGGGGGAAGAGTCCCCACTCCCAACCTGTTGACTGAGGTTTCTGTCCTGCCTGGTCCCACAGCCATTCAATCCCAAAGAAACACACAGAGGTCTACATTAATTATAAACTTGTTGGCTTATTAGCTCAGGTTTCTTATCAACTCTTATAACTTACATTAGCCCATAATTCTTGTCTGTGTTAGCCACATGGCTTGGTACCTTTGATCAGTGAGGCATTCTCATCTTGCTTCCTCTGTGTCTGGGTGACAACTGCAGACTGAGCCTTTCCTCTTCCCAGAATTCTCCTGTTCTTATTGCCCCGCCTCTACTTCCTGCCTGGTTGCCCTGTCTATACTTCCTGCCTGGCTACTGGCCAATCAGCATTTTATTAAACAAGTACAAGAAACAAATCTTTACAGGGTAAAAGCATTGTCCTGCAGCACCCACCCACTGACCCAGGACTTCAAGTCTATGACAGGTGCTGAGAAACACCCTTCTCTCTGGAGAAGGCCTTCAGCTGGGGTCAGAGGAAAGAGAGAGCCATGTGTTCTTGTCTAGAATGGAGACTCCACCTCAGTGAATTAGACAGAAGGACCCATCCTGCAAACATGCAAATATATATACATACATATACATACATATATATATACACACACACACACACACACACATATATATATATATATAACCCAACAACTATGAAAACCAGGTCTTTATTTTCTTCAATAAATGTTTCTTCATTTGGCCATTTTTATCTAGGACCAGTTCCTGAGGTTTTTACTGTTTCTTTGGGTGTTTTTTTTTTTTTTTAAATCTTGGCCTGTTTTCCCAGAGTGCTCAGTAAAACTTCATTCTATGACGCCAGACATTAATTGATTATTTTGAGACAAGTCTCTCTGTGTAGCCTTATCTGACCTGGAACTCATTATGTAAATCAGACTGGCCTGAATTTGTGAACAATCTTCATACCTCTGACTCTGGCTCCCTGGGTTAGGACTACAAGCATGAGCCAGTTTTCCAGTTCCAGAAGTCAACATACAGTTTGCATAAATATAGTCAAGTCTGAACATGAACTTCAGAGTTTCTTTGTGTCAGACGTCGTCTGAGCTAGTCATAATTTCAGCCTTTCCTAAATTCCCACCATTTATTTTCTCAGTTTGGAATCTCCTTGCCCTTAGTATTAGCAAGGCTCACTCCTCTTAGTCTTTAGTGTTGGCAGAGGTTATGCCCCATTTCCAACAGTCTTGGCATGATTTGTTTCTCCTTCACATGGTTATTCAAGAGTATTTTTCTTTTATTCTCTATGTTTGTGTTATGACTTTGAACACTTTTTATTGCAAAGATCTAGACTGCTGGGATTCTCAAAGTCACACCCCGACCATAGTTCACAATTTTATGCATAAACCAAATATATGGCAAAAATAAGTTATAAATTAAGATGGGTGTGGATCATAAGCATGAACAATTTGAAGTCATAAATAAAATGTGGTTGGGTCATTGAAGTATACATCTGGATCGAGAGAATAATAGCAAAAGAAAAAATTAACTCTTGCATACTTATTACATCATTAGTTTTATACCAAATTATATGACATGAACCAACACACTAGCTTCTCAACACATAATATCTATTAGTCATCTGATATTTTTAAATACAATGTGTCTATTAAATATGGCCATAATTTTATAGGAGATACATTTGTACAGAGGAGAAATGCTTTATATTATAGATAAAGAAATTGTTTCTCATGCACATTAATTAGGTTTCCAAGGGTGACCAAGCTATACAGAGTTAAGATAAAAATTCTACCTAGGTCTGCCTGACCACATAAATTTTGGAGAATGTGCTGCCTCCAAAATTTATATACCCACTAGTAGCATGCTCTTTGGACATACGTGTCAGATATTTTTAAAACTAAGTAAGCTTCCTCCTTTACCCTCCTAGCAAGAGACAAACACCAACTCTCCCCTTCCACAACACCCATCACTGTTCTTGGTGGTCTACATTTATTACTTAGTTATTGGTCAGAGGTCTCCAAAATAATGCATTTGGTACACATGAACACACACATGCACACACACATATGTGTGTATGCACGTGTGTGCATGTGTGTGACAACAATTAGGGAAAGGAAGACCATGAGATTGAAAAAGAGCAAGAGATGATACAAGGGAGGCCTGGAAGGAGGAAAAGGAAAAGGAAATCATTCAATTATACTATAATCATAAAATTATATATCTTGTATTTACTTTTGAGTCCTTCATATCTTAAGGAATGAAGTACATAGTAGGCCTTAAAATTTTTATTGTGGCAATAATCTTGGCCCTTTTATTTATTAATTAATTCAGTGCTCGTTTGTAATCATTAATATAATAATTAGCAAATCAATTAGTAGTAATTTCTTTTATTTTCCAGGTGTGAAAAGTGAGCTATGGAGATGCTAAATGCAGCCAGGACATTGCAGAGGTGGGAACTAAACTCAGACCACTTGACTAGACTTTCCTTCATTCTCTTTTCTCTTGCTTTGGACACTTGTTTTTCAGACTACCAATTCAACTAACTCTGGTTAATGTGCTAAGGATACTGATGAGTATTAGATGTGGTTATTAAGATTCCAAAGTACTTATATTTTAATAGTGAAATCTTTAAAAAATCTTCAAAAATCGGCAATCATGTTCTGAAGAAGAGGAATTTGATTTATGTGTCCCAGATAGACAATGATCTTCTTTCCCTGCCCATAGGTAGGTGTGCAGCAATGTTCACTGAGTTCACTGTGGCAGAGCAGCCAGCCATACACAATGAGTGTGCAATTCTTGGTGGAACAACCAAGTGGGGGCACCAACTAATCTCAGCGCAAATTACCAGAAATCCAGTCACGTACTGAAAATCACACCTTTGAATCTAAATTAGAGCAGACTGTGTATTAAAGTTGACATTCTCACATTCTGTGAAATACTTTTCTACCTAACATGAAAATACATGTTTATACCATAAACTGGATGATAAATATTGTCAGTGGATACAAGTAGATGGTGGGACTAAGAACAATTTGAAATATGATCTGTACTACACACAAAAACATTCACAATATATGTATATATATACATATATATTTTTATATTTAAGGAGTATTCTTTAAGAGAGTCAGAAAAGCATGGTTGGGTATTGCAAAGCCATAAGGAAGACCCTGCTACCTGCTAGTGGGAAGCTTTGTGTAAAACACGTGAACACTAGTTACTTATTTCCAATGGCTATCTTTCCATATACAAACAATTGCATGTTGGTTCTACACAGTCTAAAGAATCTGAATCTTACTATACAAAGACTGTAATATGAATGACGACTGCCTTCAGGAATGACTGTTAAAAAGGTTGGGACTTTAGTGCTTGCAGAAGCAACTGAGCAGATGGTCAGGGTTTGGACCCTGTGAACGCACAGCTTGACTTCTAACCCCAGATCCATCCCTGCCCTCAGCTCTGGAACAGTGGGAAAGGTTAGTCTCTCCACCTAGAAGTTGGAGGCAAGAATGATTTTTATTTATTTCACAAGTTCTGGTGAAGGTGAACGGAATCAATGTCTAAAGCACCTGAAACAACATCTTGATAAATATTATTTGCTATGTGATGCTCCAAGCCATGTGAGTGTCTTGAGGGTGAGGGAAGCTATTCTATCTACTCCTTGACCGTACTTACCGCTATCCTTTGTCTATAGGAAAACACCAGTAAAATGGTTATAAAATGGATAATGGAACCAACTAACTTTATAATTATAATTTATAATTTAGAACTAAGTATAATTTACAGGTCTGGGGAGAGGGCTCAGCAGGCAAAGGCAGCTGCTGCGAATCCGGAGGATCTGAGCCCAGTCTCTGGAATCTACACGGCGGAAGGAGAGAGCAGATTCAGTCTCTGGAATCTACACGGCGGAAGGAGAGAGGGAGCAGATTCATGTAGGCTGTCTCTTGACAGTAGCGTGCACAGACTGCCCCTACATAAATGCAATAAAGATCCTTAAAAGTATGAACAGTTAATAAAGTAAAATTAAAATGCTTCATAAGCTGTCTTGCATGAACTCTGTTGCTCTTGCCTTTTGGTCCCCAGCCAAGAGCTCTGGGAAGAGGTTCCCATCACTAATTTTCCACTTCAAACTCTAGTGCTTCCTCTGAGGACGGACAATAAGAAAGTTAGAATGTTTATTAGCACAGAGTTTATATGAAAGCAACACAGCCCATATTCTATACAGTGCGTAAGAAAAGAGTGTGATTAGATTATTTAGCTGTAACACTAGAAACTGGCCTTGCTCAAAATTCAGGGAGACAGGTAGCAAAGATAGGTTGCTGTAGACATGTCAAATACAGGCAACCATCTCAATTTCTGTCTATTATATAAAGAAACAAGTGATTTAATAAGACTGTATTAAATAATGGAATGCAAAATTCCAATAGGACAAGTTACTTTTTTTCCCCCCAAGATGAGGTTTTTCTGTGTAGCTCTGGCTGTCCTGGAATTCACTCTGTAGACCAGGCTGTCCTCGAACTCAGAGAGATCCGCCTGCCTGTGCCTCCCGAGGGCTGGGAATAAAGGTGTGCACCACCACCACCTAGCTAGGACAAGATACTTAAAAAGGATTCTGACATAGCAATGTCTCCATCTCTTCGAGGGTTAGATATAAGATCAAGAAAATCAGCTAGTTTCTTCCACTTCAGGTCTAACAACTATGGGTATAAAGCCCACCCTAGAAAAGAGTTAAAACCCATCACATCCTCCTGGACTTTTTTCTATTAAAGCAAAATATTTCTGTTTTTCAACGAACAAAAAATAAAGAAATTGTGGGCTTTGTCCCTTTCTATTTTTTAAGAGTCTTCTTGTATTGGCTTGGGAGAGAATAAACGAATCTTGGACTGTGGGAAGCCTGTTAAAAAGTGATGTACCAGAGGTTTTTGGAATAAAAGCCATTAGAAGCTCTGATGATGAAATGAGGGACTCATTAGATACGGTTCTCTAACATCGTACTATTTCCTGTGACCCACCCTTGACCCTTACAGAAATTCTACAGGACTATATGGCAGGTATTATAAATGTTTCAACATATGGATTCTGCTACTTGTCAAGTGATTTTGTTGGCTCAGTAAGATTAATGGAGCTTCCTGGCCTGGGATTTTAGTTGCTGAGAGATCTGAGTGCTTAAAGCAAATCCCAATATACAAATTGATGTTTAAAGAGATTCGGTCTTAGAAACAGAATAATTAAAATCTAAAAGGATTTTTCCCCAGTACTTTTTATATTCTTTGTTTATGAATAGCTACTTGATTAGAGGCAAAGAAGTACAGGGTGTGTGCAGCAATCTCTGGTCATGAGAAAGGAATGCAAGTGAAGATGGTGTTCCTTACTGTTTCTGTCCTTTCCTTATTCTCCCCTCACAGCAGCCGGGGAGGGCAGAAATGGTGCTGCTTCCTAGACAGCAAGTAAATGTTTTGCTGAACAATGTAATGAAGAAAATAAAACACAATAAGATTTCCTGCGGAGTACAAGTTTGCCCTTAGCTTCTAAAGATTGTGAGGTTCCCCATTGTGATGCACATATGTTGTGTGTGTGTTCACCTAGCACCATCTCCTAGTGATCCCCGTGGCACACTGTGCTGTCAGGTGCCACATATCTGAATTTCACTGCATAAATTCTATTTAAACTCAAAAATTGCATGACAACAAAAACCGCCTGTTTGCTGATCAGCTGACAACTGACAACTGACAATTTCACGGTCAGTCTGAGAGACTGTGCTTATTCACAATTTCGTATTTAAAACTAAATCTCACTTCCAGATAAAAGCAATAGAGAATTACAATACTTCCTGGAAATTGTATTGAGAGTCTATAGGTTAGGGCTGTAAGCTGGTTAGTGGATTAAGGTGTCTGCCACCAATAAGGGTCAACCCTTAGAGCCCACTCATGTGGTGGAAGGGAGAACCCACTTCTGCAAGTTGCCCTCTCACTCCCATGTTGGTCTGTGTGCATACCTCCCCCCAATAAAAATAATTAAAAATGTGTAGCTTTAATAAAATTGCATTTGACTTTTGATGTAGGAATGGTAATCCATGGGCTACATGTAATAAGAAGCATACATGTTTTAAGCTGTAACATGTTTATTAAACATGGTTTACAGTACCAAAAACTGAAAATGCAATAAGTGTACAGGAATAGAGAGCCATAAAGTGTGGCATAAAGTATCCATGTATATCCTTATAATAGAATATTGTGAAATTTATGATTATGAAAATTATGAAATTTATGTAAGTTATGTTATGTGTTTTTTAAAAATATTCTAAATACATCAGGTTTGCTTCAAAAGATGATTATAGATAATAGCTCTCAATATTTAAAATGCATGAATACATCCTAATAGAGCAAGAACAAACGAGACCTACACCAAAGTATTAATAATGTATTCTGAGCCTACATAGTAGAAATATAGATTATTTTCTTTCTCTGGTGTTCAATCTTTCCTAAATTTTCTGTTAAAAACATTACATTTATGAAAGAAAAGATAATAAAAATCACTGCCCATAATAGAAGCATTTCAAATATTTGAGTGTTGTCACGAAGAGAATGTGCTAGATAATTTTTCCCTGATTCTCCACAAGATTTCATAATTTTATCTTACAAATTTTGAGAATCATAGTCATATCTAACCAAAGCAAAAATGGAGAGAAGTGTTCAACAAAGATTTCTTTCATGACTGAAGAGATTTTGCTCTGACTAGATTGTCAACTTTCTGAGGACAAGCACTAACCACCTGCTGGGTTAACAATGCCCGGTTCCAGCTGGGTGGTGGTGGTGCCCACCTTTAATCCTATCACTTGGGAGGCAGAGGCAAGTGGATCTCTGAGTTCGAAGCCAGCCTGGTCTAAGGAGTGAGTTCCAGGACAGCCAAGGCTACACAGAGAAACCCTGTCTCAGTGAAAAACAAAACAAAACAAACAAATAAACAAAAAATACCAGTGCCTCCTTCCCACAAGTTCTCAGTGAATCCATGTTAAACTCCTTCATGTTGGAGCTAATTGCTGCCGGCATCCTGCAGAGTTTGCTCTGAGATGCACATAAATTATAATTTGCCAAAATGAGAACCTAATGCTGCTTCTAAAGATCAAAACTAAGGACACAGTGCTATTATTTTGCTAACTTGGAAACAGATTTAAAAGCAAAACCCCAGTGTGGATCTCACAGTGGAATGTACACAAGGAGCCCCTTTATTGGCTTAGGGATACTAGTTTATAAGATAGTGCTTTAATAAATTCTTCACTTTGATCTCGTCTGCTATGATCCAATATAACTACAATGGATTGGATAAACTGTCATTGTCCTGGAAGAATGCAGCAGTATGGGACAATTGTTGTGATTTAAAGTGACATCCACTTGCCTGCCCCATTATCCAGTTGTATTTCAACGGAGGCATATTTTCTAAGTTAAATTCTTTTTTTTTAATAAGACAAGGAGCCCTTATCTCCAGGCATGCTTCTGCACTTGCTATCATTTCCGTCATTCGAATCACCCACACAAGTTCAAGGAAATCGCTGTGAATATAACAAGCCCTTATCCCGTCCCGGGTATTTTGTTCACCTAGTTTATTGCTTTACCATCTGCCCTTCACTTCTGGAGGACTTTCAATAAAGCAGAAGCCGAAGTAAATGCAGATACCCCACTGCTATCTATTTAGCTTTCATTAAGTGAGTTGGTGCAGTGCTCCGGCGCCTTCTCAAAACCAGCCCATCATCTAAGAGTATTTACATAAGACTCTTTGCATTATATTCCAACCTCTGCAGCACTAGTATTAACTACTGACATCTGCCAAGTCTGCCTGGTAAGTGCTTTACAGTATCAATTCATCCCAAGCAAAAAGCATTTCTGAGCGCTGCAGTGCTCTTGTTAATGCCAATAAGAAGTATCAAGGCTCATATGACACCTAGCAGAAATTAGTACCCACATTCAAAGAAAAGTCTTTGTTATTTCGCCGAGTATTATGTGGACTTTATGGAGATGACTGCATCTGACACCTGCTGTAATATAAAATGCAGCTATAATTAGCCAACTGATGCTCACTGCAGTTTAGGTCGAATCCCTTCTGTGGGAATTATGCTTTAAAATATTCAGAGCTCCAAGTGGCTCTCATTACATTTAATTTTAACTTAGAATTAGGTGGTCTAGAAAAAAAAATTTAGGATTGTAATAGCCCCCTGCTGAATGCCACACAGCAACGTGAAAAACCCATAGGGTTTTTTTCCCCCCTCTAAAAAAAAAAATGAGAACAGCAGACTACACTACAGCCTTCAATTGAGTCTGGCTTTGCTTAATTGTACTTCTTGCACTCATCAGTCTCTCCTCTTCAGAGCAAGCTACAAAAATTGCCTGAATAGCCAAAGAAAAGTTTCCCACAGTCACTGGCCACAGAAAAACACTATTGTCCTTCCTCACAGTTTGATGGACAACATTTCTATAAATGGGCAGCCAGGCTGTCAATGGTGCCCTTGCTGAAAAGGCAAAAGAAGAGAACAGATTCTGCCAATATCTGACAAAGCATGTTAACACATAATCAGGCATTCACTAGTCAGGCAGCTGCCCGGGACCTTCATCACACAGGTGCCTTTAAGCCATTTCCTATTCACAGATAAAGGAAAAAGCAGGAGCTACCTGGGAAAGGAGCAGTCTATTATGGCTTGCCAAATGTCCATCTTCTGAGCTGTGGGCCTGCAAGCAGAAAGAGGAAAAAAGGAAACTGGAGTTGCAACAAGAAATCATAGAGCAACAGAGCACAAAACCTAGAAATTAAGTTGTGGGTCTTTCCCTGCTCCTTTTCTCTTCAGCTTCTCACGAGGCAAACTTGTCATTTGTGTGGCATAGCTGCAGTCTTGTCCAATCATAAAATTTTATTTTTCTCAGTGAGCTGCCAATGCATTTCCCAAAGACCATCATACACCAGACTGAAATAAACACCTAGTCAAACCAAGTCACAAAGAGATTACCTTATCGCTTTCCCAGTTGTTTTCAACGCATACATCCTGATAGTCTGGACCACTCTCAGCATGCACACACATGTACATATATGCTCCATCCCAAGACCTATGCTCAGGAGTGAAAAAGTGGTGGTGTCTGTGTGATTCTTCTGGGGCAACCTGTGGGGAACCCCCAAATAAGCTTCAGGAAAATGATGACCACTCCTTACTTCTTCATTACTGCTCAGACTGAGCCATTTTCTGCATACTATAGATAGATCTGTAGTGGAAAAAAGTCCTCCAACACTTACTAATCTGAAGGCTCATTACCCAAATATATTAATACCACACACACACACACACACACACACACACACACACACACATACATACACACACACACCACACACCATTAAGACAAGCTTCCTGATTCTTGTCCTTGTGGAATTATCAGATTAAAATTTAATGCTATTATCCTAAAGTTGTGGAATATGTGGACTATGAATTATCTAATTTTTCCACGTTCATTTTACTTACCCTATTATCAGAGAGCCCACACTCACGGTGTTAATAAGTAAGAAGAAATGACTATGGCTACCAAATGGGAAGTGATAGAATCTTTAATGAGCTTAGATTTAAGGCTCAACACACTCAGAACCATAACTTTTAATATAAAAGAGTAAATCTAGAAATCTATTGGTGGACAACAAAATCAATACAGTGGCTTAAATCAGGGCTATGGCTTAACACTGGTTTTCAGCTAACATTGAGAATAAGTGATGTCTGTTGTAGAGAGCTTCCTTAGTTGTACAGTGCTCACCACAAGCAGTTTTGAAAAGTAGGCATCACTGAAAGCTTTCTTTGCCTTTAGAGGAAGAGAAAACATATGGCTAAGTGGAATAAAGCCAATAAAGATTCATAACCACTTTAGAAATGTAACACTAACTTAAACTTTATTTTCTTCCTTTTATTGGCTTTCTTAATAAAATAAAGTTATGAGGTTAATTTTAGTCAATAAATAGGTAGTAGCTAGGATCTGGTAATTTTATAAACATTACAAATATGCATATATTAAACCTTTTCTTAAAATTTAATTTCAGACTATTGATTGATGCCTGCCTAGATCCTTGCCATTGCTACTAGCATGCCTGGGTGATACATGCTTGTGTTAGTTTATTTCTTTGTGTGATAAAACATTCAGGACAAACAACTTATTATTTTTAAAATTATGTGGCTGTGTGTAGGTGCATGCATGTGACTGTAGTCAGTGCCTGAGGAGGCTTAAGCTTCCATATCCCTAAACTAGAAGCCCCAAATCCCCAGAAGCTAGCGTTACAAACAGTTGTAAGCTGCCTGACATGGTGCTAGGAATTGAATTAGAGTCCTCTGTGGGAGCAGTCCATGCTGTTACTGCTAAACTGTCTCCCCAGCCTCAAGAAAAGCAACTTAGAAGATTTGTTCTGCCTCAGGGTTACAGAGGTCTCAGTCGATGATTGCTCAGCCTTACTACTTTCAGGCCTAATGTTAGCCAGGTTATCGCGAAGAGGAGTACATGATGGTGCAAAGTGGCTCACATCGCAGCAGACAAAGTGGGAGGGGGAGAGGGAATCGGGGTGAGCTAGACCCTTCAGAATCATGCCTCCAGTCCTCTGCCTTCTCTGCTATTTGAGAAAACTCATCTCCTATTTGTTCATTCAGCTATGAATTCATCGATGGCTTTAACCCATCTACCAATCCACTGATGAAGCTAACATTTTCATAATCCATCGACCTCTCACACAAACCTTTAACACATGAGCTTTATTTACGTGGGGTGCACTTTATATACACTTATCATTTAATTCTTTATAGTCCTATGATTTTTTTGTTTTATGTTTGAGCAGGTAAAATATACATCCCCTGTTTTGTAGTTTTTCTAGGTTTATTTCTTTATGCTTGTAGCCAGGATTTTCAGGAGGTCTCCCCCTATCAAACCTGGTCCTCTTTAACCTTGAACAAATCCATAGCCTTACATTTTGTGTGGAAACAAAAGCGTAACATCTTCTCCAATGCAACATATTTTTGACATCCATTTTGAAGTTAAGACAGTTTAAAAATATATAGGTTGCTTTAATTAGCAGTTTCCATTACCCAATGTCTCTCAGAAGCTATCATTTGTTTATCAGCAATCAAAAAATTCAAAGACAACACAATAACATACAGAATCCAGATTCCCTGTGTATTTCTCATCTCAGTGTGGCTTATTCTTTTTTTTATTACTTTACTTTTTCTTTAAAAACTTTACTCTATCATCTTTAAGCTATTTATTTATTTTTTATGAATATCTATACCCTTTTCCTTTTTTTCTTAAGCCTATAGACATTGTTAAACACACTGTAATGTCTTTAGAGATTTTTTTCCATCTGAACTTGCTTTACTACACATCTGTAACCTTTTCTGTCAGTGTGAGTGAAACCTTAAACGACTGTGCAGCTTAGCTCATGACTTGCTGGTGGTTCAAGCCTATAGGCTCAAGCCACAGCTGGGAGATGTGTCCCTGTACTACAGCCCACATCAGAGACTCTGGAACTAGGGCACACGTTTGTCTTCATTGTTGTGTGTTTTGAGCCTTTTTAAAGCTTTCTCAGGTCTTATGTAGAAATACACACCAGGATCTTGGGTGCTATATGTACTTGGAATTTTCTTTGGGCCACCAGCTCACAAAAAAAATGACAGAGACTTCTTATTAGTTATGACAGCTCGGCTAATAGCTTAGGCTTGTTTCTTTCCTTTTTTTTTTTAGATTTTTTAGATTTTATTTATTTATTTATTTATTATGTAAACAGTATTCTGCCTGCATGTATGCCTGCAGGCCAGAAGAGGGCACTAGATCTCGTTATAGATGTTTGTGATCCACCATGTGGTTGACAGGGAATTAAACTCAGGATCTTTTCCCTATTACTTCATTATGTGTCCTATCATCATGTAGCTGATTGATCTGATGATGGAAAATTGTTTTATGGAGTCTAGGGCTATGTGCTCCACCAAAATATAACCCTCTTTGTGGAAAAAACAACAAACTATGAATCCACAGATAAAAGAATAAGCAGTAAAGCAGATTATTTCAGTGTTCCTTGACACTCTTCTAATCAGACACAAAGGTAAATCTTTTTCAATGTTCCTTGATTCTCTTACAATCCTACAAGCAGGTCTCTTTTAATGTTCCTTGATCCTCTTCTAATCAGACAAGTAAGTAAGTCTCTTTCAGTGTTCCCTGATACTCTTCCAATCCTATGAGTAGATAAGTCTCTTTGTTTTTTGAGACAACAGCCTTACCATCATCCTATGTTAGGCTCTAAGTTGTGATCCTCCTGCTTCAGCCTCCTGATTGCTATTATGAGAGGCATGGTCTATCTACCAATCTACCACCTTGATGTAGTACTGCCATCAGAAAAGGAAGACGTCACCATTCAAATCAGGCTGGAACAAAAAATTAGAAGAGTTGACATTTTTTTTTCTGGATGGTTTTGCATATTGCACAGTCTCTGGATTTTCTCCTTCCTAGGCATATGATTGCCCTTCTTGACTCCCATTTTCATGGTCGTAAGATTGGTATGAGTCAATTAACATAATCAGAAGTAATGAATAGCATGTTGGAGGAGAAATTCTGATAGTCCCAGTGCTATTTATCATCTCACTCTTCCCTTGCTGTGGTAATTGTAAAAGAATAAAGGTAGAGGCCCCACCTCAGACAGGGTCTTTAACTGAGAGTAATGGAGAACAGACACCCAATCTGCTTATGATGGCCCTATAAGAAGGGGAAGAAATAAAACTGACTTAATCTTGTTGGAAGGAACTAAGGTTTATTATTGTCGTGTAGCAAATTCTAACCTGCTGATCACATAGCCTACTGATGTCAAGATAGGCTGTAGTATGCAAATATAGGAGAAGACCAAAACCAGAGGAAGTGGCAAGAACTGAAGCCTCTTTGAAAATGACCCCAATCTAATGATTGGCCCTTTCATTTACTAGAACATTTACATCCGAATGCTGTGACCCTTTAATGCAGCTTCTCATGCTGTGGCGATCCCACTAGCCATAATATTATTTTCATTAATACTTTATAACTGTAATATTGCTACTGTTATGAATCACAATGCAAATATCTGTGTTTACCAATGGTCTTAGGTGATCCCTGTGAAAGGATCATTCAACCCCCAAGGGGGTCATGGCCCACAGGTTGAGAACTGCTGTGCTATCCTGTTAGATGGGAAACAAAGCTTGAAAGGCCTTCTGATCATTGTGCTGCTGATTTGTTAAACTTCGTCACCCCCTTCTGTAGCATCCATTGTTTTTCCTAATTCATGCTGTATTTTACAATTTTATACTCATTACAGACTTCACTACAATCTGAACCCTCAAAAATTTAGAGATGGATTTTTCAGCTGATAAGTTGATATCAGATTTAATATGAGACTCATATCATTGAAGGTACAGTTGCAAAATTGTATGCTTATTTCGGCCTTATTTTTAGTTGATATATCCGGGGAATCCATGTAAGAAACCATAGGTTTGACTTTACTAATCTATTTAAGGGTTGCCTTTACCTAGCTATGCGGTGGGAGCGGGGAGAAAGGGAGGGAGAGAGAGAGAGATGGTTCTCTTGTGTTTGTTTAACAAAAAAGAACATATTTCTAAAGTTTCAGTCACAGACTCCCAGTTACTGAGTATGCTTACTTTATTTTTACTTTCCTTCTTTTTATAATCAATATGCTGACAGACGTGCACCCTTATGCCTATATCTTCAGCACATATAAGCACCATGTAGTTATGAATAATGAGATGATTGAACAGCATAATGAAAAATAGTACAACTGTTTTTTTTTTCAATTTCTCACTCTTGAGGACTCTGCAATATTTCCTGCTCCATATTAAGTTTGAGAGCTTCTGAGAAGTATTCTTAGAATTCCAGTCTTTGGAAAGAATAATGATTCAATTAGAATTTTTTAATCACGATGATTACTTTATGATAATGATCTTACATGGCTAAGACCCCGCACTTAAATTGCACTTACATGTAGCATTTCATTTTAACAAATTCCAAGAACCATCCGTGACTTTATTGTTGTACCTGATTTTCACAAGTCCTTTATCCAAGAACCTCTTCATTCTGAGCTGAAATGGGGAAACTATCTCAGAGTAGAGCGATACCAGTGTAAGCTGAGAAACTGACAAAATGAGAAATAACGGACCAAGATGGAAGCAAACCAGAAATGCTTATTTATAGTCTTAAGCAATATACTTTTGAATCAGCTAAGAAGCCAGCCTTTCAGAGAACCCTTGTAATTCCTGTGAAGCTTCACTAGAGAAACCGAAGCCTTCATAACATATATAACACTAAGATACTAATTCTTCTCACTGTAGGAGGGAACAAAGGCTAAATCACCGTCACCATTTCAAAATGTCAGGAAATATTATGCTCCCTAAAAGATGGGGCCAGCCAGATTTCTGATAGCTTCATTTGTTCATATGGTAAATTATAAATAGGAATAGATTTTAAAATTGTTGTATTATAACTATAGAAAACGTATTCTAAAAAGATGACTTTAGGGCTAGCGAGATGACTTAGCAGGAATAGGCACTTGGTGCCAAACCCAACCACTTGAATTTAATCCCTGGAACCCACATTGTAGAAAGAACTGATTTCTGCAAGCTGTCCACTAGTTTCTGTGTATATGCTGTTCCATCCTCTCCCTGCAAAACAAATAAATAATGAAAAAAGAAATCAAAAACAGATGACTTGTTTTCCAACTGCAATTTGGTATTCCATTTATCAGTGCTCCTTCAACTAGTATTTGCTGAGCTCTGACTATGAAATCCATGCCACTTCATGGGAGAAGACAGGTTAGGAAATATTATAGGAGTAGCATAAACAAGAGAGCCTAGTGTGAGAAGTACCAAATCTGGCCTTAAGCAATAATGAGACTTTGGTATTGGGAGCTACGGATGTGGTGGGTACAAAGGCCAATCCACTACAGCACTTTTAACACACCGTTGCCTGCCACGTAGTTGATAGTTTGTTACTTCAGAGTAGAGAGAAGGGAAAATGAGAAAGCACAGACTAGTTATCTGGGAATTTCTCAGTAAAGGGGGACTGTTATTATCTGGTGAGAATGGAAAGGGTAGGTCGTGAATTACGTGTGTGAACAGAGAGGGCTGTGAAGCACCGGCTAAGGAACGTGTGCTGGGGGACAAATGGGAGATCAATACCTGGATGGTCAAGCAACAACGAGAGCCCAGCAGCAGGCAAATAGATTGATTTTGTAGTAGGCTGAGGTATATGCATGATGGTCTGAATCTCTCCATGGATACGGTTGCAACAAATCCACTATGGCATAGGCAAAGGATCAGAGAAGCATAGAAGTGAGGTGTGACTGAAGGTGGGCTTGCTTCAGAGTGAAGAGTGGTTAAATAAACAGAGTAAAGGCCCACATTTTGCTAGAGGAAAATAACCTGGTGTTAGATGTCACTTACCTCAGATTATTAGTCTATAAGAAAATAAGTTCTCCTATTCCGAACTATTCATTTCTTAGATGGCATTCCCATGCAACTTGAAATAGATGTGACATTGGTAAATCCATTTTAAAAATCCTTCATTTGCATCAGGATGTGTTCAGGTGCGTCCTCTTGTGATAAACTCCTCTGGATGGCATGACATCATAAAAACCTCAATTCAATATATTGTGAAATTAATAATGAGGGAATGGCATTTGCTTTTCTGTTGTGAGATTTTGAAAATCTCATTCCATGTATCCTGTAATTCCCTTTTTAAAATAAATGATACCCCTTTAGGGGGCATTAAACATAGAAAATTAATTAACAGTACCTACTGACTTGGCTATCATTTTCATTCGTGTTGCCGTCATAGAATCAAATTTGTCTTGTTTGCATATTCACAATGTTCAGAAGAAAATATGGTAAAATGGCATACCATATTCAAAAATGATATGATTGAGTACATCACAATATTAAAACTCATTATGTCAGTATTTAGTATCTTTTATTTTAACTAATTCTCTGACACCTGATTTTTCCTGACTGTAAATGGAGCCTGCTTTAAGTGGATAGGTGGCTGAGACCAGGTATTTTCCCTTTTCTCTCTGAGGAAGTCGGGTGGGTGGGGAAAATGAGATTGTGTAGTCCTCAGGAAACTAGTGTTTGACACAATATGAGCTTAGAAGCACTTCAGACATATGGCATCCCTTCCACTTGTGGACGGCTATATGTCTTGTGCCCTGTGGGCTCACTGGTTCCCAGGATGGTGCTAGCAGAAGGCCATGAGACCTTTCCTTTAACAGGGGAGGTGTCATAGTATGCTGCCTTGCAGAGGATTTGGGGATCCTGGCCTCTCTCTTTGACGCCTTGTTTGGCCATGTACTCTCTCAAGCACACATCCATACCCTCCATGATGTAGTGGGGCCAAAAGACATGGCTTCTGCAAAATTCCAAGCATGTTGAATCCACATAGGCGAGTCTCTAAAAACTGTGAATGGAATGAGCCTCTTCTTCACGTATCACCTGCCAGGTATTCTGTTATAATGACGAATGCTGACTGATACAGGAACTCTAAAATTCCTAGAACAGGGCTGAACTCACCCCCGAAGCACTCAAACTCTTGTGTGAGTAGATTCTCTACATCCATGGATGGAGGTAGCTGACATGTTCACAGTTAAATCCCCGTAGGCTGTCATCATCAGACCCATAATAAATGTAGGAGGAGGGATCCTGGGGGCCCAAGAACTTGCTTCCATTCTGAGTAACATTTTCGTAGGCAGTGTGTTGAAAGGGTCAGGCACTGCACAAAACATCTGCAATTTAACAACTCTCTTAATAATAGCTCGTGTTATTAAACACCAAAGAACTTTTGGAACTACTCACATTAAAAAAATTTAGAAAATTGCATTCAAATTATAGGTAATTTACATACGAAATCACTTGCAGTTAATGTGTTGCTTAATAGGCATGCATTTGTTCATGTAAATTTTAATATTTTCTTTCTCTATGGTTTAACAAATTCACCTTTTAGAGAAAATCAGCATAAAAATTCAATATTTCTTTTTCCTTTATTTACTTATTATTTATTTTTAAGAAGATGATGTTTTTGCTCGGATATAAGGAGGTAAAACTAGCTTAGGGGATTTTATTTTCACCTTTGAAACAGCCCCGACAACAACAAAGCAGATGAGTTAGTTGATCAGATTCATGGAGATTTTCCAAGTGTTTTAGAAACTGATTTGTATTAACAATAAATAAATGAGATAAAATTGACTGAAAAGTGAGCTTTCCATGTAAGAATTCAAAGGATGAGTTGTTATCTTTCAGTTATTGGTAATCACAATAATTTACCCTACCATTTCAGTATATGTTACAATGTTTCTTTCATGTTGTTTAGATTAATTTGAAAACTATGCAGCTAATATTAAACAATTGACTTTTTTCTATTTCTTTCATTATTGAGACAATTACTAGTCATGATAAAAAAATTTAAATACAGAGACCCACATAGGAAAAGATCACTCTAAAGCAACCATAGTTAACTCTTGCATGAAGTTCCTTTTGTTTTTCTCCCCTATGAGCTATTCCTATGTAGAAGTGAACAGTCTATAAAGAGTTCACTATTCGCCCCTTTTCCCCACTGAAATATCAAAAGATACTTCAACAGCTACATCAGACATTTCTAGCTTTTGAACATTCATAAATAGAAAGATATTTTGCATCTCTTAATGTTTAAACACCCCCCCCCCCAGTACTGGATTCATTCTACAGCCAAACTTGCTCAGTTCTCTCATTCTCAATCATTCATATTTATATTCATATTCATATTCTCCCTCTCTCACTCTCTACAGCTCTGTGTCTATCTCTCTCTCCTTTGAGGTTCTGGGAATCAAATTCAAGGCCTTGCATCAAGGCATAGTCTGGTAGGAATGAATTATAAGATTATATTTACCAAATACTAGAAATAATCATGAGATCCAAAGGGGGTTTTCGTTATACAGCTTATCCTATTGCTTTTAAGAATAATTCTATTTTCACCTCTCTTAAAAACACACCAACAATTTCCTTCCACCTCCCTTCCATGTTAAAGACAGACACCTTATAATCACAGTTTGCCTCCTTCTCATTATGTTTCCTAAGGAAGAAATGAAAGATCTGTTTTTCTTATCTGGGTATAAATATGTACTTAAAGAATATAATTCTTAGTATTTTTCAAAGTTAAATGTTTCCTTTAAAATTTAAGCATATTTCCCACTGCTTTCATAACTTTCTTAACTATTTTGCTTCATTTTGGAGATAATAAAACTCAGTACTCTCTCTTTCTCTCTCTCTCTCTCTCTCTCTCTCTCTGTCTCTCTGTCTCTCTCTCTCCCCCTTTCCCTTTCCTTCCCTTTTACTGAATAAACTATATCCAAACTCAAAAAATGAATAAATAAAACACAGTACTCTATGACAAACAACATCATGACGTTTTTCTTCCTTCCTTCCTTCCTTCCTTCCTTCCTTCCTTCCTTCCTTCCTCCCTCCCTCCCTCCCTCCCACCCTTCCTTTCTTCTTTCCTTCCTTCCTTCCTTCCTTCCTTCCTTCCTTCCTTCCTTCCTTCCTTCCTTCCTTCCTATCATTTTTTTCTTTTCTTTTTTGATGAGGTCTAACTATGCAACCCTGAATGGCCTAGAACTCACTCTGTAGAGCTGTCGGAGTCTGAATTTATGGAGATCCATCTCCCTCTGCCTCTCTTGAATGCTGGGATTGAAAGCATGCATTACCATACATGGCCAGATCTCACTGATTTATAATTTTTCTACTGAAAGTTCAAATAGTAAAACTGCATGTTGAACAGGAGAACTCTAGATGAAAATGACAGTATGAACGGCAGCAGCCAACTTCACTGAGAACCCTTTAAGTTCCTGGACACTGCGCTGAATTTTTTGACAGCGGGAACTCAGTATACCGCTGAAGAGAGAGCTGAAACTCATTCCTTAACAAGCCAGAAGTTAACGTAGGAATTATGCGTAGCTTTCTCTTTAGAATATTAAAGAAAACTTCAACTAATTAACCAGAAGATCTACCAAAAGACACTCTGATCTTCAGGATGCTGTAAAATCTGTCGCTAGATGCCATTTAAGATAGAAGAGGAAATCAACTGGAAGACGAGAGCAGAGCATCAATGGTGTCTTCCCTTGCTCCCAAAAGTAAGAGATGTCAGCAAATAAGAGAGCTAGAGATGGGGATATGGATGAGGATCAAAGCGAACAGTCAAATAACTTAAGCAAAATGACCAAAACAGGCATCTAATGATTTGAGAAGATAAGAATACTAAAAAGATTGAAAATAAGAAGTCTGAAATAAGTGTTTCCTTTAAAACTGAACAAAATATATCTTACTCAATCTTTGTAACATCTCTATGAGGCAGGTCCCATTGTTCCATCCAAGATAACCCTATGACAGGCTAAGAAAATTTCCAACATTTCATGTGAAGTTATTTCAAGATCAAGGACTCTAATTCTAAAATCCTTAAATGCCACCAACTGCTTCTTTGAAGACTTTCAAATACAAAACGCTTAGAAACGAAACAAACCGAGAACAAAATAGATCACTAAATGCAACATGGTTACTTATATTCTGTCTTATTTCTTGTCCTTATATGAAAACAATAAACACTATCAATAATAAGGTATTTGGTACCCAGGGAAGGCATATACAAACGAAACTTCCTTTGTATGTGGTCTTGAAGATAGCTCTAAGTGTTGCAAGATGATTAGAGAAAAGTAGAACATTCGAGGCATCAGGCCGAGGCAACAAAACCGAAAGAGAATGATACTGAAGAGACCCTAAGGAATGTGGTCAGGTTGTACTTGCAGATATCACTTGAGATAATGCACACATTGGGTGCTTGAAGATCAGGTTGAAATGGCATTATTGTAAGGGAAGTGTGGACAAAATTCCCTGTAAAGAAAACTCACCTCTAGAACATCGGGTGATTGGAACATAAATGATGGAGGGGCGTTTGGAATGTTGCAGGCCCAGGGCCTAGTTACAAATCATCTTGGGATGTATTTCGTCCACCTAATAGCCATCGACTACCAACCTCTGCATGTGACTTAACATCTCTGTGACTATTAAGCAAATCATTTGGAATCTACGAATGGGGAGCTAGCTGGCTTCTACCAACCAAAAAGCTAAGAATATGGTCAGATGTAAGCATGTAAGGCCTATAGCTGATTTTCCTCTTTCCTGTTGCTTGGTGGTTCTGCCAACATAATTTAAATGTGTCCTGATTTATGAATTTCTTTGTTCTGGTACTATAAAAATGATGAAGTAGTTGCCTCATTGAATACGGAATGTAAGGTAACTTGAGTTTACATCCCTATGACATGGTCAGTCATATTTGGCTCCAGAATAAGCTATTTCTTATCCCCTTTGAGGAAAAGAGTTGTTAGTTTTACATCAACAGTGGTTTGCTTGACATTAGCAGGCTTGGAGGCCATTGAGGATACATCTATTCTTCATAATCTGCTCTAGATCTCACATCCCATTTCCCTGATAACACTGGAAAGGGAAGCATCACAGCTGCCCCTTTTTAGAACCCAGGAAAGGAAATTCTAATTCCCTTGTAGCAATGTTAAGCTAACAAAAATGCTGGAGTTAATGTCTGAGTTAAGCTGAGAAAGCAAAGACATTAATAGCGCTACCAGAATACAGACGCTAATATGTCTTCACTTACAAGTGATGGTTGATGCCCAGAAAGCAATAGAAGGGCTTAAGTAGTGTACTAGCAAATCAGCTTTTAATTGTCATTTCATCATAAGGTTTTCTCGAATTCCTCTGTTAAAACATGGATTTATTTTCATGCCACGAAAAGGATGTGCATAAAATGTGAAAATTAAACTGTACGTATTTAAATAATCTGCAGGCTCAGATATGCAAAAGTAAATCAAAGATAACCTACACATTTAAAGAAAAATCAACTTATGCACTCTTAATTGCTTAGTCAGATCTTTAATGCCAATGTTCTGTCCCACAGACAAGCACCAATGGGAGCTGCAGGAATAAGAGACACAGTGTGGATAAAAGACAAATTAGCATGCATTTTTAGGCTACATTTAAAAAGGAAGGCTAAAAAGATGTGCCTAGACAGCATAAAAATAACTTCTGTGATCAATGCTGTGTTATATTAAGACACATGGCAACTGGGACCCATCTACCACAGTATGACTTTCTTTCCTGCAAGTATAACATGATTGCCATCTTGGAGTAAAGAATATCTTGGCTAAGTAGACATGGCAACTAATTGAGTGGAACAATACAAAGGTAGCTAAGTATATGTGTACAGTAATGGTAACGAACTATTGATGTTACCTAGTAAGTGGAGGGGAGGAGGGTAACAGGATCTCATCTGGGAGCCCAGCTATTACTTTATTCAGTTCTCTTGCAACTACAAGTGACCTTGGAAGATGCTAGAGTACATAGGAAGTGAAGAGCTACCTGAAGTGGGGACTTCAAGATGCAGCTTCTGTAAGGTCACTATCTGTGATAGAGTGGGAAGCTGTGATAACTCAGCTGTATTGGTTTCACACACACCTCTGTAAGTAAGCCCTCACCTATGTCCTGGAAGTGAGCCCAGTAAATGCAATGATTCACCAAGTTGCACTTTGTTAATCCTTTGTTGGTGTCCTATCAGGGGTGAACAGGTATTTGCTCACATGATGCCAGGAAAACTTAGTCACTTTGAGTTGACATTAGTCCATATCAGAAACCATCTAGATAGAGACATGGGAGAAAAGGAAGAGAAGTACCAGACCTGGAGTGGAACTTACTACCTGGGTATAATGAAGGTGTAAGTCTATGACCACATTTGGACAGGGGTAAAGTACCACATTGGCAATGTTGTCTCTATGCATGAGCCTGCACACACAGTCTAGTGCTTAGCCAATAGCTTCAGAAGAGTGAGGTGAAGGAAAGAGGAAAACAGTTTGGCCAGAATAACAATACTTCTCCACATAGTCATATATAATGAAGAGATATTGCATAGGCAGGGGTTGGTGTCAATAGCTGCTATAGTTTGGGCCTTCGATGCTCCTCAGAGCAGCACTGTGCTGGCTACTTTTCTTTTGCTATAATAAATACTGTGACCAGAAGCAACTCAGAGCAGGCATGGTAGTATACACCTTTCATCCCATCCTCCACTGGGGAGGCAGAGGCAGGCGGACCCCTGTGAGTTTAATGCCAGCCTTGTCAGTATACCAAGTTATAGTCTAGCCAGGGATATACAGTAAGACGGTTTCTTCCAAAGCAAAACCTCAAAATAAATAAATAAATGTTCATTTGTTTGTTTTTTAAGCAGCTTAGAGGAGAAGAGGGCTTACAGTTCCAGGGGCTGAGCCACTCATGACAGGGAAGGTGTGGAGTTTGAGGCTGGCGTGGCAGTCGGGAAGAAGAGATCACATTTCATCTGCACACAGAAAGTGGAGAGAGAGGACAAGAAGTGGGGCCAGGCTATCAATCTACCTTCAGTGATAACAAGGCTGTAACCCCTAAAGGTCCCATAACCATCTCTAGCAGTGCCACCACCAGTGTGGGGGGCAGGCATCACACACATGGACTGTGGGTATATTTCTCATCAAACCATCACACATAGCGAAGAAGATGGAGGTAAGGACCGCCAGAGAGCTTCAGGTCCCTGAGGACATAACCTTGAAGGTGACAATAGACCTCCCGCTCCTCCCTCCTTTTATTTTATTTCCAAACCATGAGATGAACTGTTTTGCTCTGCCCCATGCCATGCATATGATATGCTATCTTGCTATAAGCCCAAAGCAATGTGGTCAACTGATCATGGACAGAAGCTTTTACAACTGGTGGCCAAAAATCAACCTTTCCTCTTTATAAGTTTATTGTCTCAGGTGGTTACAATAGTAACTGAAAGAAGATGGACAGTTTCTGGCTGAGTAGGTTCTGTTTGTTTCCCTTCGTTCTAGATGTTTCTCCTCAGAGCACACATATACATGGTTAACCTCATTTAAAACACTGTTTTAGAGCGGGAGGGATTGCTCAGTGGCTAAGAGCACTCGCACTTCTTGTAGAGGATCCAGGTTTGGTTCTCAGCACGCCCATCTGGTGGCTCAGTAGCCACCTGTAGTTCCAGCTCCAGGGGTTCCCACACCTTCTTCTGGCCTCCAAGGGAACCAGGCACACATGTGGTGCACAAACACACATGCAGGCAAAACACTCATTGGTGTGGGACAATTCTGTATTCTGTCAATTATGTTTTAAATAAACACTGATTGGCCAGTAGCCAGGCAGGAAGTATAGGCGGGACAACCAGACAGGAAGAAGAGGGGGGCAATGAGAACAGGAGAATTCTAGGAAGGAGGAAGCCTATTCCTCCCCAGTCCTGTCCAGACACTGAAGAAGCAGGATGTGACCTGCCCCAATGAAAAAGGTACTGAGCCATGTGGCTAACATAGATAAAATAATGGGTTAATATAAGTTATAAGAGCTAATAAGAAGCCTGAGCTAATGGGCCAATCAGTTTATAACTTACGTAGACCTCTCTGTGTGATTTTCCTTGGGACTTAACGAATGCAGGAACTGGGCAGGACAGAAACCCCAACAAGCAGGTACTCATGTTACAACTTATACACATAAATAAGAATAAAAACAAATAAATCTTTAAAATATTGTTTTAGTTTTCTAACTTAGAAATATTATTAATCCCATGAAACAACCTCATCAGGAACTACTTCAGCTTGTAGCTCTCGCCACTGAGGGTTCGTAATTATTATTCTGGTTGCTAATGTATTTCACTCTTCTAACAGAAAATTATTCAATTTTAACCCTAATTATGATTAGTCACACATATCTTAAAGCTAATCAAGAGGGCAAAGAAGTTATTGATTTATTGGTGATTTTTATGCAAGTATTTAAAGCATTATGTGCTGAATGGCATAATAATAATAAATTAGAAGTAATAAACACAAACCTTATTGAATGTGTATTGTATGCCATGATCCTATTTAAGCATTTTACATATACTAAAACATTCATTCTTTATAGCAACCATATAAGGCAGGACTGTTGTTATTCTCATTGTACAGCTTATAAACAAGAACAAAGATCACTCACTCACTCAAAAGTTACACTGCTGGCAATGGCTAGAACTAGTGAAATGAACTACGAAAATCAGTGAAGGGGAACCAAAAGACCAAGGGATCCATAGTTATGCCTCGGTGTCCACTGAGAGTTCCAGGACCACCCTGGTACCAAACTCTGTATTCAAGCCCCTTACATAAAACAGCACAGCACGGTAACCAACACAAACCTCTCATATACTTGAAATGATCTCTGGGTTAACTATAATACCTCATGCAATGTAAATTCTAGCCACATAGTGGCTACGTGGTATTGTTGACAAAATGACAAGAGGGGAATTAAATATGTTCAGCACAGGTGTAGTTGGTTTTCCTGAATACTTTCAGTCTGTGTTGACTGAAGCCAGCAACTTGGAACCACAAACACCAGGACCAGCTGTACTCACAGAAGAATGACTCTGGAACAATAAACTTTAAAAAATGTGGTTAGTATATTCATCCCCCAAATGTGCTGTAAGAAATTGCCATATAGGGGTGGCTTTGAATATTTAATCTCTCAAAGTCCTGAATTCTAAATTTTAGATAAAGGTTGGCAGAAATAAAGATGTGTTTTTATTTTATATTCAGGCTTGTGGCTTTCCTTGTTTCCATCTATTACACCTATGGCTTCCAAAAGAGAAACTTCTAATCTGAGAGTTCCAGAATTCTATATACCTCAGAGCCCTGGCCTGGATTCTCTGTAGTTGGTTAGCAGATAATGAATAGAATGAGCAAGAGAGAACCGTGGGGGAAATCTCAGTAGTGTGACCTGGATATGGTGAATACCACCCTGCATGTATATCAGAGATCAAATTCAGTGATAAGCACCCACCTAACTGTAAAAGCCATTGGGACTCAAGTTTTTAGACTGGCAGAAATTCTCATGTCCAAAGGCTGAGACAATGTAACCACCTTCAAACAATGGAAGACTCAGCTAAATCTAAAAAGAGAGACCTGTGAGTTCCCATAATTCTTTGGGTGTGTGGGGTGGAGGGCGGGGAGTGGGAAGGGAGTTGGGCTCTGAATGTGATATCTTCACAACCAGAAATAATTTCATATTCAAAACATTAGATCAGCAGCACACATGAGAGAAGTGCATTTGGTAAGCGGAGGAATTTACTTCAGGCTAAATAAGGCTAGTAGAATGAATACGGCTTTTAAATAAATACTTGATGTATTTTCAAAGAAATAAAGGAGAAAATCAACAAACAAGCCAAGGTAAAAGGCGATTAAATGGAAAAGTAGTTACAAAATAACCATTCATCTAGCCTATAAAAGAGAAGTGCATTTGGGATTTTAAAAAAGAAACTCAAAAAGATGGGCAGTAAAAACAAAATATAGATGGAGAAGGGATTAAGCTGGAGATGAAACTGAAGCTCTTGGTGCCCAGATAAGAACATACATAAAAAGAAACATGAAACCAACCATGGTGGTACATGCCTGGAACCCCAGTACGAGGGAGTCAGAGGCAGGAAGGTCTCTAGTTTGAAGGCACCTTGAGCTACATATGAATTTCTAGGTCAGTCTGAGTTACATAGCAAAAACTTCATGTCACACAGATGAACAAACAACCATAACTAAAACCAAACAAGGGCTGGAAGGGTAATTCTGTGCTAGAGTTCTTGCCTAGCGTACTCAAGGCCCCCAGTTTGATCTCTAGCATCTCCAAAAAGAGAGGCAAAGATAGAGAAAGAGAGGTTCACAAACGTTTAGGATACTAATTTTTCTTCTTTTTGGTTTTTTTTTGAGACAGGGTTTCTCATTGTAGCCCTAGATGCCCTAGAACTCACTTTGTAAACCAAGATGGCCTCAGACACACAGAGATTCACCTGTCTCTGCCTCCCGAGCTCTGGGATTAAAGGTGTGTGCCACCACTGCCTTGCTTTAGGGTACATTTTTATGGGAGAAAATAACAGAAAATGGCGAATAGGCATATCTTGAAAATAATTAACAATTTCACAGATATTAAAAGAATATATGTCTTCATATTTTACAAGTTTATCAAGGAGCCAGGGAGATGGTTTGGTCAGTAAAGTGCTTTCCTGTCAAACATGATAAGTTTAGATCCTCAAAACCCTCGCCAATAGCCAGGCGTGACAATAAATGCCTCTATCCCCGGAGTTAGGACACAAGAGAAGTTAGGTGGAGTCTTGAAGTTCCATGACCAGCTGAATTGGTGGATACCAGGTTCAGCAAGAGACTCTATCTCAAAACAACAAGGTGGAAGCTAGCTGGAGTTAGTTATCCCAATAGTAGAGTGCTCACTAGCACACATAAAGCCTGGGGTCAATACATTCTACTGCCAAAACATACACGACACAAAAAGCCAACAGTAAAGTGGGCAGCAATTTAAAAAGTCATCTGGCTGGGCGCGGTGGTGCACACCTTTAATCCTAGCACTCCCGAGGTAGAGTTAAGAAGATCCCTGTGAGGCCATCCTGATCTACATAGTGAGTTCCAGGACAGCCACAGCCAGGGCAGCATAGAGAGACCCTATCTCAAAAAAAATAAAAGACATCTGACATCGACCTCTGGCCTCCACATGCAGGCACACATGTATAAGCACACCTGTAGGCATACAATTACACATGTGCGTACACACTAGCATATGCACACATGTGCACAGACACACACACACAAAGTTTATAAGATTCTGAACTACTAAATTACTAAAAGCAATCTATAGCTTCAAGGCAATCCTCCTCCAAATATAAATGAAGTAGAAAACAACCCTGCGATTCATATATTTGCACACATACAATAAACGTATGCATGCAAAGACACAAACACACACACACACACACACACACACATACCACAGCCAAAGCTGTAGTGAAAGGCCAATGCTGGGATATCACAATAACTGATTTCAAATAATACTACAGAGCCATAGGAACAAAAATATCATGTTTCTGGTATACAATAAAAAGTATACCATAAAAAGCACATAAAAAGTAATGGAATAGAACAGAAGATTAAGGAACAAATCCACACAGTGACAGCCACCTAACTCTTAATTAACAAAGGTTTCCAACTTCCAAATTATGCCAGAAAAAGCCAACAAATAGTGCTGGAAATATTAAATACTCCCATTAGAAGACTGAAATTAGATTTCTATCTATAGCTTCTTACAAAAATCTATTCAAAATAAATCAGAATCTACTAAGAGATCTTAGATGTGGAAATTACTAGAGAAAAGCTTAAGAAAAAATAATTTAAGATAAAGGCATAGGCAACAACTTTCCAAATAGAATTATAGTGGCTCAGCAAGAATTGACAAATGGTATATCATATTAAAAACCTCTGCACACAGCATAGAAAAAAATCAGCAAAGAGACAATCTTAAAAAAAAGGGAGACAAGAGAAAGGGCCAATGAGATGGTTTATGGGTAAAGAGGATTGATTGCTGGTAACCCTGATGACCTGTTTTCAATCTTCACAACTCCCGTGATAGAAGGAAAGAACTGACTCCTGGAAATTGTCCCCTTACCTCCCCACCCATGTTGTGGCATTTGCACAGCCCACATACATACAAATAAATAAATCAATGTTTTAAAAAAATGGGAGAAAACTTTCCTAGATACTAGTGTGGCAAGGGATTGAAATCATGATAACCCTCTGGGAAACAAACCATATCCAAACCACCACGAACTAGAAACACAGGACTATGACCCCACCAAAGAGTAAAGAAATATGTTTCTAAGCTGATCCTTGTGTTTTCAGGAGTATAGTATCTACAGGCCATTTCCAGGCTTTATATCACAAAAGTAGAATGTAAATAAAGTCTAGACACTGATCAGAGTTTGGAGATGTGATGTCCCTAGAACGTGTGGGGCACAGTATCCAAGGAATAAGACTGCTGCAGAGAAAGTCAGCAAAACATCTGCAGAGGTCCTCCCAAGTCTAATGTCCAAAAAGAAACTAAAGAGTGGAAAAGAAGAAGCAGGAACATCCCAGAGCTCCCGAAGGGGTGCGTATTCTCATTAAAAAGACTGAAAAGATGTCCCAATAATGCTTAGATTATCCAGAGAGCACCTTAGTTGGTAGTTTAAATTAACCTTGTCCTGAAAACCGTACTGAGTGAACCTGAAGCCATAGCAACAAAAACTATCAAAATTGAAGCACCAATCAAGAAAACTGAAGAAAAAACAAAACACATCAAAGATATATCAAATATCAAGTGATCTAGCACATGCACAGTTAGAGTTCAAAGAGAAAAGTCAGATGATAAAAAAATATGAGGTCGTAAAAATGTAACTTTCCCAAGCTGATAAAAATAACAAACCCAGATCTAGGAAGCCACTAAAAACACAAGCAGAATAAAAATAAAGAAAATCAAGTATCTTAGTCTGCTTTGTGGTGCTAGAAGAGAATGCCTTAAACTAATCAGCTTATCAAGAGCAGATCTATAATCCTAAAGGCTAAGAAGTCTCACCCCTAAGAGTCTTGTTGGCAAGAGCCTTCTCGCCCTACCATCTTGTGATGGAATATGACAGAGAAAGAGAGGATGGGGATGTTACACTCAGTCCGTTGTGCACCAGGAGGAAGGAGAAAGACAACCCTTAGGGGTTCCAAAGATGTCAATATGTCACCAAGTGGTCAAGGACAAGGACTCAGGAACCTTGCCTCTCCCAGCAGCGCGAGGTTTGTAAGCACAAAACCTACAAACCTTTGTTGTCAAGTTACAGTCACAGTTTTCACCAATGAGGAGTCAAAGATTAGATTCTTTCCTTGTGGGTTCCATCATTGTCAATCAACCAAAATGTAAGCTTTTCAGTCCAACTTATCAGATTCATTTGTTCTTTCTGTTAGTAGCAGCCATGTTTTAGAGAACTAAGGGGCATAACAGATTATTTCTACTGTTTAAGGAGGAGGGTGGTTGGTCATTGGAAAGTTCTCAGCTCCCCTAGGGCTTGGGAACCTCAACTTTGTTTCACTCCTCAGGTAAAATGGAGTCTGAAGTCAAAATGGCAGTACCTAGGGCAAGGTGTTTTTGCCTGCTCCCTTCAAGAAAGGGACAAGAGAGCCAAAGACATCCCCTGTCAGAAGTCTCCTGTTAACAATTAACTCGCTTCTGCAACAATGGCATTAGGGGTTTTGGGTTTGGTTTGGTTTGGCATTTCAGGAGGGTTTCTGGGTGTAACAGCAGCCCTGGCTGTCCTGGAACTGGTTCTGTAGAACAGGCTAGCCCCAGACTCAGAGATCCTCCTGCCTCTGCCTCCCCAGTGCTAGGATTAAATGTGTGTGCCACTACCCTTAACAAAGAGCATTAATCCATCCATTAGGGCATAAATCAAGCTCACCTATTTAAAATTCCACCTCTTAACAACGTGCATTGGCAACTAAGTTCTATCAAGTGAACTTTAGGAGAAATTCAAAACATGGCGCTTGCATAGCACAACAGAGCTGATGGAAACTAGTGTAAAAGACAAAGACATCAAGAGCAGCCCTGCTTGGGAACCCACGTAAACACAGAGAGGAAAGACAATGGAGGCACATTACTGAAGCACTGAAATGTAAGATTGTAGCAAGAATTTCTTTGTTCAGCAACTATATGTAAAACAAACAAAAAAACCTTAAAAGCAAGATAATCTTTCAAAAAAGGAACAACTAAGAAAATGGAAGGTAGTGTAGAAGAAAGGTCAGAGTTCAGACACTGTCTAACTCAGGGACACCGGATAAAACAGGGATCTACACAGTGAATGAGCAGCAGGAAAGATGGGCATTCGGCTCATAGAAATGCATGTCTTGTATGACAGAGCGGTGCATATGTATAATCCCAGCACTCGGGAAGCGGAGGCAGGAGGATCAGGAGTTCAAGAACATCCCTGTCTACAAAACAAGTTTGAAGTCAGACTGAATGACATGAGACACTGTCCCTCAAACAGACAAAAGTGATTTCATGTCTCATCTTTTTTAAACAGATAATTTATTATAAAAGACGAAAACTAAAGTAGTCATTAGTTATCATAGATTTTCTTATTTCTGTATTGCATCCATATTTAAAATTGACTTTGTAAAATTTCAGAAAAAAACTGTGTTGATAGTTTTATTTAAATTACATTAAATTTACATATCAATGCGGGGAAGCTGTCGTGCTTATGTTTAGATCATAGCTAAGAATGTGAGTGATAATTCATTTTGTTCAGGTCAACTTTGTCTTTCTCAGAATGGTTTTTTAAAATATGAATTCTGAAGACAAATTAGAAATGAAGACCCCCACTACCCCTAAAATTAAAAATGGAATAAATGAGAAAGGTGATATTGGATTAATAAAACTTGATTCACACGATTTTTCAAAGAAAAACATTTGTATATAAAGTAAACACTCATTGAAATAAATGAGGCAAATAAACACAATAATTGAATGAAAGAATAAAAGTCTTCAAAAGGGCTTTTGTTCTTAGAATTTGAGGTCTTTCAGTTGGTTTATTACCTCCTACAATTGGCAGTTCAAGTACTTTTTTTTAGCTATTTATTAAGAAAGGATCATTAAAAACAGTAAATAGGTTCTGGAGAGATGGCTCAGCATGGGTTGCCCTTCCAGAGGTCCTGAGTTCAATTCCCAGCAACCACATGGTGGCTCACAAGCATCTGTAATGAGATTGGTGCCCTCTTCTGGCCTGCAGGGACACATTCAGTTTGAACACTATATACATATAAACAAACAAACAAATAAGTAAATAAATGAACAAAAAACAAACAGTAAATATAATTATAAAACTGTCTAGTTCTCCCTTCTCTTCTCTTGGGTTTTGCTTCAAATATTTTTAAGCTAGGATATTAATGTACAAATATTTAAATTGTTTGTTCTCCTTGGTGAATTACCTCTTTAACATCACACAATATTCTTCTTACACCTACACCATCTGATGCTCAAAGAACTATTTTACTTTGAGTTTTCTCTGTGTTTGCACAGTATGTCCGTACCATCCCACTATTAACATTTTCTGTCTCTTTAGAGAGACAGCTAGTGTATGAGAGAAAGGATTGCTGGGAATTGAACCTCCAGGTCTCATTCATACTGAGCGCAGGCTCCCCCACTTAGCTATACCCTCTGCATGTATAAAGTGGCCTTCATTCAGTTGTATATAGTTAAAACTTAATTTTAAAATATTGTATTTTTTATTAAAACACATCAACATTAACACTAATTAATTGACATGTACGTATTGATGAGGCTCAGTGCAGTATTTCAGCACACTTCAGATTCAAGCTCCCGTCACTATGTCTCCGCATCCTTCCGAGCTATTAGCACTCACCATTCCAGTCTGACTTTGTAAACTTCAACCTAAGAGAACATGCAGCACATACTTTTTTGTGTTTGGCTTATTTAACATGATGTCCTTCATTTCCATACATTTCTGAATGATGAATAATATTCCATTGCATATATATATGTATATATATATAATATATCAAGCTTCATTATTCATGTATCCACTGATAAGTACCACAATCAACACTGGTTCACAGGTATCTCTTTGTTATGTTGATTTGACTTCCTTTGAATATATGCCCTAGGTGCGATAGCTGGATTATATGTGCAGTATACCTATCTGTAGGGTTTTTTTAAGCAACCCCCATGATGTCCTCCATAACAGCTTTGACGAAATTGCATTATCATCTCCAGTGTATAACAACTCCTTTTTCTTCACATCTTTTCAGCATTTGTCAGTTTTTAATTTTTGATAACAGCTATTCTAACTGGAATAAAACGATACAGCGATGCACTATTTGTTTGTTTTGTTTTATGAGACAAGATTTCATTATGTTGGCTGGCCTCGAACTCATGAGCACAAATGATCCTTCCACCTCAGCCAAGGTGGGGACTTCAGGCAAACGCCGTCGGCATCACTGTAGGCTCAGTGTTTGCTCCCTGATGACTAATGATATTGAGATCTTTTCATAGACCTATTGGTTGTTTGCATTTATCCTTTATAGGAGAATCTCTTCAAATCATTTGGCCAATTTTATTTTTATTTTGTTGTTGTTGTCTTTTTCTTTTTTACAGGGTTTCTCTGTGTAGCCTTGACTATCCTGGAACTCACTTTGTATAACCAGGTTGGCCTTGAACTCAGTAATCTGAATGCCTCTGCCTCCTGAAATTTGACCATGTTTTAATTGTTTGATTTTTTTCTTAAGTGTTTCCATTCCCTTTTGTATTTTGGAAAATCATCATTTTCAGATGAATAGTTGGCAAATATTTTCTCCGTTCTCTTTACTCCATTATAGTTTCCTTTGGTGGACAGAACTTTAGCTTTGAATACCATTTATCTATTTCTGTTTGTGTTTTCTTGTGCTTTTTGCACATGTAGAAAAATATTGCCTATACCAATGTTTTGAAATATTTCACTGATGTTTTTTAACAGATTTACAGTGGTCTTACATTTAGGTCTTTGATCTATTTTGAGTTGATTTTTATGTAGGATGAAAGATACACATCCAATTTCAGTCTTCTGCATATGGATATACCCACTCCAGCACCATTTGTTGAAGAGGCTGTTATTATGTTTTGGGTACCGTCATCAAGAATTAGTTGACTATAGATGTGTCAGGATTGGCTCTCGGATCTCTAATCTGTTCCGTTAGCATAGGGGTCTGATTTTATGTTAGTACCAGATTGTTTTATCTGTTATCGATCTGTGGTCTAGCTTGAGATCAAGTATTGTGATGTCTCCAGCTTTGCTCTTGTTTACTCTTGCTTTGGTTCTTTGGGATCCCTATGTGCCTATATCAACTTTAAGACTGTTTTTTTCTAGTTCTGGTATTTTCATAGGATTTGCATTGAATATACAGACAGCATTGAATAATGTTATAGTGACAATAAAAACCCTTTAAGAAAAACTTCTGATCAAGAAAATAGGCTCTCTGGCCTAAATGAAGACCTAACATGACAGCTGGGCCAGCTCAATCAGATTGGCAAGGGACCACTCACACCTAGGAAGGTGAGTTGACCTTAAGTCATGCTAAAGAAATAGGATGAGATATTGCACTTTTCTTCCTCAGAATATGCTCCCTTAGTGCGGTAGTTCAGGGGGTCATGGCCATGCATTCCTAAGTCTGCTGCTTTTCTGAGTTACTCAGAATTGTTCAAATAATCACAACTTATTTCCTTCTCTCTCTTTTATGGGCTTGCTTTCTTTAAAACCTTGGGCTTCCTCCAACACCTAGGGCTTCTTTTCTTCAATGCTCCTGTCCCTGTCACGTGGCTGCTTGTCTAAGACCCATACCCACTTAAACAGCATGACGTTTTTCCTTTTCATCTCCGTTCTCCTCCTCCAGGCAGCTTCTGAGGTTTATAACTTGCCAGCCCTGGGAGGTTTTCTTTTAAACACTAATAAAATTGTTCTTGAGCTTCTTGACTCCATTCTTAAATTCTTTTGTTTAAAAGTCTAAGAATCAAAATCAGGGAAGCCTGATTTTTTTATTTGTCTGTTTGTTTCATCTGGTAGCCATGAAGGGACCCCAATAGTGGCATTAATATGGCCATCTTAGCAGCTGTTAATATTTTCACCCAAGAAGGTCTATAGTGATATTTTATTTGTGTTTTAATAAATAAAATTTGCCTGAAGATCAGAGTGCAGAGCTAAGCCACCAGAGGCCATGAACTGATGGCACACACGTTTAATCCAGGACTCAAGGCCACCCTGGGCTACACGAGATTGAATCTGTCTAAAAAGAAAAATAGAACTCACACTAA
Source organism: Ondatra zibethicus (assembly GCA_004026605.1). Lineage (NCBI taxonomy): Eukaryota > Metazoa > Chordata > Mammalia > Rodentia > Cricetidae > Ondatra > Ondatra zibethicus. Next base: position 163,356 of record PVIU01001596.1, on the reverse strand, counting down.
GGTGATCCCAGCACCCGGGAGTCACACATCTTTAATCCCAGCATTAGGGAGGTAAAGACAGAAGTGGCAGTGCTGGGCGGGGAGAAGTGTATAAGGCAGGAAGAGCTCATTGCAGTCTGAGGTTTGGTTGGAGAGCATTGCAGTCTGCAGTCAAGCTGAGGACAGGATCGCCCCTTTGTTTGTCTGAACTTTGATAGAGGTAAGAAGACTCTAACGGCTTGGCTGCTTTGCTTTTCTGATCTTCAGCCTGAACCCCAATCTCTGTCTCTGGGTTTTTATCAATTGTGCAACAAAGGCCTTTCTATGTCAATGTATGTCTTCTTCAATTTCTTAGATGATTACTGATTTTCTTCTTGTTTTGCAGATGTCTCTCATATCCTTGGTAAATTTATTTCTTTCTAACTTTTGTCTGTGGCTATCGTGAATGGGATTTTTTAAATTTCTTTCTCAACGTCCTCATTACAGCTGTATAAAAATGCTACTGACTTTGAACGCTGCCTTCAGTATCCTGCAACTTCCTTTAATTACTTTATTAGTTCCCTTTCAGACCTAATTTGTTCAGTTTCTTTAATCAGAAAAGAACACTGCATTTTTCTGTGTCTATTGAGAGGTTCATATGATTTCTATCTTTTATTCTGTTAATATAGTGTATTGTACTGTCAATGTAAAAAAATACCACAGCTCTCATCTTAAAAGGGAATAAGAGATATTTTGTTCTGAGCCATTTTGAGTGGTCATGGCCTGGGAACACAGATTTAGGTTACCCCAAATTCCATGTTCCAATGTGAAAGCAGATTCACTGGGATTTTATACTTCTAGAGAGAGAGAGAGAGAGAGGCTGCTTTAAAATACATTGCTGGGCACACCATAGAGGACGGCACGCTTTCCTATAGGCCTAAGATGCTACCTGATGACATTCTTAGCTCTTGAATTGGCAGAAGCTAGTATTCTGCTAAGTTAATGGCTTCAAGGAGGTTTTTTATTTATTATCACAAGGTGTTAGTTCAGAGTGGAGCGAGGAAAGGCTGTTCCAGAGGCTATAACTAATCCAACATAAAGTGATTAGCCTCAGACCTACAAATTCCACTCTCCCCCACAGCACTGAAATTCCAAACAGTTCACCAGTCTCTGCAGACTAGAAACTACTTCCAGGAGTCTTTTGTTCGCAGCCAGACACAGCTTTTTTTTTTTAAAGGAATTTTTATTCACAAAATTTATTGAGTTGTCTATGTATGTGTTCTAGTTTGCTTTTCCATACTTTTCCATAGTGGCAGAGTCTTCTAAAGAGGCTGCAGTCATTAAAATTAGCACAATTAAAAATAAGCCACCTATTAAGTATGGGGAAAGGGTACATTGGAAAAAACAAAACAAACAAAACAATGTCCTTGGATCAAGACCCTACCCAATTTAAAATTCCAGATTATGAAAGCAATGGGTCTAAAAGGTTTTCTGCTCCTAAACAGGATATATAATCTGCTACAGATGTGATCCCAGTGGGTAAGGATGCATCCCAAGTTGGCAATCAAACTTGGCAGTGCCACATGGTACTGCTTTGGGAAGTATGGAAGTTGCAAGAGTGGGGTGAGTGGATTCTTTCTCCATGGTTTCAGAGAGCCACTGAAGTCAGGCAGCGTGTTCCTAACAAGAAGGCCCTGAGAGCCCACTGTGTGAAATCATGAAGGTGAAGCCTGGGCTGCAGTGGAGACCCCAGGATGCTGGAGATGCTGGAACTGCGAGACATCTGCCGAGGAGAGATGCACACAGGGAGCTGTACCGGCCCAAAAGAGAGACATATGCTGCAGATGTGAGAAACATTTTTATTTTTTTTTCTTTCGAAGTTAGTTTTGATTTTGGTTTTTGTTGTTTTCCTATCAGAGTTTATCATCCCATCAAATTTACTCACATTTACTGAATTTGAGTCTTCCCCTTTACACCAAGTCCAGCACTCATCGGTGGGATAAGACGCTGTCATTATTCATGTCAAGGGTTATTGTCAGACATCAACTTCACCGAATATGTTCTTACCAGCCCAGTTTGGGTCTTGGTGGACCCTTTTTACAAAAAGAGTTGCATGGCTGGGTGACATGTGTGTGATGCCAAGATTATGGCTGTTTCTAACATAGACAACAAAGCTGGAGGAGCAGAGTCATCTGAGCCCTTTCAAACTGGAGCCTGAGATAGTGGCCCTGGAGCTATAGGAGCTACAGATTTTGTTATCTTACCGTTTCAGTCTTGATTTGGTCCAGTCTTTCCTTGCTTTATCTCCAATCCTTCCTCTTGGAATGGGAACATACATTTTAATAAGAATGGCGATGGAAGTATCTTAGTTAGGGTTTCTATTGCTGTCATGAAACACCATGACCAAAATGCAAGTTGGGGAGAAAAGGGTTTATTTGACTTATGCTTCCACATCAAAGTGGACAAGGACCCAAGCAGGACAGCAACCTGTAGTAGGCAGGAGCTGATGCAGCGTCCATGGAGGGTGCTGCTTACTAGCTTGCTCCTCATGGCTTGCTCAGCCTGCTTTCTTATAGAACCCAGGACTACCAGCCCAGGGATGGCACCACCTACAATGGGTTGGGTACTTCCCCCATCAATCACTAATTAAGAAAATGCTATACAGGCCTGCCTGCTACAGCTTGATCTTACGGAGGCATTTTCTTAGTTAAGGTTTCCTCCTTTCAGATAACTCTAATTTGTGTGTGAAGCTGACATAAGACTAGCCATCACAGAAGGTTATCTACATTTATTCATTTAAGAAAAACTTGGACACTTTGAGTTTTCTGTCCCCAAAGAAAATAAACAGCAACACGAATTTTAAAAGAAACTGCTGAATAGCATTCTTACTATCTGTTACAGTTTCCCCCAAGAGATTAACTTCTCTTTTCCCCATTATACAAGTCCATTTGAGCTGCACTCAGTGAGTATATACAGTAGTTCTACCTTTACCGATGGCTTTGTTTTTCACGGTTTCAGTTACTTGTGGCAAATTACGATCTGAATATATAAACACTACTTCAGAAATAAGCATGTCACAATTATAAGTTGCAGGTGATGCTGAGCAATGTGATGAAGTTTGTATAGTTCAGCACTATGTTTGCTCTATCTGATGCACGTAGGATTCCTTTGTCCAGTGTATCTATGACATGTATGTTATTTGCCCATTATTGACTTTCAGTTATCTCACTTATCAGAGCCGCCATGGTAGCACAGTACCATAACAATTTAACAGTCACCCCCAAAGCGTAGGAGTAATGATACTAGTGATACAATCTGGATATGCCAAACCAAAGCTGGGACAACACTTCCTCTAAGTGAAAGGATGGAAGTTCTCAGTAAAGGCAAGAATAAAGTCTATATGTGCTGAGGTTGCTGAGATCTATGGTAGCAATTAAATGTAATATAAATAGGTTTGTTTGGTGCTGATCGCTCTTCCAGGCATCCACTGGAATATGGTTTGGTATATACCTACCGCAGGCAGGAGGGATGGCTGTATTGAGCAGCTACTCTATGCCAAAACTGTGCAACAATATGGAACAGTTCAGTAGTGAGAGAAACCTGATGTACGTCCTTCTAAGGAACTTGGACCTGGCCAGCAGGTGATGTAGAGTCAGAGGCAACAAATATCTTATTTAATTTTCTGCATTAGAAAAAAAGTTGTATTATCACATATTTTTAAAAACATGATACCTTGGGCATTTTTTTCTGGGTAATGGATTACGATGGAGTCAGCCATGCCTTTAAAGCCCATTATAAGAGGCATTTTTGTTGATAAGGGAGATAGCCTAGATTCCACTTCTAATTCTATCCTCTCAATTGCTTCTTGGCATAAGCTTGCAGGACAGTACTCTAAACTCCGCTGCTATTGCCAGCATCAACACTTTGAAGCATTTCTGCTGAGCAGTCGATTTTTCAGAACCCACTTCATAAACTGTAATTAGTTTTCTATAAAGGGCAAATTATTCCCTTTCTAAATTTCAGTATGTATTATACGTTTGCTATATATTGATATCTATACATTTCTGTCTGCAGTTAGCCAGGGGAATCAACATCTTTTTGTCCTATAAAGCCTTCTACTTAAAATAGAAGCTTTTATCACAACAGAAGGAAAATGCCTGAAACGAGCTCAGTGGGCATCAGGAAGGAATACAAGATGTCAAGACAGAAGACATAATGCTTGCAGGAAATAAATTCTAAGAGCGATCTAAGTAAGCAATGATAAAGTGCAAGTGCAGGTCTGGGTTTTGAATAACAGAATTATTAGAAAATTGATAGATACATCAAATGACCATTAGTTATTCTTTTATTAGGGGTTCAAGAAGTCAAGCAAGAAGCTGGGAGTTGTGGTGCACGCCTTAAATGCCAGCACTTTGGAGGCAGAGGCAGGCGAGCCACCACTGCCCAGCTCGAGTGAATCTCTGGAAGTTCCAGGATAGTCAGGGCTACAAGGAGACACCCAGTCTCAAAAAACAAAAGCAACAGAACCACAATAAAAAGAAATCAAGTAAGATTTGGAATTTGGGCGGGGCGGGGGAGAGAGCAGTGGTTAAGAATGCAACTGTTCTTATAGAGGGCTGGAGCTTGATTCCCAGCCCCAATGCTGGGCAATTCACACCCCATACTTATGCCTCCTTGGGCACTCGCGTGTGCGCATGCACACACACACAAAATTAAAGATAGAAATTGTGAAATTAAAAACTTGCATTTCAAAATCGGTCATGACAAAGAAAAGAATGAGCAGCACCTTAATCATTCCCAAATGTGTAATAAAAAGTTCCTTATTTCCAAAAAAAAAAATCTAAAGTTGATTACTTGGCACAGAGCAAGGACTCTTGGATTCCACATTACAATTATCCCCCCATTAACAAGAGAATAAGAGACAAAAATGTGCTAACTTTGCAACAAATTGTGAATTTCTTTTAGCCATAAGGACAAGAGACTTGACTAAGAGGCTTGCTTGATTTGGGTTCGAATCTCACAAAAGCTCCATCACCAAACATAGGAGTGCTATCAGGTGTGTTATGTCTTATTGCTAGTGAGAAACAGGCAAGCTTTCTCAAGATTCTGTTAAGTCTGATGATACCAGAAATCTTTAGAAGTAACTGAGTAAGAGACTAGTTAAGACAGGTCAAAGGAGTGTTTTGAGTTTTACTGTCCTTATCCTGGTATCTCTCAGTTCCTTATTTCTTCTTCCATTCAGCCTGTTCTCAAACTACAGAATACACATTAAGCCTGTACCTCTACTTTCTGTATGTTAAATGTAATGAACTATCAGAATGAGGGTTTCAATGTTTTTGTTGCTTTCGTTTTGTTTTGTTTGCTTCTTTGTTTTGGTGACAGGGTTTCTCTGTGTAGCCCTGACTGTCCTGGAACACGCCCCGTAGACCAGGCTGGCCTTGAACTCAGTGATCTGCCTGCCTCAGCCACCAGAGGGCGGAGATTAAAGGCGTGTGTCACCACCGCCCAGCAAGCTTTAAATCTTTTGTTCTTCGTCTCTTAAGCTTGTTATAAAATTTTAATAGTACTCTCCCTTATAAAATTATAACCTTTTCGGTTATAATAAAGCTGTCTAATAATACCTGACAAGTATCGATTTAGTTGTCTATCTTAGCTTGAAAGAGTGTGGTTACATGGAATTAGTTGGTTTACATTTCTATTGGATTTATACTGAAACCATTTTAGGACTGAGGGTCCAGTTATCGTACTGAGCAACTGTTGCAAGTTAGAAATTTGACACAAACTGTTTGGCAGGTGTGGTCATCAATGTATTCTCCTGGTAGGAAAATGAGGCATAATGTAGCCTCTTATTTTTCTTAGATTCTTCGTGTCAAACACCCTGTAGGGATGAAAATGTCCTATCAGTTACGATCATCCTGGGTGAATTTTCCAGTCTTTAGAAACACGTGAGCCCCGCTCCATCGTTGACCCACTCTTTCCCAAGACATCTCCACGTTGCCATGTTAACATTCTAAATTTTAATGGCGGGACTAAATATGCCAGTATTCACACGGAGCTTCTAAGAGCCAAGGTAGACTTCTAAGCCACAGCGACCCTCGAGGAACATCACCAAACAGAGGGTCCCGCCTCGCACTAGTCAGCCCTCCACATTCCCTCCGAGAGAGGCTATCTTGCTCTTGATTGGTCCCCGTGCGTGTCTGTCACACGGAGAGGGTGGAGCCTACCCTCAGAGCTAAAGGAGGCGCTGTAATTTTACGTCATCTCATTGCGACTAACCCCGCGAGGGAGGGAGGGGCGGGGGCGAGCGCTCTCCGCCGCGGTTGGGGGCTGCGGTGAAGGTGTCATGGCTGCCGCTGCGGAGCCGAGTTCCTCAAGCAGCAGCGAGAGGAACCTGGAGCGAAGCTCCAGCCCCCTCCTCACCCGCGAGGTGCTCTGCGAACTCTTTCGTTCCCTGCACACCCTGACGGGACAGGTAAGTGGAGGTGCGGCGGGAGGTGGGGAGCATCTCGGTCCTCTCCCCCTAGTTCTCTCGGAGGCCGGGGGCGCGGAGCCTTCTGGCCCGGTGCCTGCAGCTGGGATGCCGAGGCCGCCAGCGGCTGCCGTGGCCGGGAGGAGCCGGGGCCCAGCGGCCTGGGGCCGGGAGAGGTCAGCTGCACACGCGGTGACCAAGCGTGAGTACCAGGTCTGGAGAAAACCTGGGTGCTGGCGCCGAACGCTTGCAGAAAATCAGTGCATGAGAGATGATGAGGGTTGAGGGGGCCCCTGGCGCTGACGGTCCTTTTGCCTTCAGTGTATGTACTGCAGAAATTCATTGCTTAGTATGGCCTGAAACTTTTCCTAGCGCCATCTGCACTCCTGAGGGGGTGTTTTACTCTGGTTTTGTTTCTCTTCTTATAATGTATTGCATCCATTACTCTTTGAAACGGGGCAGGGTGGTGTATAAGAATTTTTAAAATATAACTTGTAGTGTGCCTAAATGTTGGTGTAAAATTTTGGATGAGTTATGTATGACCGATTCTAACTTCATTACGACTGTCGTGTAATGGATTTATTAACTAATCTCTCTTACAGAAATGTCATAGTAAAATTCGATTTTAAAAAGTAGGTACCTTCACTTTATTAGATAAACTCATTTGTGATATAATGAAGCTAATTTTTACTAAAGAGCAAAAGTATGACTGCCCGCTTTTAAAAATATTTTATGCCAGATGTTTCCTGGTTTGTCTGGGGGCTGATCTAGCGTATGAAATGGAAACAGCACACGTTTGTGTCCAGAGCAGTAGGACCTATGACAGTAGGGCATTAGCCTGATTTGTGAGAATTATTTTAAAACCCTTAGATGGATGAAGAATTAATATTGTAAAAATTAGTTTAATAAACATTTTAAAACCTTAGTACGTTTCTTTTAACTGGCAAACTACTTTGAGACGTACATTCAGTTTGCTGTTATGAGACAATATTAGTGGTCTTATAAAAATTAAAACTTTTAAACTCAATTGCTTAATAATTAGCCAAAAAAAAAAGTTTCAAAGTCTTAAGCACTTTTCCTATTAACATATCAGTGGTAATATCCCAGATCTTTAAAAGTTCAAAAGTCAGAGAACTTTTTTTGGCATGAATTTGTAACTTCAAGACTTAATCATTCATATTCTGCTGTCAAGATGAGAAGAAATAAAAAATATTCTCGTTCATTACGTTTAAAGTTGTAAAAATAATCTACATTGATAAAAGATTTGAATATCTAAATTATTTTGCATAGTTAATTTTTCAAAATTGTATGAATTTATTTAAAGGTTCAAGTGGAATAATGATTAAATCTTAACTTATGCCACCTGCCAAAAACTGTTTAGAGAAAATGAGGTTTTCATAACATAATAAAGGAGCTTTTGTACAAGTGTCAAATATAAGATTAAATTAAATGCTACTTTAATAAAATCATGTACCTTGAGATGTATGATTTAAGCCATACACACGTATAAGTTGCCCCTGGGGAGTGTGTCCTTTTGCAACAAATGAAAAGGATTTTTAAGATGTAAATTGTAATATGCCTAAGTTCATCTGAAGTATCATTGAATTATTAGTACTTTTCAATTGAAAGTATAAAACTGAATTGTTAAAAAGTGTTTCTTTCCTCCAAATGCAAAACATACGAATATTAACCTTTTTTCTTTCCTCTCATTGACCCATGTTATCAAGCTAAAGATTTGTTAGTTTAGGTTTTTTAAAATAGTAATATTTCTACTGAACTTACATAATTGATTAATCTATGTTAATAGTGTATTAATAGAAATTTTTGAATGTCTGGTTGCTGTTCCAAGAGTTATGGGGTAAAATGCATAGAATTCATATTGTTAATGAAGAATTTGCTGAATGAATAATTGGATGTATTTGGGGGTCATTTTTAAATTAATTTATGACATTATTGTTTGGTTTCCATAAAAGACTAAGTATCTTGAGTTTCCTTTGAGGACTTACATAATTCTGCTGAATTGATATGAGAATATGATCCAATCATTAAGAATGCTTTTCTACACTTATTTTCTCTAGAGAATGTGATTCCTTGCTCTGGTTTAAGCTTTGCCTGCTTTTTTCCCCTCACACCATCTAAATTTGCCATAATCAACTATAGATCTCTTGGAGGACTGTAAACACATGCGTATAGATTACTTTCATGCACATTAATGAATGTAATAATCTTACTAATTAATCTTAATGTCAAATCTTAACTTAGTTATAAGCTTATCCTTGCCAGTATAGCCTATGTAAAATTTCATATTTCCTTATGTATGCCAAGTATGGGACTTCTAATGTTTCTGGTCTGAGCAGTAAGTGTCTATATATGTTATACAGTAGGGTGCTTAGTTTGGGAACCTGAGATTTCTTTGGTTTCATAGACAGAGATTTATGTTTTGTTTTTTTATTCTTATAAATCTCATTTGATTTACATTTGAACTCATGAAACTTGTATCTTTAGAAAATATGGCTAATTTTCCATAAGTTATCCTTGCAAAATAAGATACAATTAACTTGCTTCCACTATGGAGTCTGTCCTTATACAGTGCTATGATACATGTCCTTAGAAAGTTTATAGGGATTCCTTCCTACTCAGTCAAGTGAGTACAGATAGAAGCTTCTCTCTAAAGTTTTGACTGATTTGGGGATATTAATTTTATATTCAGGTTCTTGGTAGTTTTTTGGATATAATTTTATTGTAATAAATCACTAGCTGATGAGAAATTTTCGTGTAATGAGACTTACATTTTACTAGAAAACCCTTTGGAAGCACACTGGACATCCAGTTCTTGTCATTTGTTTTACTGCTGTGGAAAAGCACTTGCTTTTCAGCTGAACAGTTTCGTAACTGATACTTTGATTTTTATTTGAAGTAATTACTTGAGTTTTAAGGGTTTTTTTGAGTTGGTTAAATTTAAGAACAATAAAAGTGAAAAGACTTTGAGGTCATGGATATTTTAGGCATGTGTTTGTGTGGTGTGGAACAAAGAGAATGCACTTTCTGGACCTCGTGTAAAGCGGTTGTGCTTCATCTTTTGAATGCTTAGCTGGAGTCCAACTAGGGCAGACCTGTTTTTGGACACCTTCCAAAGGTATTTTAAATACCCAAGTATCAAAAGAGGGTTCATCTTTTTATCTTTCATGGGTGGCTTCCCCTCGAAGATGGCCCCATGATACACACATAGGAACAGAATTAGAATAACAACACATGTTTTTATACATTTGTTTCACACACATGATACACACATAGGAACAGAATTAGAATAATAACACATGTTTTTATACATTTGTTTCAAAGCTGCACCCTTTGATTTTTAAAATGGCAACTAGGTAAAGTATTTATTATGTCATTAAAACAGTAACTTCGAGCAAAATAGGCATGCATTACTCCATAGAAATCTTATTTTTGTGATAATCCCAGATATACAGCTTAATCGTGTAATTTTTGTGATGTTGCTGGTTTGCCCCTTTGAAGCTTAACCTCCGAGATGATGTGGTGAAAATTACAATCGATTGGAACAGGCTGCAGAGCCTCTCAGCATCCCAGCCTGCATTGGTTCTTACTGCACTTGAGCAACACGTTTTGTATTTACAGGTAAATTTCATATTAGAAATATTTACCAGGGCATTGAAAATAGAAATTAATTACAGTTAAATTAGCTGCAGTATTTGTCAGTGCTACCTCAACACTCTTAACAGTGCTATTAATGAAAGTTACGTAAATCTATATTGAGTCTAGGTCTGTCCGTTTCATCAGTGATCGTGATGGTTATGAGAATATAGCCCAATAGGCCAATGTGGGTATGAAATTGAATAAATGCGGTTCTATTCAATTCTAGGCTTTGCTGAAAATTCAATACAGTTCATCTATGGTGGGTTATAATTAAGCAATAAGACACGGCAGGTGTGAGTCATGCTATGATAATGATTCCATGCCTTGGGTGAGTTTGGAGGCTCATGGAGTGCTTTCAGTGGTTCAAGAAGTGGCATTATCCCAGCATGACACATCCTGGAGTGTCTATTGCAATTAAACAGTTTCAGCATAGTTTTTAAAAAGAAAGTAATTTCTGTGACATTAATGTTTCATCTTAGTGAGTAGCCAGTCACTATTTCCTCTTAATAATTTGAAATAATTTACCTTTGATATTGGAAGTCAATATTGAATTATTTATAATAGTATTGTTACATTTTTTTAATATTTCAGTTTAAGAAATGAATAGTGTTGTGGCCTTGCTGGTTGTTGTTGAACATCTCTGCAAGTGTAATTGACGGAGTTGCAGGTTCTCTTGAGTCAGAGTGAAGTGTGAAGCACCAAGGATGAGCAGAACCATTTTCCCGATCACTCTGCTGTGTTTAAGATGTCATAAGGTTTCAGAAGAGTGTTTGGCGTAGCAGACAATGGAAACAAAATTGTATGAAAAGATGATCGGGATATTGTTTAGGAATAATGTGTTAATTTTCAGCCTTGCATTCATTGACTTTTTGAGAATGTTTAACGGTGTTTCATGATAAAATAAATAAATAACAGTTGACAGTTTGATTAAAGGGCAGGCAGTGAGCTGTAGAACTCAAATGTGGACCATGTTGGGGCGGGGATGGCTAAAAGAACAGAAGTAAGTGAATTTCCATTATGAAGAACCATTTATTGTAAACCCACTCTAGTTAGAATGACCTGTTTCCAGCTCGGGGTCTTTGTAGCATGTTTTGTTTTGTTTGTTTTGTTTCATTTTTTTCTTTCTTCTCCCATTGTTCATCTTCTTTTGTAAAATTTCATTTCATGACCCAATAAGATATCTCGCTATGTCAGGAAAAGGCTGAATGTTCACTTAGTGTAACACCTACATACTTCATATCCATGCTCTCATTTATTTTGGCCAACTGCACTTTGAAGTGGAGAATCTCCAGATACTGTGATAATGCAGGGCATTGCTGAGTGAGAGAGAGCACTGCTCTCCTGCTAAGGAGGGAGAACGCTAAGCCTAGTGCTCTGAGTGACGTGTTAATTAAGAGGCATCCAGGCCAGAGACTAAAGGCTTTGATTTGGCACAAAATAAAAGATGAGTGACAGAATGATTTCCTCAAAGAAAGATTTAAATTTCCTCAGGTTTTCTTTCTTTTCTTTTTCTTTTTTTAGTACTTTTACAGCAAACGATAAGGGCGATAGTAATAGAAAACAGCAAACACGTGTATAGTCGACCTGTTTATCCCTGTCTGCCAGATTTTTATATTTAATAATTGGTAATGTTCATTTACTCAGCACCCGTTTATGTAAATATATCACAAATTTAGAGTAGTTTGAACCTGAGCAGATGTCACTGTGTTCTTTTTAGCCTTTTTTAGCAAAACTTCAGTCTTTAATTAAAGAGAATTCAACTGCTGTTGAAGAGCTCAGACAGACAGAAACGGAGACCAAGAGTGAACTAAATGCTAAACATCCCACTGGGGACCTACAAGATGAAGGAAAGCTCAGAAATTGTGATTTAGATGTGAAAAAGACACAAATCCATTTTGATCCAGAAGTAGTTCAAATAAAGGCTGGGAAAGCAGAAGTAAGTTTGGGGTGGTGCAGGGTGGGGCAGAGACATTACTTTTAAGAGTTCTGTTGTGTTTTGATTGTTAAAATATTTGTTGTTTGTAGATTGACAGGCGAATATCTGCATTTATTGAAAGAAAACAAGCTGAAATCAATGAAAACAACGTCAGGGAATTTTGCAATGTTATTGATTGTAATCAAGGTAACTAGAAGTTTATTTTTATAGGATTTTAAATATTTTGACAACTGCTGTAATAATTTGTCTTAAAAATGAATAAAATTAAGAACAAAATTCAGTTTTACAAGTTTTTAGTTGGTAATTAAGACAGTAGAGTTTTATTTAGTAATGGGCAGTGTCATAAAGCTGATTTTCATTTTGGTTACACAAAAATCAAGTGGAGGTTAAACTACAGAGACAGATGTTTACGGCGGGTGGGAGAAGCTGAAAGTTCTTTAGGAAGTGAAGGTGAATATTGGGTGGCGGTGTTGTTCAGGCTCACTGTCAGGAAGAACAAAGCAATATGACATTGAGATCTGTAAATGCACCTGTGAAATTATGTTGAGTCAGTGAATTTAGTACAGCTGATAGCATCCCTCAAGAGGGAGCAGTTTTCCCGTTACTCCTGAGTCTCATCATGGCTCTCTCCAGCTTGCCATGAAGACTGGAGTCGTAGGTGTTTTCTGTTTTTGTTGTGTATACCTTTGCTGGTTTTCCTGAGTCTCCTTTCCCTCTTCATTTGCTGCTGCAGTGTGTTTCAGGTCTTGCAATCACCATACACTGTCTAGCACTGCCATAGTTCATAGTCAGTAATCCTTGTAATAACCAGTGCAAGTGATCTTAGGAAAAACATATGGAGGAAGGTTTGTAATTGAACCAAATGCTTTTTTTTATTGCCTTAATATCTCTTGGCTAATGATTATAAGCATGGAATTGTCAGTTGAACCTGGAAGTGACTCATAATCACATTGATACAGGATGCTCTTAACATAATAATGTAAGCTCGCTTTGGGTTCTATACTTAACTTTTTCACTGTTAGCTTTTGTAGCTCTCTAGATTTAGCATTTTAGAACAAGTATAACATTGACAAAATCTCAGGTATGCCAGTCCAGTTGTATGCACCTCAAGAGCAAGGGTTTGTTGAGGAAGCAAGTGCATGTGTCACTAATGTTATTCCTCTGTGCTTCCTGCTAACTCTATTATTATAAACCATCAGGGGATAGAAATTGACAAGAATTGAAATGCTCAGCAGGACTCCTTGGCCCATTCAATCCCTCGCTGGCTCCAAACAGTGCTAGCAAGAATTGCTGTGGAGAGTGACTATCGCTCATTCACTGTCCCCACACCATGCTGCACTTCTCGCTGATGGCTCTGCTTTTGGACTCTAGCCCTGGGATGGATCATAGCTTTTTTTTTTTAGTACCCTAAGACCAATGAAAAAATAGAAAGAATAGAGAAGTATAGGCCCCTTATATATATTTTGAGGTGTTTCTAAGGAAAAGAAAATTAGTCTGTTTAGTCTTTAAATATAAAATATTAAGTGTTTTCAATTTTGTTTAGTTTTGTCTTATCACAGATGTGTTAAACTTAAGCTTAAAAATACATTTCAATGTATTAGTGTATTTTAAAGACCTTTCAGTTGATCTAAGAAAAAAAATTATTTTTAAAAATCAGATTTCATGGAATAACAAAAGACTCTTAACTCGTTATACACCAATTTTTTTATAAAATAATGGTGGGAATTTAACAGAAAATTTACTGCCAATGTATAATTTTAGTGTTACTTCAAATATTAGTATGTATTTCTATATGTTATTGTATAGTGTGTTTATAGATTACAGTTATGCTAATATTTAATAGTATGTATTTTGTTAATGTATCTCTAATTTCTTTCCATATAAGTTATTTGTTAATGAAAGAAATTATAGGTTTCACTTTGTTAAAAAGATTGGGAAAATTTTACAGCATGTATTTTCTAAAATTATAGTTTTTAAAAAGTAAGATTAAGAGATGTGATGCCTTTTGATTAGGATGTTTTAAATAAACTTTGGAAATCTAGGAACAGAGGCAAAGTGTGTGCTGTACTTGAGGTTTCTATGTATATTGTATTTGAGACTTCAGTGTCCTTTTTTTAACTGAAATTCTGAGATTAAAAAAGAGGTGTAAAATACCTAATCAATCCATCCCTCTGTTAGATGTTCACTAATTTGGTAATAACAAAAATGCTGAAAGTTTTTAAAGATAATTTGGTAAATTGGCTTCTGTTTCTATAATGGAGTTAGAAATATGTGAATTTTTTTCTCCAAAGATCAGTGGGACTTAGTAATAACTATCAGAAGTTATGTCACTTAATGTTAATGGTTTTCCTATATGTGAATATGAACATTACATAAAAATATCATATGTGATTCACTTCAGAGGATAAAGATCACCCAAACTATTCTATATGTGATAGTAATACAGTTATATTATTTTTATTTTAAATTCTACCGTAAAATGAATTATTAGAAGTTTATCATATTTTCATATGTTTGTAATTAAGAATATATTTGAACTAAATTCATCCAAATTCTCCCTAGAAAATAGTTGTGCAAGAACTGATGCCGTCTTTACTCCTTATCCTGGATTTAAAAGTCATGTAAAGGGTAAGTAGCTGCCGTATGATATCTGTCACTGGCAGAAGTTCGTTGTAGCTTCATAACAATATGGAATAGAAATACTTTTCCCATCTAAACTTTATTCTAAAACAAAAGCATTGCCTTTCTTCCTTTTTGAGCTTTTGATTAGGTGACTGTTATGGAAAAAAATATACTGTTAGGGAGAGAGAATTTCTGTTTTTGAAACATAAATTCACATGGACTTAAAAGTTTTTTAACTTAGTTTCTAGAGTTGTGAATACATACGGACCACAGACCAGACCAGAAGGAATTCCGGGGTCAGGTCACAAACCTCCAGGCACGCTTCGAGATTGTGGTAATCAGGCTGTGGAAGAGCGACTCCAGAACATTGAGGCTCACCTGCGGTTGCAGACAGGTAAGTAGAGTTAGGTGGCATTCTGTAATGTGACTTTCAAGTCTTAAGGAAATTAGATTCATTTAGCTTTTGAATTGTTCTTGAACATTCCTTGTAAAGCCCTCATTCTAGGTGCATGAAACAGTTGCTACTGTTGAGGAATCTATAAAGGTCTGGTTTCCTGCTTTTTCTCCCTGCACTTGCCGCTTTCTAAACTGGGAAACAAATTCTAAATAGACTGTTAGCCTGAGTTACTGAAGTTCCAACAGGAAATGAATGTAATGCATGACTGGGGCCAACTTCAGCACTTCTTTGACCACTTCTAGTTGTTCTTAGCCACCCTGCCAGGTACAACAGATAGATAAATGTGGCCCTGGTCCTCAGTGCACTCCCGACAATAAACATATAAATGAATAAGCTCCATGGGAAAAGTGAACCCATATTTATTGAACAACACTCTCTCTGTGAAAGTGTCATGCCTATGCCAGCTTAGTACTCAACAGTACTCTGTGGAAGTGTGTGCTGTTCCTATGGGAAAGGCAGCCAGACTGACGTTCAGAGAGCTCAAGCAGCTTGCCCAGGATATCGGAGTGAGTGACAGCTGGGCAGCAATCAGTCTTCCCTATTAGTTACCATGCTCTTGATTCTCCTAAATGTTCCTACATGTTTCTGCTTCCCTCTGCATAGCTACTGCTGTAGATGAAGCGCCTATAATCTCTGTCTTGGGGTGACAAGAGATAGACAAAAAGTTTGTTTGTCACTAAACTCCCTCCTCTAGGTTATTTTTCACCCTGTGGCCAAATTGCAGTTTTTCAAGCTCATATCTGATTGGCTAAAATTCTTTAGTAGTTCTCTGTAACTCTCAAACACATAGCAGACGCAGTACTTACCAGAGAGACTGTGATCTAGACCAAGCAGGTCACAGTGGTGATGTCTGAAGGAGTAGAAAGAATCTAAATATAATAATGAACTTGATGTCTAAGTATCTTCAATACACCATGCCCTCCTCCAAAAGAAGTGCAGTGGAGAATTATGGGAAAACCCCTCTCAATGCTTCTCAAGGTCCTAGAAGTAGACGTTGCAGGAAACGATAGGATAAGCCCAGCCATCACGTGGAATGGTCATCTTGTCACTGCAGAGTAACTACCTTCTAAGGAACTACCAACACCTATTAGAAACAATATTTTCAGTAGCTCATAAAAGGAATTTTGTAAAAAACTTGTAGCATTGTGAGGCGCATAAGCAGTATTTAGAAAGTCTATAATTTGTCTCACAGAACTCAAAGTGAAATTGCAACTCAGGGTGAAGCTGTGAGTTCAGGATTTCAGTTGATTTTGCTTTCCTCTGTGCTTTTTCCTAAGTTTAAGTGTTTTTGTTCTTATCTCTGCACAGTATTTTAAGTATAAAAATGACAAAACAGAATTATTCGTTAAGATTTTAGCATTTTTCCCTCATGAATTTAGGTGGTCCAGTACCAAGAGACATTTATCAGAGAATCAAAAAGCTTGAAGATAAAATCCTTGAGTTGGAGGGCATCTCTCCTGAATACTTTCAATCTGTAGTAAGTACTAATGTCTTTTAAAAACAAAGTCTTATTTTGGTTTATAATCTTTGCTATGTATCAGTACACTCATTGATCCATGTGTGAAACACTGTTTTAAATTCAGAGAAGAGGAGTTTAGTCATATGAAGGTGACTGTCTGCTTCTTTAAAAAGTCTGATTCTGAATATTTTTAAAATGTAGGAACTCCTTCATTCTCAACTCTGGAAATTCTGTCAAACCATCCTCATGTCATAATGAGGTTCAGCCGTGACTCTGCTTGTGGTCTTGAGAGACGGCAGTTTCTTCCTTTTAGAGCTTGTTCCTTGTCATGCTGGGCCATCTTCCAGACTCTCATAAATAGGTACATTTCTCACAGGTAAACCGGCCACACCTCACACACTTACCCACTTTCTTTACCTTAACACAGACTTTTTTTTTTTTCATGAAAGACTGGCCTATATCTGTGTAATTCCTCCACTTGTATTCATTCATTCATTCTTTCATTTAACCTTTTTTGATTCTTTGTGGATTTCATATCATGTATTCTGATCCCACTTATCTCCTATCCCCTCATATTCACTCTCTGCCCTTGCTACTTCCCCCTAAATCAAAGCCAAATTTAAAAGAAAAACCAAACATCAAACAAAACAAAGAAACAGAACAAAAACAAAACAAATGAACAAACAGAAAAAGAGAGAAAAGAGTCTTGTTGTTTGAGCTCTCCGTGGAGCTCCTCCCGGATATCCTGTGGCCGTCCTGTCAGGGAGACCCTGCAGCTTTGGAACTGTAGGTTCATTCTTAACCCCCTTTCTCGAGGACATTGAAAAAGTCTTTTCCTACTGAGTATCTTCATTGGCGCATCAGTGTTTGAGGCAGCCCTGAGCTCACCCTGCCTCTCATTGTTTTGCTGTGTGTGTTTGTTTGAGTTGAGACACATTCTCACTGTATAGCCCACAGCTTAGATTTCTGTCCAGAGTCTACTAACCAACCATCAGCCGTGCTGTGTCCATGTATTTACTCATTCACTTGATGTCTCGTTCATTTGGAGTGACCCAGGCTGCACCATGAAAGGTTCAAAAGAGAACAGGAAAGAGATGCGAAGCCCAGTGTGGTTGCACATGCCTTTTATCCCACACTCAGGAGACAGAGGCAGGCGGATCTCTGAGTTTGAGGCCCCCTGGTATACAGAGTGAGTTCCAGGTCGCAGAAGAACCCTATCTAGAAAAACCTAATTAAAAAAAAAAGAAATGTGAAAACATAAGAAAAATAAGTTCTCTAGTATGAACAAAGCACTGTGAGGATAAACTAGTAACCCATGTTATTTATTTACTGTTGTCAAGTACCACAATTTACAGTTAGTCTTCTTTTTTATACTTGTTTTTACTTTATGTGCATTGGTGTTTTGCCTACATGTTGTATGTGAAGGTATCAGATCTTGGAGTTACAGACAGTTGTTGGCTGCCACATGGGTGCTGGGAATTGAACCCAGGTCCTCTGGAAGAGCAGCCAGTGCAAAGTTAGTCTTTAGAAATACTCATAAAAATTGTATCTTTAAAATATACTAGTAAGCTACAGTCTTAAAAACTTTAAAGTACTATATTGAGACATTTCCCTGTTCACGGGTCAGATTTTTAGAACAGTTACATTAAAAGATGCAGCACATATTGATAATTTTCTGCTTTTTATAGTCGTTTACTTGGGAGTTTGTTTTTCAGTAAATGGGAAGAACTTTAGTTCTTTTGTTCTGTGAATCAAATATAATTTTCTTTTTTCTTTCTGTTAGTGTTCACCTTTTCATATGCTATGCTTCAAAGTTAACCATGATAATCAACCTCTATCCAGCTTTTAGAAGCATCTCCATGTTTAGAATTTACCTGTATGTGAATATATAAAAACATTTCAATTAAAATCTTTTCATGGTTCAGAAATTTAATTTCCAACAAAAGATCACTCCTTAAGACATATAAGGGCTCAGTGTTTCCTTATGACCTAACCAGAGAAGCTAGAGTAGTGTAGTCCACATAGTCTTTTCTGTGCACTGGAGGGATAATATGCAACATTATGCCATTGCTCTATAGAGAGAGCAAGGCATGCAGACTTCTCAATTCCTCCAGTGTGAAGATAACCCTTGAGTTGGCTTTACTCCAGATGAGGTCGGTAGCTCCTAGAGAGGACTCGCTCTATTATGGAATGCCAGTATAAAATCTTTCCCTTTGGCTTTTTGCTCAGAGGGCAGAGTTAGTCTGAATCTTTAAACCTTTCTGGTTTTGTGCTGTTAACCTTTGTGTGTCTTTTCTAGTACTAATCCATAAGGGTGGCTTCCATCCAAAGAAGTAATTTTAAAGATCTAGGAATCCGTTTTTCACAAGGCCCCACTTCATCCCAACCTGTCATTGCTCCTCCTTTCTGAACCCCGACTCACCCCAGCTATCTCCATCTGTGGTTCTCATTCTTCTTTCCTGTGCAGCCGCGGGGTCAGTAAGCCCCGTGCTTTGGAGTGCTGCAGAGTTCTCGCTCACCTGCTCTTCAGCACAGGTTATCTCTGCTGTCTCAGTGCATCATGTAAGTCAGGAAACTTAGGATGTTTCTGTCTGCATACCCTCCGCTACCCTCAAACTCACACTCCCCTAAAGAACATCACCCTCCAAATTTTCTGTTTCTGTCAATGATAGAATCATTTTACTAACCAGAAACTGCACGTTTCCTTGCTCTCGTCCCACATCTGCTCCAACAGCTGGCAGCATTTCTCTCTTACCTGTTTCTTTCCCATCCTGTCCCCATCTCAGGACCTTACCTCACAGTTATACTAACATGGCACCATCTCTTCATTCTTAGGTGATGTCCTGTTGCTAAACTATCATAAATCTTTGCAAATACTGTTTTCAAAGTCACTTCCCTGCTAAATGCTTTCAGTAAATCCCTGCCTGGAAAAGATAAAAAGCCTCTGGATATACCATTGAAGTTTCTGTAATTTGGTGGCTTCTGTGGCTGCTTTTTTTTTTTTAATTTGTTGAATATTTGGAGAAAAAGTCACTGTTGGACTGTTAGATTGACTTCATGACACAAAGTCAGCCCCCTCTTGTAGCAGCCAAGGAATTTTTGTCAGAATGTTCATTTACTAATTTCCACCCAGTGGTTTCTGATGTTGTGAACTGAGATGAAAGTATAAAAAGAATTCGGTCATGCAGGGCAAGTGTTCCGCCACTGTGCTGTCTCTTTAGCCCATCTGTAAGAAACATGAATCCAAACCAACTCAAACAGTATGGAAATTATAAAACAGTGAGACACAGACCTCAGGGCTGATCTTGTGGGAAAGTCATGAATGAGAAATACTTGAGTTCCTGCTCCTCTTGGCTCTATCTGGTATTGGCTTTTTACCCTGGTAGTTGGTGAGGTTGCTGTAAACATTAGGTGTTTTACCCACATACAGTAGTGGCCCACGAGAACTGTTCTTTGTTTCTTACAAGAGAAGTTTGCAGAAAATTTCTCCGTGATCCCCAGCATCCTTCCTCATTAGCTACAGTTGGGCAGTGTGCAAGAGCATTGGGGTGAGGTAGACGCTCCTTTGAGTCACACAGTGGAGAAGGAGCTGTTCTCTCGGACAGTCACAGTGCTTTCAGTGGTCAAAGATGTCTGTTTGCGAGCGCGCGTGTGTTATGTGTGTGTTTAGTGCAGTATACCGAATGCCCTTTGCCTCTATCCACTTTGCTTCCCTTGGTCAGTTTCCCAGAATGGGAAGATTCTTTTAAAAGACTCCAAGTAGAAAATTTCAAGAGCACCTCTTTCCCAGTTTTGCGGACTTGTGAGCAGCTGGGAAGGAATAGGAAGGGGGTGTCTGCAGAGGAGCTCACTGTTACACTGTCGCACAGTAAGGGAGCCCTCCTCTCCCTGGTAACTTTGTAGATACTTGGCAGTTTGGAGCTCTGCTTGGGGTTCCCAGAGGCTGTTTGTGTATTGCAGTCTTCTATAAAGGAAATAATGGTGATATTTTCTAAATAATGATTATTTTGTTACTTTTAAACTAGAACTTATCTGGAAAAAGAAGAAAAGTCCAACCCCCTCAAGTAAGTTACTGTGTCTTCCTTCTGGAATAGATTGATGAGCTTTCTATCTTAGTAATGAAAGTGTCCACTCTGGCTGCATTTAGGCTGTACCTTGGCAGACTTTAGGTTGAATTAGGGAAATAGTTTTACTTTAAGAGTGTAGAATGACTCCAACAGGCTAACTCAATATAAAAATCTTGGCTTGTTTTTAATTGAAGAATATTTAGGTTAGAAAACACTTAAATGCCCTAATAACTTCAGTCTCCTCCCACTTTCCGTATTGTGGGCACTACTAATTAGCATTATCTAAATCAAAAAGAGGGTGACTTCATGACCAGGAGATAGCTTAATGGGCAAAGTACTTTATAGCACATTCAAGAGGACCTGAGTCCCAACCCCTAGCACCTGCATCCAAAGCAGGGTGCAGGAGATGGATGCTTAGTGGCTCGCCTGCTGGCCAGTTCAATGAGAGACCTTGTCTCAAAAGGTAAGGTGAGGAACAATTGGGGAAGATACCCTTTGTTAGTCTCTGGCCTCCACAGGCACGTGTATGCACAAACACACACTCCTGACCCTGTCACACACAAAGGCTATTGCAGCTTAGTTCTCTGCCAAGTACTTTATTAGTTGAGTTTGAAATAATAGTATGATTTTGCTAGCCTTAAGGATGTAACATTGGGGAAACTTTTTAAATTGTAGCACTTGGGGGAGGATGGTGAAGGGTCAGAAGTTCAAGGCCAGCCTGTACTACATAGTGAGGCCCTGTCTCACTACCCCCTGTTCCTCAGATTAGCTTGTTACATATTTATTGTAAATTTTTGAGTCAGTTCTTGAGAGCAGCCTTTGTTTCCCAGTTGTAGTTAGTCCCTCAGGAGGAAAGTTCTGGGTATTTTAAGCTAATTCTTCACTGTTTGTTTTTCGGGGCGGGAGGGGATTGTTTTGTTTTTACAAAAGGCTTTTTAGTCTTTTAAAGCATAAAAACTCCATGAGTGCTTTGTCATTAGGGAAGAAGCAGGGCAGCATGGCACTGTGTTTATATATGTATTTGGTCTGTGTTGCCGGGATGGGATCCAGGGCTTCACACATGTCAGGCAAATGGTTACAACCCAGAAGAAATAGAAACTTTATTAGTTTATGCCTTTAAATTATGGCACAGTCACCATAGAGAACTGCCAGTCTTACAATTACCACGCACTAATGTGCTGCTGAATACTTAGGTATTTCTAGTTCACTTAGCACTCTATCTGCATGAAGAAACTTAAGTCTTATTCAGCAATGTGTGTTCGTCTTGTTTCCAGCAGAACTATTCATTGGCTGAGCTGGATGAGAAAATTAGTGCCCTCAAACGATCCCTGCTCAGAAAATCAAGAGAAGCGGAGTCCATGGCAGCTCACCACCTTCCGTGAGAACTGCTTCATCAAGCCCTTCCTTTAAGATGCATGTGCATGCAGCTTACATGTCTTTAATTATTTACAATGTGTTTATGAATATAAACTTTTCTGTGAGGTCAAGGTTTATTTAACATGAGTCTAGCTTGCAGCAAATAATCAAGTATTCCAGTGTTTGGAAATGATGTGAACCTTGAAGATTGTGCTGTTCGAATCTATTTCCTTCTGTTTTAAAGGAGGCATCTTGAATATTGAAAAACTTAATTTGAAAGAACTTCTTTTGGTGGTCCACCAGAGATTATTTTTTGATAGTTGTATTTAAAAGGACTTTATATTTGTAACATTGAATAACCAATTTCTTAGTTTGTATTTGTAATATTGAATGGTTATTTTCTTAGTTTATATCAGTATTTTGTACATAGTGGGCAATTATCAAAAATTTACTGACAAAAACCCTGACAAATGCATGTATATAAATTTTTTATATGTCTTTCATATTGTAAATAAACAGTTGATCAGCTTTATCACTATTGACTGTGTGGCCTTGAGCGAGTTAACCTCTGCGCCCTGCTTTGCTGCTATCTAAAGGGCAATGGCAGGAGAACCTACTTCATTGACGACTGAAGAACTGCAAGACATGCTGGTCTGTCCTGAAGGAGTGGCCTAGTAAACCTTAGCGTCTAACAGGCATCCCTCTTTGGACAATAAGAAGGGCATCACAGAGAGGTTTCATTACCACGGCTGGAAACAGCATGTGAAAGATACAGCTGCATATAGCTGTTTGAAACCGTTTGGATGCAAGAATCAGAAATGCACCTTAGATCCCTTGTGAAGGAAGAGAGGTTAGAAAAGACTCAAGAATCTGGAGCTTAACTGGGGGAAGCATAGCTAAACATTGTGGATTCAGAATGTCTCTAGCAGTCAGTCGGATTCATTGCGCTGACTTCTGTTCCCTAACTCACTCAACAGTGAGTGCTCTCCCTCTTTGCTCTTTCTTTACTACATATATCATTCATGCAGTCGGGATATTCTCTCTACTGCCTGGTCTTTCCCCTCTGCTTAAAGAGTTATAAAATAGCCTGTCCACTTTTACTTCCCCGCATGAACCGAGACAACAGTTCTGTCTTTATAACCTTAGCCTCATCTAATTGTCTTTGATTAGCTTTAGTACATCATGTCATCCCAACTCTTAGGACCTCACCTCCAAGAACCATTACTTCTTGTTGCGTCTGGAACCTGCTGAAAAAGCCAGGACTTGGTACCATGCTGTGTCATCTAGTGTAGATAAATTCATCCAGTATAAGGCCCTGGCGATAACTGTTCTAGAACTAGTAGGTTGTCAACCTTTTGTCCTTTCTTGAGAGCATCGTTCACTGAAAAGGGATACCAGGAGTTTAGGGAGGCAGATTGCTCCCTTAATCCAAGCTTTTTGTTACTTGACATAGTTCCTCGCCCCAGCTGTTTCTTCCTGATGGTATTGTCCTTAAAAGAAGAGAGTATGGTAAATGGTTAGAAAAAGACTTGCTTCCGGGGACAGCAGAAACACCTCCTTCCTAGTCAATCCCAGGTTACACTTTTTCAAGTGTTTCCTAAGGGGCTGAACTTCCCTAACTTCTGGCTGCAGCTGGATATTTACAAACCAGTCTCTTGGACCTTGAGATGCTCAAGGTCTTGAGTGGGCTCATAAGAAACACCAGTGTAGGAAGCATCTGCTGCTCGCTGGAAGTAGATCCTGCTGCAGACTTGGCCTCTGTGGGTGCTTTGAAGTTATGACTGAGAACACTTGGTCTCCAGTGTTTTTTTTCCTGTAATAGCTGGGGAGAAAAAAGACCTCTGTTGGGGGGGAGGGGTCAGTGTCTACCCCAATAATGATATCTCACTTGATGGGATCTCCAAACGCAAAAATTGCTACACGTGACCACATGATCAGGTCTTTAGGAAATGAATGAAGGTTATTGCCACAAAGAAAATGGGCTGGATCCCCCTGGCCTGTGTTCTACACTGACGATCTTGTGATTGGCCTTTCTAAAATTTTCAATTTACTGAGAAAAAAATTCTCAAGTGTACATTAACAGAGAATTTCTGATCATAGAGACAGCATCCCTCAATCCATCAACAAGATGTTTAGTAGGAGTTACAGCTAAGAAAGTTGATATTTGGGGACTGGAGAGTTGGTGCAGTGGTTAAAAGCTGTTGCTGTCACAGAGAATGGGGTTTGGTTCCCCCAGCACCCATGTGGTAGTTCACAGGTGCATGTAATGGCAGTTCCGCGTCATCTGATGCCCTCTTCAGACCTCTGCAGGCACCAGGCAAACATGGTACACATGCGTACTTAGAGCAAACACACCTAAAACACACACAAAAATCTAAAATTTTGTTTTAAAAAAACTGACATTATTTATATTATATTTTAAGTTGGATATCCTTAAAAGGACAAGAATTTATTCCAGTATAGGTTCTTTGGACTCTTGAGAGATCTATTTTGAAAACTTAATGTTTTATTTTTTCCTACATCTTTTTGAAACATTTTGATGTTTTTTTTAATCTCAGGAATTAATCAACGGTTATTCTCAACTATGCTAAGACTAAAAATGAAATTACTTTAAAGGATAATGCACCAGCACAATGAATGATGACTGTTGTAATAGCTTCCCGTTTTCACGCAGCCCAAAGTGCGTCATTGTTGAAGAGAGACTGAGTCTGGACAGATCGTCTTCTTCCCCGCTCTCCTGCACATCCAGACGCATAGCTTTCAAGGAATACATTTAAAGTGTTGTTTTGGTTTTAAGTAGAATGATAAGTTCTAAAAGAAAACAGGACTTTTCATGACTGTGGAAGCAATCAGGTAAATACAGAGGGGCTCTAAAGATGGTCTCCCTCCAGACGCAGTTTCCTGAAATGGATTTGCTTCACCTTTGCTTTGGCATGTGATTAGCAGGTAGTTTAGCCAACCTTCATTACTCATGTCAAGTATGGACACTTTAAAAACCAAGAAAATAAGAAAAATTGTGTTTACTATGTCTGAGCTTTTACTGGTTTCTAATAAGGATTTTAAAACTCAATGCTTCTATAAGTTGCTCAGAAAATGGCTTTAAATACATTTACTTTTTTTAAATCTTAAGATTCATTAGAACTAGATGGTAAATTATATTTATTTTTTCTGATATGTTGACAGCTAAATATATTTTGAAAATCTGAATATTTCTGTAACATTCATATGC
Source organism: Ondatra zibethicus (assembly GCA_004026605.1). Classification (NCBI taxonomy): domain Eukaryota; kingdom Metazoa; phylum Chordata; class Mammalia; order Rodentia; family Cricetidae; genus Ondatra; species Ondatra zibethicus. The sequence goes on along the minus strand of PVIU01001596.1, from coordinate 138,146 downwards.
TTAACATTAAATTTTTAAGTAGTTCCAAAGTTAAAATTATATCTATGTATATAAGCAAATAACTTTCATAGATTTTAAAAAATGATTCTAAGAAATTTAAATATGTATGAAATTGCTCCCCTTAACACCCTCCAGGAAGCTTTAGTTGGGAGGAATGAATTTTAAAAAAAAATGAGAAACATTCTCAGATTGCAAAATGCATCCATGTACATACTTCTACTTCTTTTAAAGTAAGCATTTAAAGTGCCTGGCAAACTACTTTCTGTGTGTAAAAAGGGAGCGTTACTGAGCCCTAAAAGGAAAAGAGCAGTCAGCAGATGAAACATATTGCATATTTCTAGGTAGAAGAAGTGACTCTAGAGACCTCACACGATACAGTTCCGACTACGTGACGTTCTGAGCATAGGCAAAATTATGGAGGAGGCCAAAGGCCAGTGGACAGCGTGTTGGTGGGGAGCCAAAGAATCCAGGGTGAGTAGGCAGAGCAAATGGGCTTAGGGCATCGGAAAGGCCAAAATGCTGAAGAGGCAGATAGACATCAGTACACTCGTGTCTGAGTCCTCAGGATGTACGAGAGTGAGCCCTACTGTGATCTAGCTGTGCCTTCTTGGTGACAGTGACATGTCCAACTAAGTACCAGCTGTATCCTGCAAGAGCAGGTTAACAGTGGGGAGGAGGCCATGCAAATTAAATAAAGTCTCAAATATGAATAGAGACACTTAAAAACTAACCCATCCATCCTTATAGGACAAAATGCTTCAAATGTTCTTAAACTTACAGCTTTTGGCAAGCAGGTCTGAAGTTAAATGGCCTGTCCAGGATGGGCCGTGTGCCGCCACTAGCCACTAGGAAATAGCTCTTTCCAAGCTATCTGGAATTGGGAACTTGATTATTGATAGGATTTTGCTCTACCAAACAAAGGAAAATGAAGTTAATTTTTGCCATTCTAGAATTGTGAAGTTAGGAGTTCATTGAGATATGAAATATTTCAAATATGCAAGAAAGCACAGAAAGGATTATATCAGACAATATATCTTAAACCAACCGCATTTAATAGATACTACCGTCTGCTGCATTTGCATTGGGCCAGTCAGGGCTACATGAGACTTCATCTTAAATAAAATAAAATGACAAAAGAAGTCAGTCAAATACAAGCATAGATTACCCCTACCTCCAGACCCCCAAGCCCTCACCCCCGCCGCCCAGGACCTCATAGAAGCTATGTGAGCATTTTCTGTGCTGCCTCATACTCCTTCTGGTTTGTGTGTGCATGGAGTGGGGAGCTTTTCAAGCACTTAGCTTCCAGTCTCGGAGAACAAGCCACCCCTGAGATTTATTAGAATGTAATGTTAAAACAGATGTGGAGTAACAAGTTATTGGTTACAGATAAAGGGACCCACACATGACAGAAAAGTAGAGTCAGGCCTGAAACGTGGGTTCGTGTTAACTGACAGCTGTTTCCTAGATCGTCTCCCTTGATTCCAGCGTGTAGGCCTTAACAGCTTGGGAATTGAAAGTTGCTGTGCTGCTAAAGGAAAACTCCAGGCTTCCCAGGGCAGCCAGTTAAATAGCAGCTGCTCCCCACTGATTTTCCCTTCCTCTCAGAGCCCCAGTCTTACTTTCAGTGAAAAGATGAGCAGTAGAGGAATTATCGTGGCAGCTGATAAGTCTGCAGGAAAAAAAAATTGATGCTTGAAAGGTCTAGTCTTTGACCATTGTTTGCTTTTACAAAGAAAAATCTGGAAAGGAGGAATTAAAAATTAGGCCAGAATGGTGCACAGAGATGCATATAGGCAAAGCACTTACGCACACACATTTTGTTTTAAAGAAAAGCTATTCTGAATATGGTCTCTTTCTCAGAATATTTTACTGCATGGCCGTCATCTTTCTTGGGCTGCTGTGAGATGATATGGTGCCTACATGATGGGTGAATGAGGTGATAGGCATAAATGGGGACACGTGCTAGGCTCTCCAGGTGTCACTGGAACACCAACCAGCATACAGCAGGAGGTCTGAAACCCAAGAGGCCTCTCCAGCGGTGTCTAGAGGGAGGTGTGCAGATTGTGGATGAACTGAGCAAAGGTGTCTCACATGGGGTCTAGTGAAACCAAGATTCCAACATGCTATTGCAAACTTCGCAATGACTCACTTCTGGAATTTTCTACGTGACATTTTGGGACAGTGATTGAGCACAGGCAAACTGAAGTCACAGCAAACTTCAGGTAAGGGAAACTACAATACACTGATAGACAACAGGTGAAATGTCCCATTGTGAGCCTACACTCGTGTCTGTCTCCTATATCCCTGACAGTAGTCCCAGATGCTTCCTTTCAGAGAACTTTTGGACCCTTTTAGAAAAGGCCCAGGTGTAGTGCTATTTCATTTGTATTTTAATAAATAAAGTTTGCCTGAAGATCAGAACAGCCACAAAACAGTCACTCTAGTCAGCCCTACACACCACAGGGGTGGCACACACCTATAATCCCAGCAGCCACAGTAGTTAGCCACAGAGACCAGGCGGTGGTGGTGCGCACCTTTAATCCCAGCACTAGAGAGGATTATAAAGCGGGATGAGACAGCAATTCACTCTCTTTCAGTCTGAAGATTTCCTAGAGGTAGGAACTCTAGTGGTTTGGTTGCTTTGCTTTTCTGATCTTTAGGTTGAACCCCAGTATCTATCTCTGGGGTTTATTATTTGTGCTACAGTTGACACCCACCATATGGGGTACGAATTCACGAAAAACCGTTTGCCTATGGCTTTTTTGCCACCTGGCACAGGCTCAGCCTCACCCGGCTAGGCTTTCTTTTCTTTTCTCCCCAAGCCTCGAAGCAAGTGTGGGATTTTCCTGTTGTAGCCTCTCTGAAACAGTCTCTAGCTGGCACCCAAACTCCAGGAGCACCTGGGCTCCAAATGCCACAGGCCTCACCCACCCTAGCCTGGCTGGTTCTGCCTTCAGGCAGCTCTTTGCCCCATGTGCTTTCTCTGAACAATCCCCTGTGCACTTTTCAGTCGGCTGGCTCTCTCTCCACCATGGCTTGCTGCTTCGCTGAGCCCCCTTCTCGGGCTGGGCCAAACTAAGAACTGCCTTGAAATCCAGTCAGGCCTTTACTGTTCCACGCAACAGCAACAAGCCTCATTCAGTATATTTGGTAAGACAATTGAGAAGTCTTAAAGGGAGAAATTAGTTAAAAGAGAGAGTTTTGTTCCCACATTAAAAAATGGGAAAAGCCATTTGGGTTTCTGTGTGATGATATGCTAGACAGTTTGAAAATGGAATGATTAATGAAAGGATATCTAATTTAGATGGGATTTATGTGATGTCAACTGTAAACATCCGCGTTATCATTTTTTTGTTTTATTACTAAAATGTTGGTTAATCTGAGTGCTAAGATGCAGGCTTTAGAAAAACCTAATAAAACAGATCACAAACATATTCAAATCCAGACAGAGGAATTTAATGGAGAACCAATGTCACCGTTGCATTATAAGAATAGAGAGGAACAGCTTAAGGTTACAACCAACCAACCAACCTTAGTATAACCAGTAACCTTATAGGAATTGCCAAATGATAGAATAAGAGCTGAATGGTCTCCTGTGCCAATGTTAGATCTAAGGAGATTCAAGGAAGCAATAGTCACAAGAGGCATGCATTCTTTTGTGAAGCAAATGTTAAACTCGTGGTCAGTTTGTAATAGAATTATCCCTAACAACTGGATAGAGTTGGTTAAAGCTGTTTTAGAGCCTGGCCCATAATTACAACGGAGAATCTGGTTCAGAGAAGAGGCTAAGACTATTGCACAAAGAAGTAAAGCTAGAGGTATGGAAATCTCCCAAGGTCAATTCTTGGAGAAGGAAATTATGCTACTGTAGAAAGGCAATCGCACTATGATGGTCACATCCTGGCTTTATGCCATGCAGCAGCTTTGAACGCTTGGGCAGAACTGAAGAAGTAGAAAAGAAGATTGAATCATTTGCTGAAGTCATACAGGGCCCAAAAGAAACCTTTTTAGATTTCTTACAAAGACTGACTTCAGCAGTAAATAGAATAATGCCAAATTCAGAAGCTAGACAAATAATAATTGATTCTCTGACTTTCAAAAATGCTAATGCATAATGCAAATGGATAATTAGGCTGTGAAAGGCAAGGTCAGCACCTTTGGAGGAATGGATTCGAGATACACTTAATATTGACTCTCATGACCATGATATATGGATGGGGGAAGTGATTTCCAGAGGTTTGAGGAAAAATCAAAATGTCAAGTGTTATAATTGTGACAAACACCATAAGAGGGATTGTAGACAGAGTGTTTCTAGAAACAATATTTTTTCCCTAAGAATAATACATTTGGAACACCCCTCTCTTCTGGATTATGCAGAATGTGTGGCAAAGACAGGCATTGGACTAATGAATGTAGATCAACAAGGAATATTCAAGGTAATCCTTTGCCTTTGGGAAACTTCATGAGGAGCCTCTTGCAGGCCCCTATGCCAAGTCCAGTTCAGTTGTTTCCTGCCATCATAGAGGAAACTCCTTCCAAGAGCAATTAAAAAACCTAATGCCTATTGTAAGAAACCATAATGCTCTGGGTAATAAAACAGCTATGGAAGAGAGAACAAAAAATTCAGGAGAAACCATAAAGTGGATATTTTGGCAAATGTCTATAAATTAAAAATATGAATAAATGACATTGTCATTGAAGGTCTGGTAGACAAAAGCACAGATATAACAATAATTTTATCAGAATCTGGCATCCAAATTGACCTCTTCAGGACATAAATGTTCAGTTTTTAGGGATCAGAACTTTATCTCAGGTAAAGCAGAGATGAGATGGGTTGAATGTATAGGGCCAAGAAGACAGAGGGGAATATTAGAACCATATGTGGCTGACATAGCAATGGATTTGTGGGGACGTGATGTATTACAACAGTGAAATACTCAAATTAACATTCCCCCAATCTTAGAAACAAACCTACAAAGTATTATAAAGAATAGTCACTGACCATTTGGGTTATACAAGAACAGGGCACAACAGCTGCTGATCTTCTAAAGGTACCAACAGCCCTACCTTTAAAATGGTTGATAAACATTTATGGATTAAGCAATAGCCTTTAACAATAGAGAAACTGCAGGCTTTAGAACAGCATACAGGAACTAAATGCTCAGCATATTGAAGAATCAACCAGTCTTTGGAATCCTCCTGTATTTGTTGTTAAAAGGAAATCTGGAAAATGGAGAATGGTAACAGATCTAAGAGCTGCTAATAAGGTGATTCAGCCAATGGACTCTCTACAATCTGGCATTTTTCTGCCTTCTCTATTGCCTAATGGATGGCCTCTTACAGTTAATGATTTAAAAGATTGTTTCTTCACTATACCTTTGCAAGAAAAAGACAAAGAAAAGTTTGCTTTGCGGTGCCTATAATAATTATCAGCCTGCTAAGAATTATCAATAGATAACATTCCACAGGGAATGTTAAATAGCCTCACCCTGTGAAAACATTTTGTAAGTTAGCCATTGGAAATGATTGCAGTAAAACATGCGCAGGCTGCATCCTGCCACCTGGCTCCCGGCCGCCGGGCTAGCTTAACCACCAAAATAATTACACAGAAACTGTATTCATTTAATTACTGCCTGGCCCATTAGTTTTAGCCCCTTGTTGGCTAATTCTTACATCTTGATTCAACCCATTTCTAATAATCTGTATGCCACCACAAGGTCGTGGCTTACCAGGAAAGATTCAGCAAGTCTGACTCTAGCAACTCCATGGCGGCTCTCTCCCTCTCTCTTCTTTCCAGCATTCTGTTTTGTCTACTCTGCCCACCTAAGGGCAGCCCTATCGAAAGGCCAAGGCAGTCTCTTTATTCAACCAATGAAAGCAACAGAAATACAGAAGGACCTCCTACACCAAATGATACATAAGCTATTTTCCTAATCTATAGTTTACCACTACATGGATGACATTTTACTATTTAATTCAAATGTAGATACTTTAAAAAGAATATTTGAAGAAGTAAGGAGAATTTTCCCTTGTTAGAGATTACTAACTTCTCCTGAAAAAAAATACAAATAGGAGATTTTATAATTATTTAGGCTATAAAATAGGTTTACAAAAAATTAGACCCTAAAAGGCACAAATTAGGAGAGATCAGTTGCAGAATCTTAATGACTTTCAAAGATTACTAGGAGATATTCTCCACCTATGGCCTGATTAATTTAAATAAAACCTTTGGTAGATAGACAAGGACTTAAATAGTCCCAGGGAATTACCAACTGAAGCTGAGAGAGAATTGACTTTGATTGAAGAGAAATTATAGAAGACACATGTGGATTGTGTGGATCCAATCTTAATAGCATTCTGATCATATTACCCTCTAAACATTTTCCTAAATTAATTTTAATGCAGAGAGAAAATATTATATTAGAATAGATCTTTTTACCACATAAACTGAATAAAAAATTTAAAACTTCTGTGAAAAACGTCTCTGAGTTAATTCTGAAAAGAAAATTGAAACTTCATCAATTAGCAGTAATAGACCCAGCAGAAATTGTCATACCTTTTCGTAATGATGAAATTGTTAAGTTATGGGAAGAAAGTGAACTCTGGTAAAGAGCTTGTAATAATTTTTTGGGAGAGATTAGCAACAACTATTCCAAAAAGTAAGAGAATTCAACTTGTAAAAAGAACTAACTGGATCCTTCCACATATTGTAGAGGACACACCAATAACTGGAGCCCCTACATTCTATACTGATGCAAATAAATCAAGAAGGGCAGGCAACAAATCAGAAAATTTAGATAGAGTGGATCAAAGCCCCTATGATTCTGTCCAAAAGTTATAATTATATGCTATTCTCATGGTACTAAGGGATTTTAAAGAACCTCTAACATAGTCACTGATTTACAATATGCAGAAAGGGTTGTTTTGCATATTTCAACCACTGAATTTATAACAGATGATACAGAACTGACTTTATTATATACTCAGTTACAAGATACAAAAAGGAAAATGAATCATCCCATATACATAACACACATCTGATCCTATATGAGTCTGCCAGGTTCTCTAGCACAAAGTAATGCAGAAATCAATTATTAATTGGAAATGTACTAAAGGCCTCAGAATTTCATAAAAAGGCATCATGTCAATAACAAAAGTTTAAAAACAGTTTTCCATCACATGGCAACAAGCTAAGGAAGTTATAAGGAAATATCCTACTTGTTCTTTATACAACTAAACTCCATATCCTGCAGGAAGTAATCCAAAGAGTACTCAAAGGAATTAAATCTTGCAGATGGACATATTCCATTTTGTAGAATTTTGAAAACTAAAATATATACACCATACTGTTGATATCTATTCGGGTTTTCAGTGGGTAACTGCTTTTAGTTCAGGAAAGGTTACTTTGGCAATAACACATTTATCAGAAGTTATGGCCATCATGGGTATACTTATATGAATAAAGACAGATGTAGAATGAGGCTGCTTGTTCATTGCCAGCTGCCCAGACCTGAAATAATCACACAGAAACTATATTAATTAAAATACTGCTTGGCCAATCACTTAGGCCAAGTGCTAGCTTAGCTATTATATCTTAAATTAATCTGTGTATTGCCACATGGTTGTGGCCTACGGATAAGGTTCCATCTGGCATCTGACATCTGTTTCCTGTGGTGGCTACATGACTTCTCTTTGACTCTACCTACTCTTTCCTCCTCTATCTGCTTTTAATTCCTACCTTGCCCTATTCTGCATTGCAATAGGGCCAAAGCAGCTTCTTTATTAACCAGTGGTATTCACACCATACAGAAGGGAATCCCACATCAGACAGACAATGCTCCAGAATATGTCTCTAAGAAAATGAAACAATTTCTTGCTTATTATAATATAAAGCATATTATAGGTATACCACACAAGCCAACATAGCAGGCAGTTATAGAAAGATTAAATTGAACTCTAAAGGATGTATTAAATAAACAGAAAAATGATAAATATCCCCAGAAATAGATTGCATAATGCTTTATTAACTTTGAATTTTCTAAATGCTATGGAGAAAGTAACAATAGCTGCAAGAAACACTGGCTAGAAGAAAAAACTGCAGAATTAAATCAGCTGATATATTTTAAAAATGTACTGACCTCAGAATGGAAACCAGGACATGCGTTATGTTGGAAGGGTTTTGCTTTTATTTCCACAGGAGAAGAAAAGCTATGGATACCATCAAATTGATAAAGATATGATTTGAACAAGAGACACCTCTTAATTAGAAGAGATGATAGTTCATCAAACAGCATGGCCATTTAATCTAAACTAATCTATAAAACTAACAAATGCTTTTCATTTAATCATATATAACTTGCCAGAAGAGAATCTCACCAAATTTAGGGATGGGGAAGGGTTTTGTTTTTGTCTTTTAAGGGGAATAAAGGTATCTAAGTAAGGAATCTGAAGACCACTGGACAAATGAGACAGCTGAAGGAAAAGGACAAATTATCTAGAAAAAAAAGTCTCAAGAAAAGGAGTAAATTGGCCTATTGATATATCACATTTCCAATGGGATAAAATTTCATAAATCTTCCCAAATGTATGTTTCTGATATTCTTTACAGACAAATAATGCAAATTGTCTCTTTGTAGCCCCAGTTCAATTAAAGATTAAAGCTACCTTTGGAGTTGGAGTGTGGCTCTCTCATTTTCTAAACCCAAGCATGCTTGTTAAAATAAAATCCAAAATCTCTATCACACCTGATATGGAAAAAAATAAAAACAAAAATTTAAGAACTATTTTATTGCCACTAATCTCATAATCCTTTGGTTTTATATTGACTCTTTAACAGCTTTTCTTAAGATATAAGTTATATAAACTCTTTTCATGATATGGAGTACTAATTCTAAAAAGAAGTGTTTAATCTACCTTCCTGTACATGATTTCAGGTTTGAGTCTCTATCAGTTTTCTGCAGTGAACCATGAACATGCCTAAGAGAAACATTTGAAGTCTCCAAAAGGAGGATGGGGCCCCACAATGACGATTCCTCCAGAACTATGATAACACCACTAAGATGAAAAATATCACCTAAAGATCAGTTTGATGCTCTAGCCTAACAAGATTACTCTAGCCAGGACTTGAGGCAAGCCCTGTACTTCCCATTGTGAAGAGAATGGATAACAAATGATACAGCTACCTCACCCAATACTTGACCGTTAACCCATTTTTTTTAGGATCCTCTAAAGATACCATCACCCCTGCCCCCAGACAGCAGGAAGTAAATTTACAACACCCACATTCCCAAGAGGTGGAGTGGGTAGTTTTTGGTCATTCAATGGTTATGGATATTTGTCATTGTTTGGGGAGGTAATTATAAGTTGTTATTTGTTAAGGTTAAGAGGAAAGTTGAAAAAAGGAGATTAGGTACAGAGTTCTTGTTTTGTAAAGGAAAAGGGGGGATATAGACATGATAAGATAAAAGGATAAATTATTGAATCTACTATGAAAAGAAAAATGGGAGGATATAGATATGATAAGATAAAAGGGTAGATTATTTAATCAAATTTTAAAAGGCAACTACTAGTTTTCAATGTTTTACATTGAATTTAACTTTTGTATATTGTATACAGATTTTCTATATTGATACAAATTTGAGATTAATTTTGTTAGAACATACTTACATACATTTCTACTCTCGTTCAAGGTTATTATACTCATAAAACTCATTTAACCATGCAATATAAATTTTTAGTCCTTGAAAAGTATTATTACCAACTGTTTAGGATAGTAAGGAAATACAGATTAGTAGTTAATCACCTATTATAATCGAACTTGCAGTCACATTAGGTATGTTTTCAAGATCAAACAAAGATATATCTTATATAGACAGGTCATCTTCAAATACTCCAGAGATCTACAGAATATGGCATTTAAGATATTTTAATAACATAGTTTCTTTATTTTTTATGACAGTGAGACATGTCTGCTCCTGGCAGCAGCAATCTACTTCAGAGAAGATAATGGGCATCGAAGAAACTCCACATGGAGTTTACTTTCTTTGTGACAAAAGTAAGCCACTGGGTAAGAAAATGTTCTTGTCTCAACTGCTTGCAGTATGCTGTCCTAATTGGACAAGCAGGACACAAAAGAAAGTGACTGCCAAACATTGTCAAGACAAGGTAGGACAGCTCTTCAGAATATCCTGTCAAATAGTCTGTCAAATATGCTGGGCCTGTAGACCAAAGATGGATGCCCCAACGTTGCAGAGAAACTTTGAGTGACTGTCCAGGCAGCCAGCTGTTTCTGTCATTTCTCACATTTTTTGGAAGTTACTTGCTCACACTTCCTGCTTACTCAGTTAATATTATTTCCCTCTTGGGTCTCTGAGGGAGTTGAAGACTAGATAGCTATAGTTACAGTTTTCCTTATTTACCAGATACAGAAAGCAAGTTATGATAGAAAGTAAATTAAGTATAAGACTTTGAACTCGCCAAGATAAGATAGATATGGAAAATATAGATATTTTCTCTGAATTTGTCAAATGCAAATGGAGCAGACATTGTTGAAGTGTTTATTGCTTGTATATATTGTATATAGTTATTGTACATAGTTTTTCTTATATTAGTTATAGCTTTCCTTTTTATTTTAGACAAAAAGTGGGAAATGTAGTGATATTTCATTTGTATTTTAATAAAAAAAAAAGCTTGCCTGAAGATCAGAATGCAAAACAGTCACACTAGTCAGCCATACAGGCCAGGTAGTGGTGGCACACACCTTTATTCCCAGAAGCCACATTAGTTAGCCATAGAGGCTGGGCAGTGATGGTACATGCCTTTAATCCCAGCACTAGAGAGGAATATAAGCCAGAATGAGACAGGAACTCAGTCTTTCAGTCTGAAGATTTTATAGGGGTAAGAGCTCTCTAGTGGCTTGGCTGCTTTGCTTTTCTGATCTTTAGGTTGAACCCAATATCTGTCTCTTGGTTTTTATTACTCATGCTCCCAGAAGCATGGATAACATGTTCAAAGAGAGCACAGAAATGAAAATATTGAGAAAAGCTAAACATTATTGGGTTTTATGTATCTTCTATTACTACTGAGCTGGTTTAAACAATGAAGTTTGTATGAAGAGAAACCCATGCTGATTGTTTCACTAGCTATGGCTCAGCAACACTGTCACGTGAGGACCTGATTCTCCCCGTGCTTCTGCTCTCACATTTAGGCTACTTCATGTGGCAACATGGACTTCTCACTTTCAGGGATCGCACGCAGATAAAACAGTCTAGGACAGCGGGAAAAGCAATGTCCCCTTTAGTCTTTTTCTTCAACGTCCTCCCCACAATTGCACCATGTGCTTTTGTACACCAATGACCAACAAAGTGAGGGGGTCTATTTATAGTTAAACTTGGCTTATTTAAAGTTTGGAGTTGTCCAAAGTTTTCCATCTTGTTGGCTGAGATTTCTGTCCTGCCCAGTCCCACAGTCATTCAGTCCCAAAGAAACACACAAGAGGTCTACATTAATCAAAAACTGATTGTCCTATTAGCTCAGGCTTCTTACTAATTCTTATAACTTATATTAGCCCATAATTCTTGTCTGTGTTAGCCACGTGGCTTGGTACTTTTATTAGTGAGGTCTTTTCATCTTGCTTCCTCTGCATCCGAGTGACGAATGCAGACTGAATCTTTCCTCTTCCCAAAATTCTCCTGTTCTCATTGCCCCGCCTCTACTTCCTGCCTGGACACCCTGCCTATATTTCCTGCCTGGCTACTGGCCAATCAGCATATTATTAAATAAGTACAAGAAACAAATCTTTGCAGGGTAAAACCATTGTCCCACAGCACCATCTTTTAGTGTTTCAGTTTGATGTGTGTGTTTTGCCTGGATACATGTCTGTGCACCATGCACATGCAGTGCCCGTGGAGGCTATAAGAAGACCTTGAATTCTTAGCCCTGGAGGTTACAGATGTGAACTGTTATGAGGAAACTCAGGTCCTCTGAACAGTAGTCAATGCTCTTGACCACTGAGCCATCTCTCCAGACCCTAAATGTTCTCTATTTTCAGCTTGAAAAAAAAAAAAACCAACCAACCACCAACCAGATGATGGCTCGTTGATATATAAAGATTGGTATGAATGGGAAATTAAGATCTGTGTTAAACAGCTAATTTTATTTATACTGTTGCCATCATAACATGCTAATTCTCCATAATGAGACAAGATTAACAGAAAGTACATGTGTCATGTCTCCGATTATTCGATGCTGTAAAAGCCCATTTATAAAGCCTAAAACTTGGAATTTCACTCCTAAAAAAATTCAAGTGTGATGCTGTCTTAAAAAGTTTACCTTCTCCGTTGTCAGGCCAGCTTTCAGCTCCCTGAATTTAGGGACCTTAGATGTGAAGAAATAGTCTTTCCCAAATTGCCCTGTTGTCTTCTCCTACTGGGAATTGCTGTATGTTCTACTATTGTGAAAATTCCCTTTCAGGGAAAAGACAAACTCTACCCTCTGCTCTTAAGGCCCTAGGGGGTGGGTACCCCTCCTGCCTTACCCACCAAAGGCTGCACCTGCACCCAGAAAGCCTTTACCCAGCTCAGCAGGGATGAGGCCTTCCCCATAACTGTTTAGATGGAGACACCCCCACTCACTCACCTCCACATCACTATCCCTTTTGTTAGGCCATATACGATTAGAGCAGAGTTGCATACAACATGTGGTGGGGACACTCACTGAGGGACTGTGACCTCTCCACTGCTCTGTGAGGGGATGTAAACACTCAAAAGTCCAACTGAAATAATCCTTTTGCAAGGGGTGAAGCCAAACTGCCCCTCCAGATGATAGTTATTGGGCGTGGAAGACAGTCACACACAACCACTGCCCACCTCTGCCTCCAGCTACCGGCTCTTACATGTTTCTGCCCTCCTTCTACAATGGTCCCTGAGCCGTGGAGGGGGTGACCTAGGTGTTCACTCTATTTCTCCCACTCCATCAAGATACTGGATCTGCAGGCCGTTCTATCCATTTCTCCATTTCCAGCATGTGGCAGTTGGTGAGTCTTTTGGGTCTTTCTCCCACTCAAAAACACAAGCAAGGGAAAGGAGGAAAACAGGAATCAGAAATGTACCAAACCGACACAGACTGCAGTGGTAAACTGACTGTGAACTCAAATCCAGAGCCTATTACTTCTCTGGTAACACGCTTTTGTCTATGTTCCCCCATCCAGATGGGCATGGCCTCTGTGAGGTGGTCCTTAAGTCGAGTCAGAGGAAAGTCAGTTCTATCCGTAACCACTAAAGTCACTGCCTGGCACATCTGACCTGGCACTTCCGTTCTGAAACAGGATCCATTGTGCAACAGGATCTAAGGGAAGCAGGATCCACAGCTTACTTCTTACTTCTCATACTATAGGAGCTAGCCTGCAGGGAAGGGACACTTAGGGCTGGCGGAGTCCTGTCTTTATTTCTCCAAATCCAGAAGCCAAAGCATGCGACCTCTTCAACAATAATGTCTTACCATTCAGTTCTGGAATGCAACCCAGAACAGTGGCAATGGCCTTCACCTTTTCAGGCACCTCTGGGGCTCTGGCTAACAACTCCTAAGAGGGTTACCTACTCCTAGCTCTGAAATTCCCAAATACGCACCTTATGGCTTTTAGGAGCATCTGTTTTTAAACTTTTAAGTACTTTTTAATGTTTAGAGACCCAGACTATTGCAAACTTTCCCCAATTCCCTTGGTGGGTGTCACTTGTGCCTTACCCAGCCATAAAGCTCCCACGAATTCTCACAGTAACAGCTGGCCTTTGCTCCCTTTGTGAGTTAATTTCCCAATGTTTGCTCCTATAGATACACTCACATGCCTCAAAGTCTGCAAAAACACTCAAAGGTTAGAGTTATGCTATCCATAATGTCAGGTCCAAAAGAAAGTGGGGACAAGTGGCTATTTGTGGTGTCTTAACATACCGGGGCATGTGATAGCCTCTGGGCTTCCACAGGGTCACAGGTACCTGTGGCTCCCCTCACAGGGCTCCCTACCCAAAACTTCCCAGGTTCACGGGCTTCCCCATCTCCAGCTTCTCATTCTCTTATAACCCTCCTATACTCTCTGTCTCTTGTCACCTCTTTTGATCCCCTCTCTCTCTTGGTCTCCTTTGTACTCTTTCTGTCTTCCTCTGTAGCCACTCCCACTCTCCTCTCATAGCCCAGGTCCAGTCAGCTGGCCATGCTCAGTCTACTCCTTTCTCTCCCTGCTCTGGACTCTTCCAGATGCCTCTAACTGTACTCTCCCTCCTATCTACAATAAAACCTTCCCCTCAACCACCCCTTGGAGTGGTCATGTCCTCAGTTTATACATCTGGTGCCAAAACCCTCAATTTATACACATACATAACAAAACAGTTATACCAGGGATGGGCAGAACAATGATGCAAAGTCCCCATACCCAAAGTTCCCTCATCATCTTATAATGAAGGGTGGAACTGTGGCCATAATCTTGATGAAGCACTTTGAAAGTCCGTTGTCATCTGCTTCAAGCCAAGAGTCTGATGATTGCACAAGGTCACAACTAAGGAGATGCTAAAATCTAATAGAAGCAATGTCTAATAGCATTAGTGTCAACGGTTTCCTCTGTGGGCCCATGTTGGATACAGTAGCACAGACAGGAGACACTACCTTAGCTTTCCCCGACCCTCCAGTCATTCTCTCTCTCTCTCTGAGCTTCTCCAATTTCAACACTCGGAGCTCTTTCACAAGCCTCTTTGTATTTCCCCACCCCTGATGAACAGGACTGTCCTGTGCTGCTTAGCTTTGCCCAGGGCTAAGGGGGACACAAGGCACCTCTGTTGTAGGAGTGAGCAGGCCACGTCCCACTGCCCAGCTAGCTTAACCCCTGAAATAATCACACAGAAACTATATTAATTAAATTACTGCCTGGCCCATTATATCTATCCTCTTCTTGGCCAACTCTCACATCCTGATCTAACCCAATTGTATCAATCTGTGGAGCACCACGAGGTCGTGGCTTACCAGGAAAGAGTCTAACCAGCGTCAGTCTCAGGCAAGAGCTTGTGTCTTGAGGTCTGATATGTGGTCCCACACTACACAAACTGATCCCATTTGCCCCCACATCCTACAGCCTACTCACAAAGCCAGATGTGAGGAATCTCTCACAGCTTGTTTAAATGTTTTCTTCGATTCCAGCAATTCCAGTGTTGAATATTCTTTAATTACCATGGTCTCTCACATAGGACCATTGGTTAAGACCTCTATTTGCATGCTGGAAGCAATTGTATTCCACACTGGGCGTAACTTGAGCATATGAGACCTCAAAGCCCACCCCCACTGTGGCACACTTCTTCCAGCAGGACCACATCTACTCCAACAAGGCCGCAGCTGCTAATAGTGCCGCTCCTTATGGGCCAAACATTCAAACACATGAGTCTGTGGGGCCATACCTGTTCAAACCACTCATAGATACTTATAGGAATATGGGTGATACTCTCCCAGAAACCTGCACCTCAAAAGCATTTATCCAGCAAGGTGAGGGCCTCCCCCAGTCGCATAAATGAGCCTCCATCCCCACCCCCAATCTTCCTAGGTGTATGTACTCTAGCCCTTCCTGACTTGCATGGACATACAGTAAGCCCATCTGGGACAGTCCTTTAGCAAGGGAGTGAAACTCAGCTCCCCAAGACGGTGGGGGATGGAGTCAGAGGATGGTCAGGCGGTCAGGCGCCATCCACAGAGCTCAGCAGGTGTCCCCTAACTCTGGATGCTTGTCTGACTTTTAGCTCTCAGTGAATTCTGAAAGAGTCCATAGCCGAAGTACAAATAACTGTGCTTCCTGAATTGGACCCTCAAAGATGCAATGGAGAAAAGGCACTAGAAGGGGCTTTGTGTAGAACAAAAAAAAGTAATCTTGCAATTTTTCTTGATTTTAGTAGGGGACAAGTAAAGAAATGTTTTGAACCAATCAACCTCTACCATCTTCTGAAATTTATGGATGGATGAGATGCAAGCAAAGCATGAGGGTCAAAGAAAAGGCATCCTCTAACTAAAACAGGGCAGAAGGAATGAAAACATCCTTAACTGAAGAACCGACTGTGACCAGGCCTTTCTCTTCGGGAACACTGGTTTAACTAGAGATTATAGAGAACGCGAAATTTACATCCGCTGCCCATATTAGACTCCCATACCCAGCAGCCCTGCCCTACTGCCTGAGAAGGTGGAGTCACCCAACTCAGCTCTGCTGTACTGGATTTCTGATCCCCCACTACCATCATCGTACCCCACCTGCATGCTCTCTGGTGCCTTCCCCTGTCACCTTTCCCACCTCAGTATCAAGCAAGTCCCTTTAGGGCAGTGTTTCTCAACCTGTAGGTGGAGACCCATGGTGGGTGGAGTCAAACAACTCTTTCACAGGGGTCTCCTAAGACCATTGGAAAACAGATATTTACATTACAATTTATAACAGGAGCAAAATTACAGTTATGAAGTAGCAGTGAAAATAACTTTATGGTTGAGGTGGTCACCACATGAGGACCAAGCTTTATAGACTTTTGTATCAAATGACCTTGGTACCATCATTAGCTCCTGTCTTTGACTTAGGACATTCGATTTTGTCAAAAAATGTTATCTACACTTTCAAAATATATCCAAAATTCAGCTGGCTGTCATAGCTTCCTTGCTACAACTCAGCTGTGAGCCACTGTCAGGCCAGTCTCTTAGATTACTGCGCCTCCAATCCCCACCGTAATATCCTGGCTTCGCTCTTTCCACTTCATTCTGTCCTCAAAACAGCAGTCAAAAGTGGTTCTTCACGACTGGAAGTTGGTTCCCAAACTTCTTTGCTGGAAATCCCGCAATGCATTCCCAATTCACTCAGCAGAAGTAACAAAGTCGTTCCGAAGTCCAGGGGGCCCTGCATGGCCTCTCCCTTCACAGTCTCCCTTCCAACAGTCTTCCTCCGCTCCCCAGCCCCAGCCAGCCCCTCAGCACTCAAACTGACATTCTCCTAGATTATGGCCCTGTATCCCTTTCATATCTTGTCTCCAATGGAGTAAGGCTGTCAGAAAAAAAAAAAAAAAACCACTTGGCACTAGTTACATGAGAATTTCAGATAAGTCAGGAATAGCTGCTCAAAATTCAGTGTTTATCGGAAACTCACATGTGACTAGATGGCTGTGGGTTTGTTTTTCCTTTTTGTTTCAAAATCTTATACAATGGACTCTATCCTGAGTGTGTCCTGCCTCCCCTCCCAGTCCCATCAGCCAGATTCCACACACTCACACACACACACACTCACACACTCACACACACACACACACACACACACACACTCACACACTCACACACACACACACACACACACACACAGAGAGAGAGAGAGAGAGAGGAGAGAGAGAGAGAGAGAGAGAGAGAGAGAGAGAGAGAGAGAGAGAGGTTTTAATCTGCTAATACTCATCTCCCACCAGCTAACACCACAGCTGACTTCCACACCATATTTATTACCCATCTCCCTTGCAGCACAAAAGCAAGATTTAACTTGTGGTTAATGAGTTTTCTTACTCAGAATATTTCCTTTCTACTGTTCTCAAGAGTTAGAAAGTTTTATTAAAAATATTTGGGGAAATAGGAGCACTTGTATATTTTTCTCATGTTTACTTTTACACATATTCATTCTGCTCTTACACATACTTGTTTCGCTAACACTAATTTTTGCACATTAACCATATGTGCATGTACGTGAATTCAGCTGGTTGACATCAGCTATTGTTTATCTTTCCCAAAGCACATTATCCTCATTGCTTACGAACTAGAGAATTCCAGTAAAAGAGAAAATACTCTGTCAAAAACAAAAGACATTTAAATATACAGACTGAATTTTTCAATATGACTTCTTTCTTTCTTTCTTTCTTTTTCTTGATTGTAGCCAAATGCAGATATATATATATATTAAAGTTGACGAGTGTACTTTTTCTTAGAGCAGCAAGAAGGCCATCTGGCTGAACTCTCTAATCCAATAAAGGCTCCAGAAAATGCAACCATCCTGTTCTTCACTTCCTCATTCAACCTAGGTCATTGTTCAGCGGGCATATGCGGAGTGCAGTGCCAGCCTCTGGAAACAGAAGAGTGTAACACAGATCCTTGAGAGGCAGGAAGGCTCTAGGTCCAATGGGGTTTTCAAATAGGGCTCAGGGGTCAGGGGGGAGACCTGGGTATTGGTGCCGTCAGACTTGTACATTTGCTAGCTCCCTCTGGCTACTGGCAACGATGCAGAGACCTGATAGAGATGCTTTAGTACATGAACCTGATTAGGAAGTGGTTATGACAGAAAGGATCTTAACCTTTAACTGCTAAGTGTCAGAGAATCAGTTTCAGAAAAAAAGATCCTTTTGAAGAAACTGCAATGAATGCATTTGAAATGCCTTCTTGTAATCTACTTAAATACAGTTTTAAAAGTAGCTATGTTGAAAATGTAAATTTTTATTTAATTCTGATTTTTTTGTTTTGTTTTTTGAGACAGGGTTTCTCTGTGTAAAGTCCTAGCTGTCCTGAAAATAGATCAGGCTGACCTCAAACTCACAAGAGATCCACCTGCGTCTGCCTCTCGACAGCTAGGATTAAAGGCACGCACCACCACTGCCTGGCTAATTCTGAATTTTTATAATGGATAAATGATAAAAAAAATAGAAAATAACTAGGAATAAAGACAAGGGTGGAACTAATAGTTTTGCATACAAACTCTGGTGGACTTCTCATGCATTTCCTCATCAGAATAAGCAATACAATAAGCTTACAATAAGCAAAAAGGTACAGTATCTGTGTTATCCCTGTTTGCAGAGAACGGCCTTCAGTCTCAAGGGAGAGGAGTTCAAAAGGCAGCATGACTTTGCCTGACTTTGTCATCTTTCAGGTCAGTATTCTTGCCTCTACATGAAGAGGAAAATATATCTACAGTGGATCTGCATTGTGTGTATGGGAAAGACTGAGGTGGTCTTTGATAAAAACAGAAGAATAAAGGAGTAATTGGTAAATTAAAATTATGAAAGGTACCACTTTTCATATGTGCAACGTTGCAGTTGGCATCTCAAATGAAGAGATACAGAGATCATTGAACTTGGATTTAAAAAAAAAAAACCACATCACAAGTACACCCACATCACAACTTCTAGCAAGCCACACAGTTCAAAAGATGCCCTTCTCGATGAGGTGTTAATGTAGAAGAAAGAACGCTACAGAAAAGAAACCCACCTATGAATGCACTGACACCACCCCTCCCCTGCCCGGCATCTGGCATTGGCTGGCGAGGCTCTATCACATCTGTTCTCCAAACGCAGGTCAGCAAGTCTGTTCCCCCAACTCTGGCATGGAGTCTCTCTTTGGAAGAAGATCTGTTCATATTACCGTCGCACCTCTGCTTTGACATAGGCAGATTCAGGCTGGTTGGGCAACTAATGGTTTGTCACACACAGGATTAGCTCTGATAGAATGGGAAATGCCTCTTCCTTCGATGGCACCTCAGTCCTACTTAGCGGAAACCTTGGATTGACTTGGCAAAGTCATGGCGCACGTACTTCATTAACCAGCTAACCACCCACCCATCACAAACTCCAGATCATGAGACATAGAA
Source organism: Ondatra zibethicus (assembly GCA_004026605.1). Classification (NCBI taxonomy): domain Eukaryota; kingdom Metazoa; phylum Chordata; class Mammalia; order Rodentia; family Cricetidae; genus Ondatra; species Ondatra zibethicus. The sequence continues at coordinate 118,534 of PVIU01001596.1, read as the reverse complement.
CCAGCAACTTTGACAGGACTGGAGACTTTGACAGTGGAGGAGAATGCTGTCTCAGGACAGCCTGCCTCAATCAACAAGGGTGCCTACAAGGCAGGAAGTACACGAATCTCAATAAACAGGCTGGGGGCTGCATGTCTGATATACCCCAGTGTTGTGTACACAGTCAGTGCTCAATGTTCCTTATATAATTGTTGAATATACGAGCAGTAGTACTTGGGATCTTCCCTAAACTAATGCTTGTCAGCCAAAATTTTCCCTGTCAAAAAGTCCCTTAGTTAAGCAAAGTACTAGTGAAGGTCACATTTATCTTTCTATGCATCATGTTTGTGGATTGTGAGCTTCCAAAAATGAATGGGTATTTTTGTGCTTCCTCATATATTATGATAGCAAAGGAAAGAAGAGAAAGGATGGGTGGGAACCAGCATGACCAACACCGAGTAACTGTGTGCCTTCTCGGAGCTTTGTATATGGCTCTGCTCGGGCAGACAGCTTCATTGTAAATTAGGCAGCTTTGTCCCGAGGTGTCGGTTATTTTTGAGTTTTTTCAGTGTTGCTGTTAGAACTCAGGGCTCTACAATGCTAGACAAATCCTCTTGTCAAGTCCATTGAGCTTCATCTTAGTCAAGGTAGCTGTCACTGAAAAATATTTTTTCTTCTGAGAGACTCACAGTCTATTTGGTATTAGTTTTCTGGACATGCTAGCCTAGCAAACCAGCAGACAGTACACTCAGTGAAAACAGGAGAGGCAGCACTGCCTCAGAGAGCGCGTCGCCGGTAATGAAAGCACTGACTGGCTTGTAGCCAGGTGATTCTGCATACAGGACCCAGGTCCTGACTGGCGCGTTCTCAGTGTTTCTTCTATTGCAGTCATGCTATTAGTGTTCAGAATGTCCCATGTGGTGAAAACCACCTTTCTTTAAGCCATTCCATTTTTAAATTACTAAAGAACTCTGAGTTTAAAAGCTCTCTCTCAAAAAAAAAGTCATGTTCCTATCTAGGAATACCCCTGGTCTAATGGGATGTCACGAGCTCACCCTGTTAGACAGTCAGTGCACATTCCTCAAACACCCAGCTGCCCTGCTTCACACTTGGGATGGACTAGACAATAAAGCTATTTGATCTTTTCTCTATTATCTGCTTCAGGAATGTATGCAAGCGTTTCTTCTTCACTATAGTAACAGGTTTTTTCTTTGCAGTGTAGGAAGTGATTCACCTCTAGGAGGCTAATTTCTTATAGTTGAGTGCAGGATCTTAATAAATAAACCAAAAAGTGAAGTGCTGTTCTGAACAGCCCTCACACCAGCAGGGAGAATCTGTGAATGAGGAACCATGGAAGACTGTTCACCACACACCCATTTACTCCAAAATATTATTTGGATCAGCACTGGATATTTTGAAATAAATTATAAGTGATTCTTCTTTCTGTATTAATTAAGAACTTACACTACTCCTCAAGTGTTTTAACTCCCCCAGTGCCAAACTTAAGTCCTCTGGATTAATCCTGATGCATGAAGAGCTTTCAAAATACAACAATCGCAAGCAACAACCCCGAGTGATTAAGGAATCAAGATGTCTGCAGGTGCTGTGAGAAAGAACACACACAGAGAAAGGCAGCAAGAACAAATTATAAAGATTGCCCAGACATCATCAGAACAGACTACAAACTTAAGGCTCAGAATATCACGTTTATATTGCATCTCACCTTCAGATTTATTTGATTAAATTTGTGTGTGTGTGTGTGTGTGTGTGTGTGTATGCTTACATGAATGTGTGGCCACATACTGTGTGTGCATGTGGACGTCAGAAGAGGATGCCAAGTGTCCTCCTTCATCACTCTCTGCAAATTCCTTTGAGGTAGGGTCTCTCCCTGAGCCTAGGACTCATGTTTTCTCAACTAGGCTGGAAGCCAGCAAGCCTCAGTGACCCTCCTCTCCACCGCCTTCCGAACTGGGATAACAGATGTGTACAGGATGCCCAGCTTGTTACATGTGTGTGATACCCAAACTCTGACCCTCATGATTGCTCAGCAAATACTCTTACCAGCTAACCCATCTTTTGGGTCTCCCATCTCACTCTCAGAAGTGAGTTTGGGAGACAGAAGTATTGGAAGAATAAGAAAGAACATTTCTCTTAAAGGAGCACTGAGCAAGGAGAAAGTACTAAAGGTATCAGGAAGCAAGAAATCATAGTGATAAAAGACGCAAGTGGAGAGAAAAATCACTTCTCAGTGGTCATTTTCAATGGTAGATTTGCAAAACGGATAAGCTACTCAAAGATTCTTTTGCCTAGGCTGGTGGGTGACCTCTGAGGGCGTCTCTTAGGTATCAGTGTATACAACCTCTTCAAGATTAACAAATGTGCAACCGCATCCTTCTTCCTATACCAACCCATTCTCTCTCTCTCTCTCTCTCTCTGAATTACAAGCCTGTCTTCTTATGCATATGTGCACATCGGCTTGAAGAACCAGAAGCAAATGTTTTCTTCCATAGCCATTCTGGAAAAGATGGCCACTGGGATTTTCAGCCCAGTTCCTGGTAATTGAAGACTTCTTTGACAGAGAGGGAAAACCAACATGCAGTGGCACTGAAGCGCCTAAATGGAAACAGAAAGCTGGAACCAGAAACTTGAGTCCTGGGGTTTTCGGCAATGACCGTCAATTCAGCTGTGATGTTGGAAGCGTAGCCTTGTGAGATCTCACTTCCCTAGAAAAAGGACACCCTACAGGGAAAAAAATGTTTCAGATTTTGCTTCCCTTTTCCCCAAATGAAAATTTTATTTGTTGATATCTTAAAAAACATTTTGATTGAGACGGGGTTGGTGGTGCATGACTCTAATCCTAGCACTTGGGAGGCAGAGGCAGGAGGATTTCTGTGAGTTCAACACCAGCCTGGTCTACAAAGCAAGTTCCGGGACAGCCAGAGCTATTGCACAGAGAAACCCTGTCTCAAAAAACTTTTTTACTAATTCCTTGGGAATTTTATAAATGTATTTTGATCAAATTCACCCCCAAATCATCTTCTTAATGTTTCAGATCCACCCCCACCCCAAACTCTGATTGGTGGATTTTTGAGGATAGTAATAAGTAGTTTTATGAGACTTTATGGACAAATGTCCAGTGAACTGTTGTAATGTGGGGCTCGGGCTGTGTTCCCGGCACCGGGCCCCTTGTTCTGTCCTGCCCGGCTCCCAGTGCGTACCCGAAATAATTACACGGAAACTGTATTCATTGAAATACTGCCTGGCCCATTAGCTCTAGCCTCTTATTGGCTAACTCTCACATATTTGTTTAACCCATTTCTAATCATCTGTGTGTCACCACGAGTCGTGGCTTACCGGTATGAGTCCAACCAGTGTCCATCTTGTGCTGGAGAAGCATGGCGTCTGCTCCACTGCCTTCTCTCTCACAGTATTCCGTTCTATCTACTCCTCCCACCTAAGGGCCGTCCTACCAAAAGGCCAAGGCAGTTTTCTTTATTTAACCAATGAGGGCAATATACAAACAGAAGACCCTCCTACACCAGTGAACAGTGTTTCTTTTTTGTTGTCTTTCTGTCTTTCTTTCTTTCTTTCTTCTTCTTTTTTTTTTAGACTTTTTTTTAGACAGGGTTTCTTTTAGCCCTGGCTGTCCTGGAACTAACTCTTGTAGACCAGGCTGGCCTCGAACTCACAGAGATCCACCTGCCTCTGACTCTCAAGTGCTAGGATTAAAGGCATGGGCCACCACCGCCCAGCTTCTTTTGTTTTCTTCCAAGTCAAACCTTTGTCCACAGATTCAGGGCTAATTTCTTAAAATTTAATGCACACTCACTTCTGTCTAAACATGATGGGGTAATTAGAATTTTCATGTAGGGTTCTAGAGTGGCAACAAATACCAGCCAATTTCATGAAACAGTTTCCCTAGGAAAGAACAAACAATTTTCAAATAATCCCCTTTGTCAACTTCCAATTAAGCTATACAGTGCCATTGACAAAATATTCATCAGAACTCAGAGACAAAGTATTGTTTCAAGCCTATTATGCATAAATTATATAATTTTTCAAGGTTAATGAGTCTAATTTACTCGTCTTGGGTTAGGAGGGATGATATATGGTGAAAAAACATAAGGGTTGATCCATTTTATTTATGCTGCTGATTCATCCACATTTTTTTGGCTTTTATGTCCATGTAATTGATTTGTATAATTTTGTCCAAAGCAGATGGGCAACTGCTCATGACCACTTGCAAATCATTTAGATTATTATTGTACTAATGTTTATTCAAGGCCAAATGGAGAGAACACAAAAGGTGTGATGTTCAACTTAGCATAACAATATCATGAAAAATCTATTTGGTTACAGCAGCAAAATAGATTCTCACTACCAATTTGTTTCATAAGTGCAGGTGAATTGCTTCTGTCCATGTGGCTGGACTAGCTGCTGAAATTAATTAGGGCTTCATTTTCTAGTTCCACAATATAATACAAACTCTCCAAGAGGATAATAAAAGGATAGACGTATTCAATACTACTTGATGTTAAGTTTTATGATGCAGACTTTTACCTCTCCTACTTTTAAACTAGATAATAAAAAGCACAATCATCTGTTAAAAATAAATATATATAAATTTGATGATCCAGAAAGACATAATCCACTCAAATACTTCTCTACTAGCATTGTCTCGGAAGCTTTCCAATGGACAGTCTCTTTTAGTAGTGCGTGTGTTGGGTCTCATGCTCTTATAGTCTTATTTGAGATCACAACATCACGGGAATCCTACAATATCTGTAAAGCACTTTTCAGCTTCCGTTCCTGGTCATTTGCTATACAAATTAATGTTTTGTTGTATGTTTAGATGTAAGATTTGCATAGGCAAGAGAAAATTTCAGGTTTACTACTTACTAGGTAGATAGCAGTAAATAGCTCTTTATGTGCCATCAGTAGCTAATTAGAAGTGTTTCTCCCAAATCCAGATCAGTTCAAATGCGTCACAAAAGTTGGCAGGGTGTTTTAATAATTGTCCCAAAGTGTTAAGGAACAATTTAGCCTATGATGTCACAAAGACACTTGAGATGCCTGTACAAATGAGCCCAGCTCATAGGTGACACACTTCAACAATCGAGGGAAAAGGCAAATCAGTCACTTGCTAAAGATCATTTTGGCAGAGATATGTTAGAATATCATCAATATTATTTTCGTTTTTGGATCTGAGTAAAACCTTCATTTTGTGGTTGAGTGAGGAATGTTCCCCATAAGCTCAGGTATTTAAATACTTGGTTTCTAGATGGTGGCATTGTTTGGGAAGGTTTAGGTGATGTAGCATTGCCACAAGAAGTAATTCAGTGGGGAGAGGGATGCACTTTGGAATTGTATAGCCTCATCCTTCTTCCCGTTTGCTCCCTCAGCTTCATGCCATGATTGATCTCTCAGTTTGCTGCCATACTTACTGGCCATGATGGACTCTGTTCCTTCTGGAATTGTAAGCCAAGATAAACTCTCTTTTTTATATCTTTGGCCATGGTGTGTTATCACAGCAGGAGAAAAGCAACTAATATACTTCACTTCCCAGACTCCTTTGCAATTAGATAGGTGCCTCCAACCTGAGTTACAGCTCAGGATGGAGAAGTGATACAAGGCAAAGTACCAGGCATTTCCTAGGCTAACCACAGTCCTGCTTACCCAGTTTTGAGGCCATCCCAATTTTTCATAGGGAAACATGTAAACTTTTAAAAGAAAGTACATTTTAAGTAATTTCAACTGAAATTCTCTAGACTAGAAATCTTTGGAATCCTTGAAGGGCAAAAGTTCACTTGACAATCTAATAAAAATCATGAGCAAAGCACGTGTGGAGATCCCTGTCCCTGAAAGACTCTGTGTCTTACAAACTGAAAGGTCTACTTGTAAAACATCCATTTATTCTTGACAACAGGCACAAAGATACACTTAACATAACAGCAGGAGGTTTAGAAATCCTCACCACATATATAATGTACCCTTTTTTCCTCTTGATGATTGTGAAGACCAGAGTTTCCAGTGGCTCCAATTCCTCACCCTGAATGTTGCTGTCCTGTGAGCTCTGCTGTTGGTACCAATGGCCACGGTGATATAACTGAATCGGGAACATCTTGGGACATCCCCCAAACTACATTTCTATATAAAAACCTAAATTAGTGTTTTCTTTCTGTAATAGCCCCTAGACAAAACCCACTTCAGTTATTTTAACTTTTCTATTCATTTATTGAAAGCAAGTAGAAATTCATTTTATAGACATTACTTCAATCTATACATTTTATAAAATATTATTCATCCCCCTCTCACAAAGACCTATGGTTCCATGCTTTGTGCATGTTAGCCTTTCTAAGGGCTCAGAGGAAAAGGCTCGCGTTTACAGTGATGGTTAGGAAGTTTTACCACTTGCTTTAAGTTGTGCTTTCAGTCATATATTTTAAAGTAAAAGTCGTTTTATTTTCTTCTATTTTTGAATCACCCGCCTTTGAAACAGTTTCCTCCTATATCTAATACATCCTGATCCCTATGCTTAGAAAGAAGCCATTGCCCCCTTTTCATTTTTCCTGTAAGCTTCGTAAACAATTTCATCTTACAAAATGCTAGCACTACAATGTCATGTTAGCCCTGCAATGAAACCACAGATAGATCTTTACCCTTTTCTCTTAAATGAATAATTATTTGGCAAAAGAATAGTCTGTTTTGTTGCAGTCTTTAAATGGTATGGTCTTTAATGTCACGTGATAACTTCAGGAAGTGAATGAGCTTGTCACTAGGGCATATAATCCTCTAGGCAAAAAATAAAATAAAATAAAAGAGAGAGAGAGAGAGAGAAATGTGTTAAGGCATAATTAAATACTTACTTTGGGGGGAAATATAGGGAAAGAAATTCATCTTTTATCAAACACACTTTTGTTAACCCAGAATGTGCCAGAGTTGCTGCATGTCTAAACTGGTCTATTCCTTAGCCATTTAAGCGCCAAGAATGCTTCTCATTGTTTGCAACTAGTTTGCGCTTGTGCGACAAAACAGCGAGCTGCAGAGTCAGCCTCGGTCAGTGTCTATTTAGGGCAAAATGTCAAAAAAGAATGTCCTGCATTGGGGGCTCGACAATAATGGACCTGGCTAAATCTGAAAATTAACAAAAGCATGTGAACAGCTTTTTAAATTCTGAAGAACATTAGATTCTAGTGTCTTTTTTGTTCTGAGCATTGTGTCTTACCCTTCTGAAAAGACCACCTGTGGGCAGCCATTTTGTGATTGTATTAAATGCATAAAAGAACACTTTCCAAAATAACCTGGCATTATTAGTCACTTATTTTATAGTAAATCTGCATTCAAAACCCGCATTAAATATGAAGCTTCGTTCCTGAGTGAACTCTAAAGCTGTAAGTTTGATATAAATGCATACTCAACTACTTTATGGCCAAACGTATAACATTTAAAATGGGTTCAAGTAAACCTTTAATACAGCAATTAGACCGTCTGTTGGGTAAAGAGAAACAGTTAAAAGTGGTGCATAGTAGAGAGGGAGTCCTGGAGGAAATGACACGAAATTGTTAGCATATAATTATTAGGCTGACACCGAGAGACATAAGGCAGTTAGAGAAAATGACTGTTGACTATTAAAAGAATTTGATACCCTCAGCAATCCTAGATGCTTTATTTTCCAGTTCCACATCTCGACATTAGTAAGAGGAAAACTGTATTTGAGGTCCACAGGTTTTGCAATCACTCATGCTAAAGATCTTCCCCCTAAACACAGAGCAAATGGAAATGTTAAGCCCTTCTGATGAGAATGAGAGTTGATGGTGCAGGTGACATCTGTAAAGGAAGAATTACCGAAATCAGAGGGGACTTTCTGAGAAAAAGTCACCCTGCTGCAGAAAGAGGGTTTGCTGTGGCCCTGTCTCTCGTGTGTTTAAGAACATGCACTTGACATTAAATGTGATAAAAGGTTTTCTATGGTGCATGAATAAATGTTTCGAATCTTTGGCCCTACTTACAGTTTTGTGATACTATAAAAAAGTTTGGAGATTTGCTCTGTGTTCCATTATGTTTGATAGAACACAAGCCTGAGGAGTCGATGCATTTGTTTTTTCTCTTTTTCTTCCTTCCTTCCTTCCTTCCTTTCTTTATTTTCTTTTTCTTTCTTTCTTCATTTTCTTTCTTTCCTTCTTTCTTTCTTTTTTTTAATTTGGAAAGCAAAATGACTTTCAAAATATTTTTAAGAGCGTTTACAATATCTTACTTTAGAAATACTTTTATTTGTTAGGTGGCACAGGTGCAGGTTGGTCTCACATACTGTAGGCTGGGCCTTGACTCACTTTGTGCTTGAAGCTGGCTCTGAACTCTTGTTTCTGTTGTCTTAGTCGTCCAAGGATTGGGATTACAGGTGTGGGCCTCCAGCCCCACCTTCTAACATATTTTGAAGATATTAATCAAGATGGTTTCCAAGTCTCTTTAAATATTTTTCAGTTTGACTTAATTCTAATTAGATTATCTCTCTCTTTTTTTCTCAATGTAATTTGCTTCGGCCATTTAAAGTTTGTAGCTCTAAGTAACTGGATGGGATGAGTGACTACATGATCAAAGAATGGTACTCCCTTGTCTCTCAGATATGTCACAACACTTTCCTTAAGTTTTTATGAAGTTCCCCTTTACTCACACAGCTGTTACTTTTTAGCATTTATTATTATTATTATATTTTATTATTTAAAGCTATTTTTAAAGTTGAAAATGTTTTGGTCATATTCTTCCCCTCCCCCATGTCCTTCCAGATCCTCTCCCCCTCCCTGCCCATCCAACTTTAAGTTCTTTTTTATTTTTTTTTATTTTTTTTCCAGGGGAGAGCGCAAACGTAGTCCTCCACCAACAAAAATTATGCAGTCGAGTTTCCCGCATTTGGGGAAATCGCAGGGGTCAACACACCCCAAGTGCAATGGGTGAGCCTCACCCTGGGAAAACCACCTATGTGATCATGGTATCTCCCCTGTCAGGTAAGTATTCCAACTTTAAGTTCTTTCTCAAAAAACAAACAAAAACCTAATGCAACAACAAACCACTCTCGACCAGGAAAGCAAACTAAAACCACATTAAAAAAAACCCACTTTTCTTTTATAGATTTTTTAAAACAGTAAAGATTAAATTCTACGCTCTAGTAAAGGTGAATTTTCCCTTTGAGGAAGAGGGGAGGGGAGTGTTTTCCTCTTACTCCTAAAGTGGGGAAGATTAAGAGAAAAGAAATTCCCAAGATATTAACCAGGCGAATATCCCATTGGTGATACATAGACAGTAACAGGAACTAAAAATATAAACTCTGAGTGCTTTTGGTTTCCAGATTGTGAGAATTTCCCATGTGTGCACTCTATTGACACCATTTCTATCCTGTCTCCTCCCTGCAACTCCCTCGGTGTCCTGCCCCAGCCCCAACCGATTCCTGTTCAAACTCACAACCCAAAGAAGGAGTCTTCCTTCCTTCCTTCCTTCCTTCCTTCCTTCCTTCCTTCCTTCCTTCCTCCCTCCCTCCCTCCCTCCCTCCCTCCCTCCCTCCCTCCTTCCCTCCTTTCTTTCTTTCTTTCTTTCTTTCTTTCTTTCTTTCTTTCTTTCTTTCTTTCTTTCTTTCTTTCTTTCTTTCTCTTTCCAGGTAGATATAAAGGAAGGATCCCCGCCCCCCACTCTGGCAAATACACTAAACTCTACTTCTTTGACCTCATATCATTAAAGAAAACTTTACCTCTTCTACATCTACAAACAGGCCTAGTTTTCAAGAGCATCCATTTGTTTTCTCAGTGTCAGAACGTAGCATGGCATAAACACAAGCATCCCGGGGGCGGGGGATATCACAGAAAGCACACGTTCAGGAACAAAGCGGGCATCGCAAATGAGACAATCCAGGGTTTTTGCGGGGGGGGGGGAAGAGACGATGAATGTACTCACGTGATTGCCACGCACCTGGAAGCTCCAGCTATGGCTGTCATCTGCCAACGTTATATTTTAATGTCTTGGGCTAGACAGATGGCTCAGCTGTTTCGAGCACTGGCTGCTCTGGTAGAGGACCTGAGCTCCACTCTCAAGCACCCACACACAGGTTCACCACTACCTAGAACTCCAGTTCCAGGGATCAGACACCCTCTTCTGATGCTCAAGGCAGATGTGTTGTATACATACATGCGTGCAGATAAAAACACTCATACATAAAGTAAATAAATCTAGAAAAATTATATGAAACAAATTTGAGTTTGTCCCTTCCATGTTTCGTTCTCTAAAGAGCTCTGATTTCATGACCTGATTCCCCTGGGTGAGATACACCTCCCTGCAATAAGAAAAATCACGTGGAACGGTGACAAAGGACACCATGCCATGTTCAACTCATGTCCCAACCCAGAGCTACAGACTGAAAAACCAGCAGTTTCGCAGTTCTATACAATGTAATGCTATGGGTGATGTCATTCAATGCTCAGATGAAAACACGTTTGTTTGTTTTTTTTTTTTTTTGTCCTTTACAAACATTTTCAATACATAGGCAGGATCACAACATGTGTAGTAAATGAACACGAATTGCCTGCTTGCTAACAAGACTGAGCCAATTAACTTAGTTATGTAAAGTCATAGATACAAGCTTGAGTTTCTGTTCAAAAGTTTAAGTTAGTCACATTTTTTTTAAAAAGGGGGAAAAGATGTTTTATGGAAATCACAAGATACCCGAACATAACAGTTAATAAGAGGTAAGGAGGAAGTGAAGAAAAAGGAGAGATGAAGAAAATAAGAAACTGAACAAACAAGAGAGGATTGGATGTAAGCGTTGCCGACGGCAGCTAGTCATCAGAAACAAAACGAGAGAACAGGGACCTGTCTCAACAACATGCGAAGGGACTTTTTTTAAAAAGTGAATGTATCCCTCATAGTAAAGAGAGAAAGAAAAAAGAAATAATAAAGAAAAGGCTTTCAGGCTTTCCATGGAGCACATCTGTGAGGGGAAAAAAAAATCAAGCAAGAAAGAAAAGAGACAGTGAAATTGAAATTTTCTCCAAAGGTATCTCATCTAGAAGGCTCCATTGTGCCTTCTCTTTCACATCAAGAGTTTAATTTTGCATTCCCTTTGTCCATCTTGAGACACACTTCTAGTTTATTCTGTGTGTTTCTTTTTCTTTTAAAGGTCTCCTTATTGGCAAAGAGGCGGGCGGGGGGGGCATGAAACGCAAGTCTTTGCTTATCTCTTTTGTCCCAAGTTTAGGAAAGATGGGGATGTCTTATTCGTCCGCACGAGCACCCAGGCTTACTTTCTTTGCTGCCACCATTTTCCTTGTCTTCAGTGTACTCTCCTTCTGACCCTAATGCCAACAGACCCTTGACTGGGAATCTACCATTAAATTACTAAGCTCCTTTCACATGATTATGGAATAGAATATGGTCACTTATAGTAAGTCCAATTGCTTATCAAAATCTCAGGGCTGTGGTTCTAACTTGAGAACATTTTAATCTCTAGCCTAAAGATCTATCCAACTGCCAAGGAGATTAGAACCTTTATCAGAATAGGTAACTCATTTTGGGGAGACCTGCTTTTCTTCAAACATTTCCTCAAACAAACTCACATTTGAAATTTGGTTCTTCGGGAAATGCTTCCCTGGCCCTTGCTGGTTTAACTCAAGGCCATATGACCTTACCAAACTCCAGTCTCCTTGGCAGCTTGGAGTCAATGCTGAGGCTTGGTAGGATTCCTAGCCATTTGTTTCCCTAAAACGCACCACATGGAAAAAGGATCAGAACCTGGACAACTACATGGGATCACCAAATGATTCTCAGCCCTGTTCATACTACCTGGACAAGGAACTACGTTACAGGGTACCAACGATTCTCCACTGAGCATAGATACACAAGCAAGTGATCTAGTTTCTTCTATCAGTACACAGCATTTGCTAAGGCTCCATGGAGAGAAGACACTACAAGTCAGCAGATAACATGGGGCCCCACAAATATATCCTCTGCACGGCCATCCCTCCAGGTAAGCCCAGGTTGTAGTCCTTAGACCAAGCATCTCTCTGGTTCACAGGGCAACCCTACTAATGTTGTAATGCTATCCCAGGGTTAATTTTGTTTGTATTTTTTTTTCCTCTTTGAAATGAATTGTTGATGTGGCAGGTTTTGCATATCCTTCAACTTGTGCAGAATCCACAGCCGAATCTTTTCAGCCTGGATCCAATCAGGTTGCTGCTCTATGTAAAATCTGACTTATGCATTCTTGCTGATTAAACCTGCCATATAACAAAAACTTCTTGCATTTCAGAATTTACTTTCTCCTTTCACCTTTTCTTAATTGCTATCGTAGAACACTCTTTGTAGGGCCACATTCTGTTAACCCTTGACTTCAGACTTACCCTGAGACCGTCCTTTAGATGGGTGTATAGATACAGTACTTATGGTAAGCACACACTTTAGATGGGTGTATAGGCAGCGCAGTATTTATGGTAAGCACATCCTTTTTTTGGAGGTGTACAGATGCAGTACTTACAGTAAGCACACACTTTAGATGGGTGTATAGGTGCAGTATTTATGGTAAGCACATCCTTTAGATGAGTGTATAGGTGCAGTACTTATGGTAAGCACACACTTTAGATGGGTGTATAGGTGCAGTATTTATGGTAAGCACATCCTTTAGTTGGGTGTATAGGTGCAGTACTTATGGTAAGCACACACTTTAGATGGGTGTACAGATGCAGTACTTACAGGAAGCACACACTTTAGATGGGTGTATAGGTGCAGTATTTATGGTAAACACATCCTTTAGATGAGTGCATAGGTGCCGTACTTATGGTAAGCACACACTTTAGATGGGTGTATAGGTGCAGTACTTACGGTAAGCACATCCTTTAGATGGGTGTATAGGTGCAGTACTTACGGTAAGCACACACTTTAGATGGATGTATAGGTGCAGTCCTTGAAGGATGGGAACCTAAAAGCACATATGTGCACCTGGAAAGTTCTACTAACTTCCCTTTTCTTTTCAATTTACTACTTCTTTGGACCAATATAGAAATGAATGATTTAAGAACAGAATCTTAGAAACCTTATACACACACCAATATAAAAAAAACCATTTGTTTGCACATTCTTAGTAATAAATTTCTGGAGAAAAAAAAACTACCATCATTTGCTTAGATGGAATTTATTGCTGTCCTGGTTGCATTCAATAACACTTCTTTGGTTTAGCTTTTCCTTTCTAGAACGTTCCCCTGCAGCACGCTGATTTGAGCACTCACCCTTCCAGCCCAGGCTGTTTATGCATCTTCATTTCTCTGGTACAGTCGCTCTTCCTGCTTTTCAAAAACTGCTCTAAGTTGCATACATTTAATATGCCTGTTTTTATTTTATTTTATTTCTTTCTGAGATAGGGTTTCTCTGTGTAACTGCCCTAGCTGTCCTGGAACTTGCTCTGTAGACCAGGCTGGCCTCGGACTCACAGAGATCCGCCTACCGCTGCCTCCCGAGTGCTGGGATTAAAGGTGGCACCACTACCACCCAGCCCATAATATGCCTGTTATTTTTGTTTTGTTTTGTTTCTGTTTTTTGTTTTTTTCGAGACAGAGTTTCTCGGTGTAGCTTTGGTGCCTGCCCTGGAACTAGGCTATCTCTTGTAGACCAAGTTGGCCTCGAACTCACAGAGATCCTCCTGCCTCTGCCTCCCAAGTGCTGGGATTAAAGGCGTGTGCCACCACCACCTGGCAATATGCCTGTTTTTAACAGATTATAATGCTTTATTGGCAAGGTCACCTGCTAAGGGCTCATGTACTAATGTGGTGACTTTAGTAGGATGTCAATGTGACTGGAAGAGCCAGCGCTCTGTCCAGGACTGACCCACCTCTGAAACACACCTATCCCTGGATCAAAAGCAACAGCTGTGCAAAGCGTTACCTACCAGCATTGTACATTTGGTTAAGGCAGAAAGAAAATAGCAAGACTTTGTCCAAAGGGATGTTACATGACAGAACAGATGACTCTGAGTGAGGACTTGATCTAAAAATGCGGGGTTAAATCTTAAGGAATAACAAGACACGGATGGGTCCATTATCTTCAATGCAAGGCTTGTCATCGGGATGACAATGGCTGCCTCCCACACAGGCACTGGCTAACACGGCTAACAGGGCTAAGTTCATTCTCTTCTTATGCTCAAGTTGAAGGTTACCAGGGACTTAGGCAGAACCTAGTGGGCTGAAACCATTACTTGCAGGAAAAGCAACTCCAGGCTACTGGTATGAAAGACGGGAGGGCAGGGGGAAGTTAAATCTGAGAGGCTTATTAGGCAAGGGCCAGGTAGTTACTGTGGAGGTGGTCTTTCTAGGGATTGTTCTATTAATCATCCACACAGGCAGGAATTGTTTCTCTTAAGTAGTTCCTGATACATTCAAACAGTTAATGAAACCCCATCTGTATAGGAGCTTCCACAGAGGCGTGGAGGCTGAATTCATTAGTTTCAAATGTGAGGCTTTTTTTTTTTTTCAGAGAAGGAGAAAACCCACAGTCTAAAGAAATGGCATTTGTAAGGTCCTGAAAAGACACTACTATAAAATGAGGAGGGAAAAAAAGGGACACCCCTCAGCAAACCCTACTTTCTTAAAAAAAAAAAAGAAAAAGAAAAAAACACTGTGGCAGAGCTTCTCTATGTAATTAAAAGCTCATTATGAAATTATGACTGCCATCTCCCCCAAAAACTCAGCTAACAGGAAACTGAAAAGAATAATGATATTTTAGGTGAGATTCTTTAAGTGTATTTCTAAGTAGACAATACATTGGGTAGTAGCTTTTACCTACAAAAGATAAACAATTTATGAATCATTCCAGGCTTTAAAGGTATGGGGGTGGTTATGACCAAGAAAACTAGTTTATAATACAGAAATTATGTACATTGTCAAGTGTTTATATTTATCATAAGACCTAGAATGGAACCCAGTTACAAAGTGTAATTTGATTTTTTTAAAAAAATGATGTCACTGGGGCTGTGGAGATGGCTTGGTGCTTGCTGCCAAACTTGAAGGCCTGAATTCAGATACAACCCCATACACTCACACTCTCTCACACACATACACACAATGTAATATTAATTTTTTTAATAAAGAAAATGATCTCATTTCTTTCAAGACAGACTCCAGCCATCCCTTCCTCCCTCATTTAAAGCCACCTGCCTGAGGAAGGAAAGGCGTGCCCCCCTGACAGGCCTCTTTCCCAGAAAGGTCCTGTTGCCACCGTGACAGTCCTGGGGCCACCTCCCTCCTCTAGAGTTGACGCCCTGACACTAGCAGGTTGGATATCAAAGCGTACCACTGAGGTTTCCCTACACATGTGAACAGGACAGAACAAAGGAGAGACAGCAAGCCTCCCTGGGCGCTGCTGAAGGTGAACGGGAGCTGGGAGGCAGTGGTCATTTGGTTAATGTTTCTGAGCTCTGCCTCTGAGTGGTCTGAAAAACTACCCCTTAGCAACTGTACCCGGAACAACCTTCTGCAGACTCTGAGCGCTAGGTGCTCCAAGGGTTAGGCTAACCCTGCAGAAAGTGACCATCACGTACATCTGGAAAGAGGTGACAGCCACGCACGCTGTTACAGCTAATGAGCCAAACAGGGACACCTGGGGACGGGAAAAAATTAATTACAAGTATATGCCAGCAACTAACTACCTGTTAGTGTCTACCTGTGAGCATCTAAGACTAAATGGCGCCTAATTTCTCTTCTTTCCCTTTGATCACACAAGCGGGCCCTGGGAAATTTCTGATGCCTTCTTTTCTTACAGCCCCCCGCACACACCCCCCTTCCCCAGTCCTTAATGGAGATCTTGAACCACAGAGCCACCGTGTCAGAACTCAGACGGTTAACATTCACTCCTTGCTGTTTTATTGCATATTACTGTGCGCGCCTGAGCAGCGGGAGCAGATTCGGGCAATTACAATCAAGTCAGGGCACACGCCGCGGCGGAGCAACACGAGCATGATGAGGATACTGATGAGGCACTTATCGAAAACCCCACATCATCCACACTCATCAGCCACAACATGTCACCCCAAATGAGGCATCAGCTGCCTTCAAAAGGCTCATTGCACCGTGTTTACCGCTTCCCTCGGACCCACTTTTGATTTTACGGTCAGAACTGGGTTCAAACAGCAGCTGTCTGGCAAGAGCGGGCCTGGGCTCCTCGCAGCTTCCCCAGAGTCGCCAGGCTTTGTCTGGGGAGCTTTGGGAAACAGAGGCTGGCGGGGCAAAGAGAGATGTGCGCGAGAAGGCGGCAAAGTGTCCAGTTCCGTTTCTCTCAAAGAGGAATCCCTTTCCTAGAAGGGGCCCTTGATTAATTTCAAGCACTAGCACACAGTGGTGGCCTAATGGGGGTGGGGGAGGGACACAAAACAAGGAGCCTTTCACAGATCCCCTTAAAATAGTGACGGGGTGGGACCTCTCACGCAGGCAGAAGTCCTAGAAAGGTCAATCCCATTGGAAAAGACAGATCTAACCAGGAGAGCCAGTCAAGTGGTAACAGTTCTTAATTCTTTCATCATCGACTCCTTCTCGGCCGGTTGGGGGGAGCATTCATTAGCAGCTTATAGGAAGGCGTTATTCTCAAATCCCTGGTTCCCTGCTACAGGCGGAAAAAGAGCTATTCGAAGCAATCCTGGAAACTGTTCTGTGTTGCTCTGGCCAATGCGACTAGCTGCTATATGGGTGTGGTGGAGGGTGTGGGGGCATGGGCGGTATCTGACTATATACATTGCAAAGAGAACAGGAAAGCTATATTCCTTTCCTGCTAGGAGAGGCATACAACTCTGATACTTTTCTTGCTTATAATTTTTTTATGGATGGCGAATTGATATTTACTTTGAGAAAAATGTTCTTTCGTAAATATTCACCCTATGCAAAAATATTTTTCTTTTCACATCTAGGCAAGCTGATTCAATATCAATAAGAGGCACACGGACTCAAATTTTAAGGTTTTTTGGGAGCCGTTTCAGCTCCCCCATCCCTCGTTCTCTACCGAATGCCCTCTCAGCTGCCTAGAACAGTGACTGAGTCACAGCCAGTGGCCGTGGAATGTGGCAGCCAGCAGGCCTGGCCTGAAGAAAGGTGGACTTCCCTTCCCTCTCTGCATCCTGTTCCTCACACTGTGGGCAAAGTCCTCAGCCGGGTGGGGAGATTAGCAGTTGTGGGAGACAGTGCAACCTGGGGAGCCACCTAGGACTTAGAAACAAACCTTGTCACTGGCCTTAGGAGCTCCCCCTGGGAGCTGGATGTCAAGAGTTATTCCTTGTCATTTGAATTACAACCACTGCTACTTCTCCTTTCTCCATCTCTCTCTTCCCCCTCTCTCCCTCCTCATCGGTCCCCTCCTTCTCTCTCCCTACAGCAGTTGGCATTAGATTTTTTCCTGGCATCTTGACATCTGTACAAAGTAGAAGGGAAAGGACTAAATGAGTAAGACCTTAGTCTTGAAGACCCATTTAAAAAAAGAGAGAAAGAAATTTACTTTCACAGGAAGTTATTTCACCTACTCTTGGAAGTTAACATAGACTCCCTGTGAGACCTGCAGTGTGCCTCCTGTGTCCTTTCCACACAGTGTCCTTTCTCTTTAAACTTTCTAATCTCCTTTCGGGTCTGTGTCCTGACAATACTCTAGTTTGGCCCCTTCTACCTAAGCCCAGATAATTCCTGGAAGAGCTTTCCAAAGCCCACAGGTTTGCACTGCACATCTGGATTCAAGAGAAATCCCCATGACATGGTCTAGAATGGAAAGCACAAACCTCAGAGGGCACTCAGCTTTATCATCATAGAACACGAGGCAAAAGGGGACAAACGTGTGCCTACATTTACTCTCATTATTTTGGATTCCTTAGGGCTTCCAAGCCCTAAGACCTGGAATACATTAGGCTGACGATCAGTGTGGATAATATACGGGAGAGGGGATACAGAAAAGAAAATGGGTGAGCACCACAGGAGAGCAAAAGAACTTTGGAAGGTTAGATTAAAAATTAACTCGAGTCTCAGATTCATGCATTCCTATCAGATTTTGATTTATTTCATGAAGTGATATCTCATCAACATTTTATGTCATATTTTTTTTCTTCTTCTTGGGGCTCAAGAAGTGGATGATGTTGGTTGATAATACAGAGACAAAATGAGTAGAGCTCAGTAGTAAATTCTGAAGAGGGAGTTGGAAATTACAAGATGTGTTTCTATGGCCTGTAGCAACCTTACAGGCGCTGGCAATACCTGCCTACATCATTAGTTCTAGGCAGTCACAAATATTGCTCATAGTTCTTTAGGAAATTTTAACATCTTAGGCATAGTATATATTTTAAATTTTTGAATGAGTCAGATACCTTCAACATACTGCTGATGTTGATAGAAAGTGGACAGGAAAAAGTTAGTCAAATTAAAAGTTAGGATAACAAATTCTAGGTAATTAACCAAATTAAATGAAAAAATCAGAAGATTTAGACCTCATGGGCCAGATGATTGATTAGTCATCTAATTTGAGGGTTTAGAAATCTAGAAAGGAAGAAAAAAGAGTCAATCACACCAGATCCTTGCTAGGTGCTTCAAAGGAGATCCATGCAAGAAGGAGACAGTTTGCATGTGTGTATATGCATGCAGCATGCTGAGAGAGAGAGAGAGAGAGAGAGAGAGAGAGAGAGAGAGAGAGAGAGAGAGAGAGAGAGAAGGTGTTTTGTATGTCTTCCTGGGGTCATCATCTAACGCTCTTTGTGATGCACATTCTAAATTAGGCAAAAGGAATGCATCTTTCAAATGCAGATCATGTTTGCATTAGAAGAGCAATGAGAACACTTGTCAGTTTCAGAACATTTATGTGCTAGAAGTACTGTTAGCAGAAGAGCAGTTTAGATAAATTCGAGACTTTTTTTGCTGATCACAAACATTAAGCTTCACACCTGAAGCCCTCAACCCCCTGCTGCGCTCTAATCCTAGCACCATTCACCCTTAGAGACTCGGAGTGCTGCGCCTCGGCTCTCAAACCTTTGATTGCCCTTAGTTTGAATGCCACCACCTGCAAAAATGCCTTTTTATTCCCTTTGAGCCTCTCGAGAAGGAAGTAAAAATGATAATTCATGACAAACATTAATTAATTGTTTACAAGATGATCTTTTCTTCTTCCAACTTCTGCTCAGCAGACATGGTGAACTGCAAGCTCCCACTCGCGACGCCAGAATCCGTCAAGAGGCCTGCATTGTTGTTTCTCACTGAGGCATAGGACCCGCCACAGGCCATTGTTTCTCTAGCTCAAGTGGGCCTGTCTGGTTCCTGTCGGAAGAATGGGGTGACATGCCTGAGTTCCATACTATAAAAGGACTGCTGTTTCGGGGAGAACGGGGGTTTGACGCTAATGCAGAGTAAATAAACATTTTTCACCATCTCTTTCTCCACGTGAGTCTTAAAGGTCAAGGGCTGCCATTACAGTGTTTTAAAAGCTTCAAATTACATTTAAAGAAGGTATCGCTAAACTCACAGGGGCCTTATCAGAACGGAGGGGAGTCGGCCGTGATTGTTTGGTCCTTGAGTTGCTCATCACAGGAAGGTGGGTTGCGAGAGGAATGCAGATGCCCTGTTTGTCTGGTGTCCTGCTCCGAGGACTCTGTTCAAGGCCTTCCAATTTTTCTTCCAAAACAGAGAAAGCGTCGAGATGCTTGAATTTTAAATTTTTCTACCATTGATATTGCTGGTCAAATATGTTGGACAGACTAGGACACTGGGGGCCTTTCCTGAAAAAGTTCAGAGGCAAAGAAAGGGCCAGGTTCCTGCGAAACCCCCAGACGTACATTTGAGAGACGAGTCAAAAGGCAGAGGGAGATTTCTTTTTTAAATTAAAGAATAAAAAGCTTACTTCAAGGAAGTGTAGAGTCACCGCAGAAAGACTTCCTCAGACCCAGGTTTTCAGATTTCAAATTACGAGCCCTTAGATCAGGGCTGCTGGGCGAAAAAAATCAATTCTATATTTTCTGAGTTAATACTAAGGATTGCACTTAGCAGACACGGAGACTAATAAGGTATGCAGAAAGAGTATGGCAGCGCGCACACACAAATTCAGGCCTTGGTTTTGGCCATGATCCAGCACAATGATGTTTCAACCAGATTTGAAAAAAAAAAAATCAATAACATCTGTGGTATAATGGTTAATTAAAGCAGCCCTTCAGTAGAGCTCAGGAGGAGAGGCTCGGCCTGAAATTCAGACAGCTGAAGCCTGATTATCAGGAAAGAATGCTTTTTTAGCTGTGAGTGGATAGGCCAAAAGCTGCAATGTGCCGAAATGGGGGAGAGAAACTGCTTTTATTTTAACTTTCTTTAAGTAATCAATACCTGCTTTTCACCTGCATTAGGACACTGCTCAGCCCCAGAGCCTGTTACTCTACTTCAGCATAAATTCCAGCTACTGTCTTTTGAACCTAGGGTTTCAGAGAAGTCCCCCATCCCCTCTAAAGCTGAAAAAAAAAATTGCAGGTTTGGGCCTGTGTTCTTGAAACCAGTTAAAGCTTGGGCTTTCGGAAGGTCCGGAGGGTTTAATCTGTAAGCTGCGCTCAAAGCTGACCTGACCTTGGGGCAAAAAGAGGTCACAGCCAAAGCACTAAGGCCCCCAAAATCTACTACATAACCTTAAGGAAGCCAGGCTAGCTCAATCTGCCCCTCTTTCTGTCTTCCTATTTTAAGTGCTATCCTGGGGATGTTTTCCTTTACCCTTCCAAGGACGAGGGTCGAAGAATCAGCAAGGCCTGCTCTACCCTTAGAGGACAAGGTCAGCAGACAGGCTCCTCTAAAGAAAAGACTTGGCAACACCCCTGAAAGCTTTCTGGGCACCTTGCTCTGCCTTCCCCATTCACTATCATTCCCCATTAGCAGCATCCGCACCATCACAGTATACCATACTGCCCAGCCTCAAGAATTGCAAAACCATGTTGTCATCTCTGGGTCACACTTTGCTGCAAGAATACTGTATGTGGCTTGTAGGCTGGTCATTTATCCTTTTAGCACATCTTCCATTCCAAGCATGTGCCCTGTCCTGACTGGCTCCTGCCAAGGAAGCTTGTAGTTTATCTAAGGCCTGTGTGCTCATGGACAACTAATAGACCACACAGTGGGAAATATCTTCGATGGAGTGGTGTGTAGGACAGTTAAGGATTTTGGAGCTCAGGAAGGGCAGAGTGAGGGGTGGAATGTTACAGGGAGCGGGGCCCCTTGTTCCGGCCGCCCAGCTAGCTTACACCCAAAATAATCACACAGAAACTGTATTAATTAAAACATTGCTTGGCCATTAGCTCTAGCCTCCTATTGGCTAACTCTCACACTTGATTTAACCCATTTCTATTAATCTGTGTTCACCACGAGGTCGTGGCTTACTGGGAAAGATTTAGCATGTCTGACCTGGCGTCTCCGTGGCGGCTCTCTCTCTCTCCTGCTTCCTTTCTCCCAGAATTCAGTTCTTTCTCCTCCGCCTACCTAAGTTCTGCCCTATCAGGCCAAACAGTTTTTTTGTTGTTGTTGTTGTTGATTAACCAATGAAAACAACACATAAACAGAAGGACCTCCTACAGTGGAATGTTAAGGAACAGTGTCACTGGAGTAGAAGGTTGGAGGCTGAGACGAGAGAGGACGGTAAATAGGACCTTTACAATTCCTAAATATTTGTATGAACTACATGGAGTCATTCTCAGAAGCATGCACACTGAAAAACTGATGCCAATGATCTGGAAAATCTTCAGAGCTAAGCTTTGCATCTTAGTTCATCTTCCCCCTTTAAGGGCTATCAGGACCAGAGATAGAATGTCTTGTTGGACTTGACCTAGTGGTGCATTCGTGTGATCCAAGCTACTCAAGAGGCCGAAGCAGGAAAATCAAAACATTAAGGCCTGCCTGGGCAATAGAGCGAGCTCAAGGCCAATCTGTGTAGTGAGAGCCTGTCTCTGAACTTAAAAAAAGCAGAGAGAGGGACGAGGAGATAGCTCAGGAGAAGAGCTCTTGCCTAGCACCCACAGGATCCAAGGTTAATCCTCAATACTACTAAATAAATAACTAGTAAAACAAACTCCCTTCTTTATCTCTAACACACCAGTTCTTTCTTTCATCTGATCCACATTGAAATTCATTGTAGTTTCTCAAAGTTTAATGCAGCTCTTGGCTTTTTCCTCTCTATTTTCTATTTTCATCCAATTAATTTTCTTTTCAACTTTCTCCAGATAGTTTTTTGAATTCCTTTCCTTCCTCTACAATTTTCAAACTCTGAATTTAAAGAAACCAAGAAGCTGGCCTGCCAATGTACTATGCATTGCATTACATTAACTCTGAAGTACACTTTAGAACTAACACTTGAAATGTTGGTCTTCCATTTACTGAGTGATTTTTCATGAATAATATGAACTCTATGGGTTTCAGCTCCACATCCGAAAAAGGGGCATAATGCAGTAACTACCTCATCGGGTGGTAATGTTGTCCCAAACTTTGATCTTGTAAAGTGTTGAGATTTGTACCTAGCAATGAAGAACCACTAAGCCAGTGTTCAGTCACAATTATCACAATATATTTACCATGTGATTCTCTGATCTCATTTACTTTTTATTATACTCTTGCTAGTTATTTTACTGTCTCAAATACAAACAATCCAGCTATGCAGCTCAACTTTTCCATGTCTCCAGATGGATGAATTCTTAACTACCACTTTGAATTTGATTTTTTTCTTTAAATGCTCTAATAACTCATCCTTTGAGTCAGCTAGTTACTTCTCTTTTTTCACCTCTTAATGTCTTAAAAGATTTATTTATTTTTATTTTATATGTCTGGATGTTTCATCTGCCTGTATGTCTGTGCACCACATGCAGAAGAAGCATTGGATCCCCTGGAACTTAAGCTTCAGATGGCTATGAACCACCATGTGGGTGCTGGGAATTGAGCCCAGGTCCTCTGCAAGATCAGCAAGTGCTCTTAATGGCTGAGCCATCTCTGCAGCCCCTACATTTCTGATTTCATTACATGTTGTGGGATATTTGTACACTCTGTGAAAATGCATTGCTGTGATTTGTGTAATCAAAAGCAGAACAACCAATAGCTCTGCAGGAGGTATAGGCAAGATTTCTGGGGAGAGAAAGGAAGAGGCATGCAGGAAACATGGAGAGGAGGCAGGAGATGCAAGATGGAAGAGAGGTAATATCATGTGGTGGAATGTAGATTAATATAAATGGGTTAATTTAAGTTATAAGAGCTAGTTAAGAACAAGCCTCAGCTATAGGTCAAGCTTTCATCATTAATAAGATGTCTCCGTGTCATTATTTGGGAGCTGATGTTATGGAGAAAGACTCCTTATAGTTATCCATATTTAAAAATAATTTTTAAATTATGTTGCTGTATTTTTTTCTTAGGAAAGGAATGGCATTTGCCTTTACATTTCTTGTGCAGATTTCTATGATCTTGAATCTTGAGACCATTTCCATCCATTCATTCTTACATTTGTCTTCCTTATTTGGCCTGTGGGCTCTTCTTTAGAAGTAGTATAATTACATTAATATAATACAAGTAATATAATACATTTTTGCAGCTATTTGGTTCAGGCCACATCTTTAATTCTTTTTGGAATAAGCAATTAAATAAAAATTTAAATGTGGGTTTTTAAGCAATTATCAATTTAGGCACCATGCTAGCTACTGGGCATAACAAGGCATGAAGTGTTTCAGCTATTACTAACAGAAACCACTATTTGGCTTAAACGCACTAAGATGCACCCTCTCCCCTAAAATAAGATCACAGTTAGGCAGTTTAGGGTGTGAGGTTCTAAAAACCTACCAGGAATCCCAGAGCCCCTTTTTCTCTTCTATTTTGACTTTTACCCTCCCCATGACATCTCATGGTATAAGATTGTTAGTGGAATAATAGTTACTACATGTTTATCCAAGACAGCAGATTGAAAGATGGATGTAAAGGAAGAAAAAGGTAAGACCTTTTCCTTAAGGAGTCCTCCCAAAATTCTTATTTATCTATCCTGATTTCCTAGCACTTTGTCACATAGCTTAGTCACCTAAGAAAACGTGGGAAATAAAGATTTTGGGGGGGGGATCATTCATTGAACAGAAGAAAAAAGTCAGAATTCTAGGTCCAAGAAGAAGTGGGGAACACACATTAGCATCTGACTGGAGTCTGGCAAAGAGGAGCTCAGAGTGAGGGGCGGCAATGGACAGGCGAACAACGGCTGCCCTGCGGTGAAATGAGTACTGGTGAGTCAGCACGAAGTCACCGGCATCTTGTTCTTAAGTCTTCATCTGTTGATTGGACTCTGTCTGCTACAGAGGTGTCCTTGCTCCTTTCTACTTCCCACTTCCACCCATCTACCATGTCCCAGGCGCCCCAAGGTGAATCTCCCCAGAAGGACCTCCCCTGATTTGCCAGGCTTTGTGCTTATCTCACATGGAAGTCAGGAAGCCGCCAAGGGCAGCGGTGGGATTTGGTTATCTTTAAAAAGAATGTGCTTAGCTTGGGAAGCGGTCAGAGGTTGCTGGTAGGGGGGACTTACATTTGAAGACCCAATTTTAAACAATCGATGCCCAGCTTCACACCACTGGAAGATATTTACCTCTATGTCCACCCATGAAGAATAGCTTCTCCAAAGTTCTCATATTGTTCTCTCAATGGCGTTTAACTCTGGACACATCTTTTAACTTGTCTGGTCAGTGTTCCTATTTTGTTTCCTTTTATAATGCTCCTATTCTGAGAATTCTGAATATGAACAAATGGGAATGTGTTTTAAAGAGAACATTAATTTAGTGTTCTTCTAAAGCCCTTATAAATCATAATTGTTGTGTGGTTTCTATATGTGAAGAAAAAATGAGAAAAATGTATGATGCGGATTTTTGCACATGCTAGTGAAGACCCAACTAAGATGGAGAATACTTTGGAAATGGTAGCAAATCTGTGTTTTCGCTTATACATACTTATGTAAACAGAAAGGCATGTATGTTTCCTAATATATTTTCATTAGGACTGCTGAAGGAAGGGGGAGATAGCTTCTGTTTTTATAGTTAGGAAAGAAATACATTCACATATGAAATCACAGGAGACGTTTTCATTGGGAAATCTGAAGATAGATGTAATAAAGTGTTTATCTCAAGCAGAGAGGCAGCTCATAAATGTTAGGAAGCATGTTAGCTGAAACATCTCGTAACAGATATGTTGAGGAATAATCCAGTCATCCAACAGAGGTAATCTGTAAGAAATAATAGGAAAATAGTAGGAAAGAGTATTGAGCCAGAACGAATTGAATACTACAGAGAAGGTGAGAGTGACCTGCGACAAAGGACTGATGCTTACGTATTCAAAGCCTGCAGGTCAAACAAATTTTGCCACTACGTTTAGTTCATTTCTAAATTAAACTAATTTAATTTTTATTTTTTAGATTCATTTTACTTAAGAAAATACAACAATAGATTCCTGGCCAGTTAGCTAGCAGGGTCATCAGCTAAGGGCTGCCTATTACAGATCTTAATCTTTAGAAAGCTTTTTCCTGTTTTTCAAGTTCAACCATTGTGTACAAAATACACCATTAAAACCAATAGTAATTCCCAGCACTGTTCATCTAAAAAAGCCTGTTTACATATTATGAAATTAATGTAAATAAGATTCAAGGGTGTAAGTAGTATATAAAATAGCTCGCACTTCCTAGATAAAGGAATAAGGCAAAATCTCTTATGTAACATCCACTCCAAAGAAAGGTGGGGATTGGGGTAATTAAATCTACAATGAAATAAAAGAAACTCTTAACATACAAAAATGTTGTGAACAGTCTGTCTTTTATTTGTAAAGGAACCTCTTATTTTTAAACCAGATAGTAGGATCAAACTCATTATAAGTGGCTTGTCTTTGATCTGCTGTGCTGTGTCTACTCATTGTTAGACATCCTTGAGCATCGTCTGTGTACCCTAACTTATGGCCATCTGTCTTCCTTCCCATTTAATCTCTAGAGCTCTCAATCTCATCATATATGAAATTTGCAGGCTAGTTTCCCTCTCCTCTCATGCTCATCTGAGAAAGGGTGCAAGTGTTTACAGACTGAGCAATTCCATCTCTAATGTCTTACACACCCATACTCTGATTATCTGCTCTCAACTCTCCTAAAGACAGAGGAAAAGCACCTTGAACCGACTAAAACTAATAGCTTATTGCCAGCATATCGGAGGAATTGTTTTTATGAATTCCAAGACTAAGGAAACTTTGAGGGGGGGGGAAGAGTAAAAAGTTCGCTCTTTATCTCAACAAAGAAAAGAATCCTCTATTCCCATGCCCAACACTTCTGACTAGTTCATATCACAACTGCTTTCTTTTTTTCTCTCCGGCCCCCTCCCAAAAGCTGAGGATTGAACCCAGGGTCTTGCGCTTGCTAGACAACCACTGTACCATTGAGCTAAATCTCCAACCCTCAGGTGCTTTCTTTCTTAACCGGGAAAGACTTTCTGTTCAGACATGTTAATGCAGCCTCCCTGCCCTTCCTCCTGCCTTGAATGTGAAGGTGAGAGGGCAGCCATATTGATTGACCACACAGGCGCATGCGTGTGAATGAGAAGCCCGTCTTCCTGAGATGGCACAGCAAAACAATAGAAGTTGACAGGAGGGAACAGTCAGGCCAGCCTTGAAACTGTCTGCCTACAGACAGGATAGACAGCAAATGTTGCCACAGACCATCCCAGGGACATAGAAACTGGGTTGCTCTCCACTATTTTAAAGTAAATTGCCTTTTACTTATCTGATTATTGAAGCAATTAATGTGTCTTGTAAAATATATTAAAAGTCAGAGATATTCAGGGTAAATATAAAAATCACCTATAATCTCACCAGACAGCGATAATCATGTTAATATTTTACTGCATGTACTTCTTCATATAAATATTTACATCATATTTAAAATTTTTTAATTTAATATTTGTTTTAATATCTTTTCTACTTTTCATATATAGCATTTCCTCTGTCTTAAGATATTTGCCTATGATATTATTTTAATGCCTACATGTATATGACTTAATGGAAACAATAGCATTTAATTACTCTTTTAGTATTAGTCATATAGATTGTCTCCAAATTTTCACCATTAGAAACAACCCCAAAGTTGTTCATTCACACATGACTAAGATTCTTTTATAAATGTTCATAAAAGTAGGATTATTAGAATCAAAGAGTATACATATGGAGATATATAAATAGTAGCTTTTCACATGGAGCACAGACACACACACAAACATCCATCATATAAAATAGCAAAATACAATTTTAAACCAGTATTTGTGATTCTGCTTGAGTTGTAACATCCAAAATTACATAAGCCTGCTATGTCTTTATTAACAAGCTAACGTCAGTTCCGTCAGTGATCCCTACTATCAATAAAAATCTTAAAGCAATAAAAACTTTCACGTACAAAACATCTAACAGGTGGTCCAGCCAAGCATGACGCACATAGTCACAGCCTACAATCTGCTTACAGTTCAGAACTGTGGGGAGAAGGTGATGCTGAGCTCTCCCCTGGCTGACTCCCTCTGTACCAGCAAATGGCATTTTATAACTCACAGGCATCCCGTGAGCCAGTGACAGTACCCAAGATTTGCTTTAGAAAGCAAGCCAGACAAGGGTGTCTAGGTCTGTGAGCCAGGAGTGTTCAGGAAATATGTCATATGCCTTCACAGGGCTTGATGACACCAGAGAGTCTAAGCTGGCAGGTGCTAAATGCCCACTTACAAAGGATGACTAGCCTTCTCATTCCCCGATTTAACTTTTATTTCTTCAGTGATTTTTGTCATTAACAATTAGATCTTGATAATATCCATGTGTTCTTAACAGGAAGTCACTTTAAAACTTATTCATGTTCTTCTTTGCTCCAGTTAGTCTCTCAGTTCTAGAGTTTAAGAATTTGTCCTTTATGATGAGAAGCAGCGTACAGGTCTCTTGATTTTTTTAGCCCGCTCTTCTAAAATGGAAGAGAATAGGCTGTCAGCCAAAGGAGGTCATTTAGCCAGAATTCCTGTGCTCTGTACTTGAGCTATGAACAGTCTTTGTAAGGGCCTCGTGCACTTTCAAACTTTAATAACTCGGGTTGTGCGTGTTAGAGAAACAATCTGTAAATGGTACTCAAAAGTAAATGTATTAAATTTTAGGACAACTACATTACACAATTGCACACAATATGTACTCATTTCAGCTCCTGTGACAAATGAAATATGGCCAACAGAATTGAAGTTTACGACAGCTCACAGAAGAAAATTGAATTTGCCTTCAAATTCCATTTACAGTTTACCATCACGTCTACCTCGTGTGCTTTCGAAGTTAAGTTTGGAAATGGTGCCGAGACTTCTTAAAGATCCTGTACTTGAATTCAATGATAAGTATAGTTAGAGAGAACATCACATCATCTCTTAGCAAAAATAATATACCTGCTTACTTTAGCGGCTTTTAAAGCAGCTTCAGCAATAGAAAGTATAGTGAGTCTCCACAGTTGGTACAAAGCAGTAAACAAGAATGAGGTAGAGTGTTTGAAGCAGGAGACTAGCTCACTGTGTGGGGAATAGCATGTTGAGCGATTGGATTGATGAAGTTAGGGTTTCTCTTATCTTTTAAGTATTTTTTAACCCTATGCTAAAAATAGGATTACCTGGGCCACCAACTGAAGATCAAATGATTATATGCGTGTAGACAAGAAAAAAGGAATTCCCTATACTTCCCCAGTTAAAAGTCGGTCCCACTACACCACAAGAACAAAACGCAAGAAAAAAAACACAGAACAAAATAAAATGCTAGTCTTTTCTGCTTGTCTCAAAACAGGAGATTGCAAAATCAAAGGCCCCAGGTCTACTCACTTCCACCCCGCCTCAAAAAAATTCGGGTGTGTGCGTTTGAAAAGGAGAAGAGGAATGGGGCTACTCTTCAAGTCCTTGCTGAATACATAGAGCCAAGAGCCGGGAAGAATTATGCAACCGGTAGATTGCTTTGGCTGCTCTCTGTGTGCAAAGCGGTTCATTTCCTGTGTTTGGTCAAGATAGGGAATGCCGGGCACACACCAATGCAACGTAGCTTTTGATCAGAAAAGTTTATCAGATAACTGGGTAAGATTTCATGATAGGTATGGAGAACATTTCAGTGCTTAAGATCAAGGCTGGCCAGAGAGAACGCTGGATCCCAAAGGGGTCACGTTTCTGGCTACCACTTGGGGAAATCTGTTCTCTTTGTTACTGCTGTCCCAGAGAGACACTAAGTGTTCTGCTCAGTCACAATCTTCCTCATAAAGGAATCTGGAAAACACCCTCATTCCTAGTTAGCAATGCTTTTAGATCCACCAGTGACATTTCATTTTAACACAAAAGAATCTCAAGAAATAATCCCCTATTTGAATGGTTTTAGGCAACTCCAGGCTTGGGGAAGAATTTAGAGGAAATGAATTCAAGAGGTTGGAAAGGTTTCTGAATCCTAGCGTTGTGGCCTGGGGGAGCCCGTTTCACAACTAGCCTTCATATGATGTCCGAGGGTTGCAGGCAGAGTTTTGGAGGTAGCCTGGAAATGCAAATGTTTAAGTGGCCTATGCACTTCAGTAGTTGAAGAAATGAGAATAGTAATGACTCCTTTGAAGGTTTTTCTCGGCAGTACTTGCCAAGAGTATGGTGACCTGAAAATTTGCAGAAGAGGTAAATATTCAAATTGCTACAATTACAGAATCTCCAGTGACCCTAGCCCCTTAATTCAGGGCTGAAACATGAGGGGCCCTTGATTCAAGAAACAGAGGAGTTTCTCCTCTTAGTAGAGCCATAGTAGACCGAATCTTAGTACCTTCAAAGATGTGAAGAAAAGAAAAAACCGTCATCTGTGTTTAGTGCTAGTTTTGAAATGTTTTGTTAAATAAAGTCTTGGGACTATTGAAATATATTAATGTCCCCATCCTATTATGGATCTCTTTATTAGGAGATTGCAAAAATGTAATGTGTTCTCTGAACTATTATCTGATTTGAATAATCACTCTAAGCTCTCATGGTTGGCTTACTGTGTACAAAATTGTGTTGAGCCCCTTTGTGCGTGGTACAGATACCAGAATGTCTTAAGCCAAAGCCCCAAGCAAATGTGGCGTTAATCCCAAATGCCACATCCCAGGGTTTTTCTTCAAGCTGTCATTGGTAGAAGGAAATCGATGCAAATTTTGCCATCAGAGGAAATGCATTCAGGCTGCCCAGGAAATTTACAGCATCCAAAACTTTTAAAAGCTTGAAATACATTCACCATGCTAATTAGATTTTTTTACACACACACATACACACAGAAAGAGAGAGAGAGAAAGAGAGAGAGAGAGTACTGTAGTCATGAGTGAGAGACTCCCACAGAGCGGCAATTTTTCCATTGCCTCGGGCATCATCATGGGATATTCTGATATTGACACTCTTTCCAGGCAGCACCCAGGAAAGAGGCACTTGGGAGAAGGAGCACGGGGCCCTGTCCAACCTTGCTGCCTTATTCTTTGTTGTGTCTAGAAAAGCCTGTAGCAACTCTATGTCCCCAGCTGTCAGAGAAATTGGTAAGAAAATTAACATTGAATCCTTGAACTTACTAAAATGCTTCATTTTCACAGTTCTCATTCCAATAATCTTACAGCACAGTAACATGGTAGAGACAAGGATTTGGTGTCAAGAATGACTTTGCTCTTGCACAGTGAATCAGACAGTGCAGATGCTGAAGGAGACAATCTTGGGTTAGCATATTTTCTTGGAGCACTTTGGAATTTGGAGTAGATTTTAAAATACAAAAGGTCTCTCTATTCTTCTTGTCATATACCAACTCTCCAAACTTGAAGCTACTGTAAAACCCCAACACCTGATTTAAAATCCTCCTCATTGTGGTCTTTGAGTTGGAGTAGAGGTGTTTGCTGGAAACATTCCTACTCTTCAGGATGCTTATTCCATCTATGATCTGAGGTAAAGCATGCCTCCTTGAAATTGCTCCTAAAACCTTGTGGGACAAAGTACATTTTTATGATAGTAATCTTCATTTACATTTATTGAAGAAAGATCATAAAATTTAAGAATGAAGATAAAACATTACACATTGCAATAACACTCCAAGATAAATCAGGGTCTTTGTTTCATGGCCTTTCTCACACCGTCTACAAACTGCTTTATACTAAATTATCTTCATTTTATCTTCATTTTATCTTGACTTTTAAAGATGTTCTCAAGGAATATGAATGAATTTCTTTTAAAAACAGGTTTCCAATATTATTATTATTAATATTAATTTTAGTTTTTTTGAGACAGGGTTTCTCTGTGTGTAGATCTAGCTGTATGGAACTCACTTTGTAGACCAGGCTGACCTCAAACTCACAGAGATCTGCCTGTCTCTGCTTCCTGAGTACTGGGATTAAAGGAGTGTGCCACCACTGCTCTCAGCCCAGATGTATTATTTTTAAAACCTTGTAACCTACAATAAAGTTGAATTTTATGGTAAGCCGGCATGTATGCACTGCTTAGATCCTTCCATTACTGCCTGGCTGTGTTTGCACGCTTCAGTGTAACTAGTCAGTTCTTCTCCCTCCAGCCGTACATTAACTGTGCTTCTCTTTCATGCATTTCAAACTGCAGATGCCACTTACACTTCATTCTAAATATTTGAGCATGCATTATTTTTTACTGGAGTTCAATATTAACATGCTTTCCAGGCAAGATCTGCATATAATGAACTGTGAAATTCTTGTGAACATATACTGAGTTTTACTAAAGCGTTTCTTGCATTCCTGTCAAGATCAGAACATTGGCATCAAGCACAGAATGTACCAGTGTGGCTTCCCATCAGAGCAGTGCCTAGCCTTGAACTTTGCATCCCTGGGTCTCACAGGTGTACCCTTCTGTGTAAGGCTTCTTTCTGTTAGTGTAATGTTTTGAGATGCAACATTTTACTTGTGTATTGCTTATTCCTTTGTTCCTTCTTACTGCTAGTTTCTTTTGTGATTTATAATGCACCAATGTATCCACTTCCCTACCAACAAACGGTTTTTGAGTACTTTTTCTTTCTTTCTTTCTTTCTTTTTTATTATTACTTAAAAAAATACCAATCCAAATTCCCATTCCCTCCCCTCCTCCCAGTCCCATCCCTCTCCTTCCACAGACCCTACCCCCACCCCTCCAACCCTAAGGGAGTGCCATGCACCCCACCCTGTGGAAAGTCCAAGGCCCTCCCTTCTACATCTAGGTTGAGCAAAGTTTACATCCAAAGAGAATAGGATTCCATGAAGCCAGTATATGCAGTAGAGACAAATCCCAGTGTCACTATCAGTGGCCCTCAGTCTGCTCAGCTGAGGGGCCTGGTTGTTCCCATGTTCATTCATGCCCAGTCCAGTTGGAGTTGGTGAGCTCCCATTAGCTCAAGCAAACTGTCTCAGTGGATGACCCCCTCATGGTCTTAAATTCCTTGCTCATACTCTCACTCCTTCCACTCTTCAACTAGATCTTGGGAGCTCAGTCCAGTGCTCTGATGTGGGTCATTGCCTCTGTTCCCATCTGTTGTTGGATGAAGGTTCTATAGTGTTATTTAAGATAATCATCAGTCTGACTACAGGGTAAGGTCAGTTCAGACACCCTCTCCTCTATAGCTTAGGGTCTTAGCTGGGGTCATCCCTGTGGGTTCTTGGGAATTTTTCTAGAGCCACGTTTCTTGCTAACTCCATAATGGTTCCCTCAATCAAGATATCTCTTTCCTTGCTCTCATATCTGTCCTTCCTCCATCTCGACTATCCCATTCCCTCAAGTTCTCCTTAACTCCCCTTCTCCCCTTCCTTCTACCCTCTGCCCCCCTGCTCCCAAATTTTTGTCTGATTCTAATTTCCAGGTGGGCCTATATATGTTTTTCTTTGGGTTCACCTTATTACTTAGCTTCTCTAGGATCCTGAACTATAGGCTTGTTGCCCTTTGTTTATGACTAGTATCCACTTATGAGTGAGTATATACCATATTCGTTTTTTTGGGTCTGGGTTACCTCACTCAGGATAATGTTTTCTAATTCCATCCCTTTGTATGCAAAATTCAAGATGTCATTATTTTTTACTGCTGAGTAGTACTCTAATGTGTAGATGTGCCACACTATCTTTATCCATTCTTCAGTTGAGGGGAATCTAGGTTGTTTCCAGGTTCTGGCAATTACAAATAATGCTGCTATGAACATACTTGAACAAATGCTCTTGTAGTACGATTGAGCATCTTTTGGGTATATTCCCAAAAGTGCAATTGCTGGATCCTGAGGTAGGTTGATTCCCAGTTTTCTGAGAAACCGCCACACTGATTTCCAAAGTGGTTGTGAGTACTTTGAAAAAATACTAGAATCTTCTAGAATAAAGCATATTTCTTGAATATTGCTATGCAAAAATTCATCATAAGATATAGCAACATAAGATGAAGAATGACAAACCAACAAATATGTATTAGTTCTGTTCCCAAGGAAGCTGGTTGAGTGCTTTGAATTCAGGTTTCCCACAAGGTTGTAATGAAGAGGTTGACCTGGGCTCTATGCTATCTAAGGTTTGAGTGGGCTCTGCTTCCCAGCGGATTTCTCAGTCTATAAAACTTCATGCTTTGTTTGGCTTTAGACCCAGAATTATATTAAACTTGTTTTTCCAAAAATATGTTATATTTGTTATTCATCTCAGGGATTTTATTAATCATGCTACAGCAGGTGATGTCAGTGGAAAGTATACAATGCAGTGTCTGGATTCACCAGCTCCATAAGACTTTAGCTTGGGATCTTACTCAGGAACTGGAGAGATGGCTCAGAGACTAGGAGCACTGGCTACTTTTGCAGTGGGCTGGGGTTCAACTCCCAGTACTCACGTAGTAGTTCATAACCATCCATAACTCTAGCTCCAGGGAATCTGAAGCCTTTTCTGGTCCCCTGAAGCACTAGGCCCATATGTAGTACACAGTTATTCATGCAGACGAAATGCACATGAACATATAATAAAAGTAAAATAATCATAGGGCTCTCTCTTGTCGATGATGATGGCTTGGAGGTGAGGTTTGGCAAGATATGAATCAAGTCAAGTTGTAATGAGTAGAAACTCGCCTGAGGGCAGGTATTTTAAAAATTAATTGGATGCATGAAAGTATGAGTGAACTTTTGCACTATTAGAACTCAAGCTAGAGTCAAGATACAAACTACCCAGGGGCCAATAATGAGGGGCATTTTGATCTCATTTATATCACCATTATTTAGTGAATTTCCTGAAATAATGTTGTAAAGCCTGTATTCTCCATCATATATGGACACTAAAATAAAGTTAGTCTTTAAATACTTCAGAACTAGTCAGCATTTCAGTGTGTGTATGTGCATGTGTGTGTGTGTATGTGTGTGCATGTATGTGCGTGTGTGAAGGCTTGCCTTCAATAATCACACAAGCAGTTTTACCACTCTGCTTTAGCCTTCACCAAGCAGAACTTCACTGTCTACGACATGTGAATTTATGAATGTGCACAGCCCTGAACATGTGGGTGGGCTTCTAGATTCTGGGGACTATGTTAGAAGTCTTCAAATCATTTTATGGGTATCACAGTCTCCAGACCTCCCTTCAGGTTTAGTCAGTTTCTTATTTGCTCTGTAAGTGCCATCTAAGCGGCTACAATGCTGAGCAATGGTCACTGATTATTTCCAGAAATGTTTCTTGGGAATGAGTGACTGCACTCAGTAAGATTTGAGTCAACTGAAAGACAAGCCCTCTGAGTGTGAGTTTTCACCAAACTGCCAGTCAGGTCATGCAAGGGCAGCTCCCTGACCTCTGAGGATGAAGGCTCAGGCCCCATTCTCTAGCCAACAGTGGCTTCTGGCTATCTGGCTCTTGATATTCAATGCTACTGTTGAATAGGGAAGAGGGAGAGGACTTTTATAGATTCAGTCATTTTTCTTCAGTAGATGCTCTTAAAACAGTTGTCAACTGTTTGGGTAATTTCCAGACCTCCGGCAAAGTTGATTTTTGACAACCTTTTGCCAATTATCTTATTACTCCTATAGAGACTCAGTCTTTCAAAGTCTTTACCATTTCTGACCCATCCAATTGGGCTTTTGCTTTCTGTTCCTCCAAAACTATATTTGCCAAGATTGCAGATGGCTTCCAGTGCAAGAGACAACTCATTTCACAGTGCTCCTCTAAAAGCTCTTTATTCATATTATCCTGGGGCGGTTTGCTCATTGCTGTATTCTAGTTTTCTTCTACATCACTGTCCCCTCCTTTTTCTCTGCTCCCTCACACCCAGGCAGGATCTTCTACCTGCTAGGTTTGGGCTTTCAGAATGAGAGGTGACCCTAGTCACCTTTGTCTCTTGTGGTGATTATTTTCAATACTAAAATATTTTTAATTTCTTTATTCTTTTGTTTTCCTTGAGAGAAATTTCCTTAGTGTTTAAAGGGAAAATTCCAAGGGCAGGTGAGCTTCAACCTTTGGCAGATACACAGAGGAAAATGGAGAAGAGAAGGGAAAGAAGCTGTTTGAGTGTGTGACTCCACCACAAACCAGCAGAGCAGCCACCCAAGAAGGAGTGGAGCTGTAGAAAAAGGGTGTGCTGCCCAGAATATTAAAAAAAAAAGCATATTCGGGCTCTGGCCAGCAGGCAAAAGAAGTAGTCAAAAGAAGAGAAAAGGAAAAGTTGTGCTTTCTCAGAGCTCTGGTCAGACTCAACCAAGTTCATGATATGGTTGCTTGTAGGGAAGTGGGACAAGGGAGTGGGAATTCTGGGAAGGAAAATAGCAGCATCTTATTTAAGGAGTAATTATTCCTCTTGTTTCTTTGGCATGGGTGTAAGGTGAACCCACCTTCATAGGGGTGGTACCTCCTTCTTGAGGGTCACTTTCACTAACCAAGTGATGGGCCTGCGCACCTGGGATGTCAGATCTCCACCTGGGCCAGAGATTCTGTTGCTTTGACCAGAAAGAGTTTTCCCTTATTGGGTGTTTATTGAAACTTTAATATTACTCGTGAAAGGTCTAAAATCATTTAGGAACCAGATCATTGAACAAAGCCCCCAGATACTTTGGTCATCTCTGGCTTCTGGCAAGGATGAAGCTACCAAGGACATTTCTGGCTTTTAGCTGGGAGAGAAATGATTGCTTTTTTTTTCTCCCCGTACCCTGAAACTGCCTAGCCAGTTTCTGTCTCCTATTCTCATTATCCCCCGCCCCCTCACCCTCGTGAAAAGGGAACCCTAACTGACATTATGGAATTAGGGCAATGACTGTTGGAGACACTGACTATGGCAGCTGGATTACTTTCTAAAAGATAGAGAATGCAGGGTATTTATATCATTTATCTTTGTATAACTGTCTGGTGTAGGTGGAAAGGAAATCTCTTTTGCATGTCTGGAAAGAGACATGGGAAAAGTTATTAGCATTACAAAGTTTCAGGCAGGAAACAATGTGAAGTCAGAACAGAGGACATTTTTAACAGTCTAAATTAAAGTCCTTTCAAATCTATGTTGTCTACCTTTTAAAGTTCATTGTTGAGGAAAGCGCATGGTACATAGTGGTTTTGTCTTTCAAGGCGAGCTTTAGAGGCGTATTTAGTGATTCACAGAACAAATCAAAGGGTATAAACGTGGGAAAGAGACCTGGAGGAAGTGGAGAGGTAGCAAGGCTGGGAAAGAGATAAAACAGCAGTGGATGTGTGTAAACAACATACTATAAAAGTATAACATTGTCTAAGAACAAATTTAATCCATTAAAAATGTACGTCTGAGGGAATCGGTAGGAATATGAAGTTTTCTAACTCTCCTAACTTGTGTTAGCCAACCCACCTTCTCTTCAGTTCGGTAATTTCCATCAGTGTGAACAGATTAGTTCTTGATTTCAGCCAAGCACAGGTGCCTGGCCTCTGTGTTGATCAGTACCTGGGATAATGACAGACTTTGGGGGCTTGGAGGCAGTACTATATATCGCACACAGATAGTAAGAGAGGAGACACAGTCAGCACTTGGGGATCTCTACTAAACATGGACCCCTTACATCAAGGCACTTAATTCAGGTTTCTCATGCACTGATGTGGGAGTCCCCTCTGTGTGCTGTGATTACCATTAATGAATAAAGAAACTGCTTTGGACTTATAGCAAGGCAGAACTTAGGTAGGCAGGGAAAGCTAAGCTGAATGTTGGGAGAAGGAAGGGCAGAGTCAGGGAGCCACCATGGAGCCCCCACCAGAGATAGACATGCTAAAACTGCCAGTAGGCCATGCCCTTGTGATGATGCACAGATTAATAGAAATGGATTAAATTAAGAATTAAGATGTAAGAGTTAGCCAATAAGAAGCCAGAGCTAATGGGCCAAGCAGTGATTTAATTAATACAGTTTCTGTGTGATTATTTCAGGTCTAAGCTAGCCAGGCACCCAGGAACCAACAAGGGTCCCTCTTCCAACAATGCACTGCCTATTTGGATGGAGCAATAGCCTATCTATAATATTTGTCACTTTTCATAATTCATAAAATATGAATTCATGTAAAAGCATTGCTGAAATCGTTATGGCCTTATGGCTTAGAAAATGAGATAGTACTATTACATGTATGGGCACCTTAAGGTCATTGGCTTTGATTTCCACTTTTCTGAACACTGTGTTAAGTGTTTGTGTATGTGCGTTTCTGTATGGGTTCTAAGTGTTAGGGATTAAGCTTGGACCTCACACATGCTAGTAGCAAACATTTATTTAAAAGATAAAGCCTCGTTTTTTTAAAAAAATAAAAAAATTTAAAAAAGAAAGTATCAGCAGCATGTAATTCTTGGTCATATTTTTTTTATCATCAAAATACATTGTATGCAATCATCAAAGAAGTAATATAAAAGTTTGCAGTGGGAAATAAATGACATTTTTAATATAATCATAACTACGCTGATTCCTACACTTGGCATTTAAAATATTGTAGATGAAAGCCACGCTTTTTCATTACATATAAGTAGCCATCACAATTTGGTGGGGGGTGGGATTTAAAGACATATTCGCAAACACTAAGTCAGCCATGCTTTTTCCAGAGATCTGAGTTGAGCAAACTGTTTTTCCACAGGCTGTCTGTCTAGGACAACTGCTTTAAGTCAAAGACTAATAATTAAATTGCATTTACACATCTACTGTGAACCCTCAGTACCATTACATTAGCTTCTTGTGTCCAGGACTTAAAGGATGACTTTTTCCCATCTCTTACTCTCACCTACCAAAGTGTGACTTTGCTGGGATGAGGTCTGCATCTTTGAGGCAAGCTAAGAAGGGACCCCCTGCAAGTGGAATTACCACTTCAATTTAGTCACAGTGAGCTCGGTGACAAAGTGGTTCTGTCTGTGTCATTTTTGTTAAAAGTCTGGCATCAGCTTGGTTATTCCTTAGGACATCAAATCTCTTTCTAGATTCTAACTATGTTGCTAGTACCGGCACAGATAGCCATGAAGAGCCATGGAAATGTGCTTGCTCCACCAACTGGTCAGCAATAATATTTTATAAGAGAAACAGAAAGGGAAACAATATTTACCTATGGGTGAGATGAATAACAATTACAAAGAAAAATAAAAGTGAGTCTTAAAACATAAGTTCCAAAATCTTTCTAGAAACCCATAATTGTGAAATCAACTTTTTTTTTTCTGGCTGATAGGTTTTTTAAACTCTGTTTTCTTTTCAAGTTATTACTGAATTCTCGTGTATTTATGGAATTTCATGCTCTTGTTCCTTGTGTGAGCCAATAATTGAGATGGATTTACCTTAAGACCTTTCCTAGGGGTGTGGTACATTAAAAATGAGTTCTTAACTAATCCCAAAGTATATCAATTTGATTAACTTTATCATAAAGCAACCCCAAACTCCATTGATATATGTAGAGAGTCATCTATCTATCTGTCTGTCTGTCTATCTATCTATCTCTTGATATATGTATACTGCTGCTGATTGGTGTCTTTAACTGTTTCTTTGAGATCTTTCAAAAGCCAATGCCTTGAACATACGAGGCAAGTGTTATGCCCTAAGATGTATTTGAGCCCCTAAGGGACTTAGCCACCTCTCTCCATGCTTGTAGAAAGTATGGAGGAATAGAACCATCTCAGAAAGCTTCATGTTATCAAGTAGTAATGTACTTGTTCACTCATCACATATACTGAGCACTTACTTTCACAGGAAGAGATGAGAGAATCCTATGGCACAGGAGAGCCTGGGTGGTATGATTTATTTTTGGCATTTCATCCACTAAAATGCTGCCATTGTGCGATCACTCTAAGTGCCAACCCTGCAAAGAAACCATTTTGAGCCTTTCACAAACTTTAAAATCAGAGTGTGGCGGTGAATGAAAGGTGGGGTGGCATTTCAAAACATCTAGCTCGCCATGATCTTCGTCTGGAAAACAGTATAGACTATGACAATATGTCACTTAACGAAAGGCACCAAATAATCACTGCATCTGAAGAGTCCCATAGGAAGCACTCGCCGAGGCAGGAGGGTAAACTAGAATGAACCTAAAGTCGGAAAAAGCACAACTACCCATACTAAAGCAGTTAGGTCCTGAAACAATGAAGAGTCTTGGACTGCAGAGGAATTCAGGAGCACCCGTGTTCCTCCTGCTCTTTTGTTACCCCATTGATCCCAGGGAACAGATTCTGTGGATCCCCACCCACACTGTCTCACACCCTCTTATATTTGAAGGTGCTGACCATGACTCATCCCAGACCTCATCTTGCTTTCAAGCCTTCCTACACAATACACTCTTGCCGCTACTTCAGGGTTCAGCTTAGGGGCATGAGTCAGGCTGTTTCCATTTTCTACGTTCTCTTTCCCCACCCGAGGACCTTCACCTGCCCTCACTTCTGCAGCAGCTGGATCTGGGTGAATACAAGGGCCACTGAGTGAATGATTGCTCTCTCTTGCTCGATTCTGGGGCATTTCTATCATTCCCACAGGGCACAGCTTGCCTGCCCTTGCTGCTTTTGTATAAGGTCAAATGTGAAATAGCCACATTTCAGGAACTGCTTTTGTAGAAACAGGGGATGCATGGAACCCACAGCAAATGCCCCCAGAAGCCACTATTTTGTAGAAGACAAAAGGCAGTAAGTGTAGACTCCACTGCTCCTCTCTGAGCCCATCTTGGTTGCCAGATTTCTAGCTTCCTAGACGTGAATAACACACACACTCCCCCTACCTCCCTCTTTTTCTCTCCCCCCTCTCTTTTTCTCCCTCTCTCTGTGTTAAAACAAAAGTGATATAACTTAATACTTTTTTATTAAATATTATTTGTGTATGTGTGTGTGCATGTAGTGTATGTGTATATACATGTTCATGAGTCTGTGTGCATGCATATGCATATGTGTGTACAGATTATTTGTGTATTTGTGTGTGCATGTAGTGTGTGTATACACATGTTCATGAGTCTGTGTGTATGTACAGGTCAGATGACCAAATGGCTTCTTTTAGCAACTTCCATTTTTTCTTTTGAGATAAGGTCTCCCACTGAACCCAGTGCTCACCAATTGGCTAGACTGGCTGGTCAGTGAGCTTGAGCGGTCTGCCTGCCTCTCCCAAACACTACATAACCACACTTGGCTTTGGTTTTGGTGCTGAGGATCCACACTTAGGCCCTCGTGCTTGTCCACAGCCATTTCACGGACTGAGCTGTTATCTGAGGTTTCTGTCCTGCCTGGTTCCTACAATCGTTAAGTCCCAAAGAAATCACACAGAGGTCTACATTAGTTATAAACTGATTGGCCCATTAGTTCAGGCTTCTTATTAACTCTTATAACTTATATTAGCCCATTATTATAGTATATGTTAGCCACAGGACTCGGTACCTTTTTCAGTGAGGCAGTCACATCTTGCTTCCTCTGTGGCTGGGTAAAGGACTGCTGAATAGGACTTCCTTCTTCCCAGAGTTCTCCTGTTCTCACTGACCTGCCTCTACTTCCTGTCTGGTTGTCCTGCCTATACTTCCTGCCTGGCTACTGGCCAATCAGAGTTTATTTAAAATATAATTGACAGAATACAGATTATTGTCCCACACCACTGAGCCATCTTCCTAGCCCCCTGCACCTTATCAGAGAAGACAGTGACATTTTCAAGATGAATGTATTTTGATTGTATTTGCTTCCCATGGCCCACACATATTACCCTTTTCGTCCTCATCCCCAACATGTCCTCTTCCTATTTCCTCAGCTTTACTGAATGATTTTCTTTCTTAAGTTTCCACATTTAAACAAAACTCCATGAAATTTATCTTTGTGGATTTGATTTATTCTGCTTAATAGGATGATTTCCTATTCCACCCATTATCTTGCCAAGGACAAATTGTGTTTTTTGTTTTTAATTGGGTGAACAAAATTTCTTTGTATGTATAAATGGGCATCACAATGTTCTTTATCCACTCACCCACTAGTCGGCCCCAAGGCTAATCCCAGGACATGACCATTGTGAGTAGGGCAGCATAAACAAGGGCTCCTGTACATCTCTTATATGGTGCCTTGATTCTTTTAGGTATATATCCAGAAACAATAGCTGCAGTGGTAGTTCTATTTTTAGTTTTTTGAGGAGCTCGACAGTGGCTCAACTAATTAGCACCCTCACCAACAGTGTGGAGAAGATCCCTCACTATTTCTTGTTTTTTGTTTTCTTGATGGGGTCATATAAAAATCTTAACGTAGATATAATTTTCACTTCCAGACCGGTTAAAGGTGTTAAATGCTTTTGTGTACATTTTTGATATTTGTATTTCTGCATTGTCAGTATCTCTTCAGCTCATTTACCCATATATATATTTTTATCCAAGCTTTGCTCTTCAAAATAGTCACCTCAGAAAGTCTGTCTCCGTCTCCCACCCCCCATCTCATGCACACTTACTGAAAATATTAAAGATATTTTTGAAATATGAGAGGAAATTTATCTTGGGCTTTTTGCTTATTCTTTGAGAATTACACACACCATTTCTTGATCGTCTCTGACTCCATCACCCTCATCACGCCTCCAACTGCCCCACAAGTCTCCACTACCTCCCCCTGCCATCATGTGTCTTCTATATCTTTAAATAACTCATTGAATTCAATTAGTTCTACCCTCATGCCCACAGACGTTGGGCCATCTACAAGAGTATATGCACAACCCAGAGAAAAATGGCTCTCCTTCCTCTGGCAGTTATCAATTAATTAGTTGCCAATAGTTCCTTGGCTTAGGGTAGAGTCTCAGGAGCCCTCCCCCATCCACAATGGAAGACTGCCTGGCTTGGTCTCCACAGCGACCATGAGTTCATGAATACAACAGTCTTGTCATGCCCAGAAGATGCAATGCATGCATCCCTCATCCTTTGACTTATATATTCTTTCTGCTTCCTCTTCTGGGACAGCCCATGAACCTAGGGGTGAGAGTGGATATAGCTCTCCCATTTAGGACTGAGCACTCAATAGTCATTTATTAACACTTTAATCGGTTATGAACTTCTCCATTGACTGCTACCCCCTGTAAAAATAAGCACATCTGACTAAGGTTGAGAGCATCACTAATCTATGAGTGTAAACATGATCTTTAAAGGGCAGTTTGGATTTAGCAAAGCAACAGTTGCACATTCCCCTCCAGGGCCTATGGCCTCCCCAACCATGGACTTCTGACCAGGCTTATAGTACTAAGCGTGAATTCCGTCCTGTGCAGCAGGCCTCCAATCCAATCAGAATGCAATTCATTAACCCACGACAGACACATCACATTGCACTGGTAAGTTTGCCTTTCCTGACAGGCTGGAATTGCAGAATGTAGGACCCACCATTGGGTGAATGCATTGATGACTCTTCTCCCCCTGCCGCCAGCAGACATTCTCCCAGCAATGTGACAGTTCGCCCGCAGGGAGAACAGCTCCAGGTCCCTGCCAGCTTGCTCTCTTTCCGTCTTAATAAGCGACTTCCTGGCACAGCTGTTTAAGGTTCTCAACCTCCTCTCTTTCTAGCAGGCTCCTCTTCATGCTGAGACTAAATGTATATTATCAAGGCCACCGGGGCCAGTTTTCAGTTGTACCCCTCTCCGAAACTAGTCTCACATGACAAATTTGGCTTCTGTATGAAATCCTTGCTTAAGAAATCAAATCTAGAGCTGGGGAGAGGGTTTAGCAGGCAGGCACGGGCCATAAAAGACTAACCGGGTGAGTTTGGTACCTGGAACTCTCGGTG
This sequence comes from Ondatra zibethicus, assembly GCA_004026605.1. Taxonomy (NCBI): domain Eukaryota; kingdom Metazoa; phylum Chordata; class Mammalia; order Rodentia; family Cricetidae; genus Ondatra; species Ondatra zibethicus. The sequence continues at coordinate 75,378 of PVIU01001596.1, read as the reverse complement.
ACAAGCTGGATGGCTTTTCACATAGTGGTGCGCGTCTGTAACCGCAGCAATCCTACTGTGAGATCTGATGCAGAGACCCAGAAGCTCCCAGCTAGCCTGGCAATGCACAAGAGCCCCAGGGAACAAGGGTGATCCTATTCCAACAAGGAAGAAAGTGAAACTGATTCCAAGTAGTCCTCTAACCTCCACCTGTAACATCCTCCCACTGAATAAAGATTGTAAAAAGAAATCATAGCTATCTTTCCAAAAGATAGTAAAAATGTAGGCTTTGAATGTCATCCCAAAAGTGCCTGGCCTGATCTTTAGTACAAAAAAAAATAGCCAGGCAGTGATGGCCCACGCCTTTAATCCCAGCACTCAGGAGGCAGAGGCAGGAGGATCTCTGTGAGTTCAAGGCCAGCCTGGTCTAAAAGAGCTAGTTCCAGGACTGGCTCCAAAGCAACACAGAGAAACCCTATCTCGGGGGGGGGGGGAACAGAACAAAAAATAAATAAATAAAGAAGAGAAAAACTTAAAGCTCAAACAAACCACACCCAGTTCCCTCATACATGTTCTGCCTCCTCAAATGACAAGTGATGGCAAACATCCAAGTTTTCTGGTTCTCTGAGAACTTCTTATGTTGAAATTTTACCACCAGGTAAAATGAGAGTCTACTTCTAATCAAGTTGATACATTTCTGATGCGTTCTTGAACTTAACCTTCGAGCTTCTGCAACTTGGATAAATCTAGCACTCACTCTGCTAGGTATAGAGCCCTGAGAGCTCCGTGGGTGAAACTGTGGGCCGTGATATCCGTACTCTTTGCAAAGGAGTGAGGGAGACAGGCTGGGCAAAGAAGGCGGGAGTGTGGTTCCTCATTACTGATACCAGGGAGAGGGCAGTCCTATTACATAATGCTGGGATGCAGTCTAAGGATACCCTCGATTTATCCCAGTCAAGGGCAAAAGGGGTCCAGCCAGTTTCTCCAAGCAGCATTGGCCGAGGGCTGTCCCTTGGGCTAAATCAAAGTGTGTCGATTCTTCAGCATTTGTCTTACTATACACGTGCACCCAGAATATTAGCCTCCAAAAGCAGCTGTCCCCAAAGGGGCCCAGATATTTGCCCTTGGAAGTCACCTGCACAGCGATAAGATAATGAGTGCCAAGGGGGCAAGGGGATGAAGATGGAGAAGCTGATGTTTCTGCTGCTAGCTACTCAGTGGTGATGATGATGATGACGATGACATCAACAGAGCTTCCATCTAGTCTAAGAAACAGGAGCTAAGCATTACACCCAGTACCTTGCATGTGTCATATCACCTAGTTCTTATTTGCTGAGTACTCACTCTGTGTTCAGGCTGAGTTCCTGAGAAAGGTTCTCGATGAGGTCTGTGCACAATCTGGGGGAGCGGGTTTATGCTGAGAGTTGTCCACTGTGGCATGTGTTCGAAACAGAAAGTTGTAATTCTCGTGTTTCTACACTCTAATGTTGAATTGTGTGAGTTAAAAAGCACCCCTAAGAATCAAAATAGCAAGGAGGGGAAACTGCACATTCTCCTCCACTCTTCTTTTTTTAAAATTTAATTTATTTTTTAAAAGGAAACAAACTATCTTTTTTCATTTTCACATGCCAATCCCAATTCCCACTCCCTCCTCCAATTCCCTCCACTCCAACCTCACCCCCATCTGCTCCTCAGAGAGAGTAAGGCACATTGCTCTGGGGAAGGTCAAGGCCCTCCCTATTATATCTAGGCTAGGCTGAGCAAAGTATCCATCCAAAGAGAATGGGTTCCCCAAAAGCCAGTACTAGCAGTGGGATAAATCCTAGTGCCACTGCCAGTGACCCCACAGTCTGCCTCAGCCGCACAACTATTACCCACATTCAGAGGGTATAGTTTGGTCCTGTGCTGGTTCCTTCCCAGTCTGGCTGGAGTTGGTGAGCTCCCATTAGATCAGTGGGTGTCCCCATCATTGTCCTGACCTCTTTGCTCATATTCTCACTCCTCCCACTCTTCATCTGGACTTTGGGAGCTCAGTCCAGTGCTCCGCTGTGCATCTCTGCCTCTGTTTCCATCAGTTGCTGGATGAAGGTTCTATGGTGACATTTAAGATAGTCATCAGTCTGGTTACAGGGCAAGTGGATGGAACTAGAAAAAAAAAACATCCTGAGTGAGGTAACCCAGACCCAGAAAGACGAACATGGCGTGCGCTCACTCATAAGTGCTGTAAAACAAAGGATAACGAGCCTATAGTCCATGATCCTAGAGACATTAAGTAACAAGGTGAACCCTAAGAAAAACATACAAAGATCTACCAGGAAAGGGGAAATAGACAAGATTGCCTGGCAAAATTAGGAGCATGGGGGGGGGAGGGGAGAAGGGAGGGCCAAAGGGGAAGAGGAGGGGAAAAGGTGATGGGGGAGAAGAACTTGAGGGAATGTGATAGTGGAGATGGAGGAAGGACAGAGATGAGAGCAAAGAAAGAGATATTTTGATTGAGGGAGTCATTATGGGGTTAGCAAGAATCCTGGCTCTAGAGAAATTCATAGGAATCCTCAAGGATGACACCAGCTAAGACGCTAAGCAATAGAGGAGAAGGTGCCCGAACTGGTCTCCTCTACTCTTCCTTATTTTGTTTTTGTTTGAGACAGAGTCTCAAAGTTCAGTACAGACTGGTCTCAAACTCATCCATATCCCTGTCTGTTTCCATAATTTCTGGGATCATAAGACTGGACAATCACAGCAGACTCCCTCTGGCTTGGTGAATTCCTACTCATCCTTCAAAATCCAGTTTAAATATCCACTGTGGAGTTTTTCCACACAATAAAAATAGGAAAAAAGTCACAGAACTATCTTAAATGGTTACTATTAGGCTAAGATTAATGTAGCAACAAATGCAGACAAACAAGCGCCAGTCTCTGAGAGCATCCAAGGCTGCTCCCTCCACCTGAAAACCAGCATTCCTGTGGGTGGAAGATGGGCATCAGTTTCATAAAGAATTGCTTTATACATGGAATATGCAAAGCCAGGTGATGTTTCTTAAATACAACATTAAAAGCTATTATGAGATTTATTAAAGCATCGGTTTTGTTCAGTCACCAGAATAATTAGGATACTCCAAAATCATAGTAATTAGCTGTTGAATGATGTTAAATATCTCAACAATGATCTTATTTCATTATGAAGAAGTTCAAATACAAAGCTTAGAGGATTTTACAATGGACATCCATTTATCCACATCTAGATTTTACTATCACATAATTACTATACTTTTCTTACAATACATGAATTTATTTCCTATTTCTCTCCATTTTTATCTTTTGAAGCATTTCAAAGAGTTAACTATAGCTATTAGAACAATACAAGCATCATTAATTGTAGCTAAATTTTTAAATGTTCCATTTTTAAAGTAACATTCGCACACAATGAATGCATAGACTGAGCAATATACATACACACTTGCAGAACCCAAGTCCCAGGATATGGCGCATTGGCTAGCAAATTCCATTATCACAGTTAATCTGTGTCCATTCCCTATCAATTTTTTAAAAACTTCAGTATAACTCCCTTAATTTATTATATTCACGTCCTCTTATTAATAAAGTGCCCAGATTCTGTGAAATAAGATATGATGCACTTGAAATTCATCCAATCAGGTTAAATTTTGCTTTACGCTTCTCGCTGTTGTCTGAAAGGAAGACTAACTTCGTGGTTAACAAATTCTAACTCTTTTGTTCGCTCACTCACTCGCTCGTTCCCTCTTTCTCTCTCTGTATGTCTGTCTGACACAGAGTTTCACTCTTTAGTTCCCAAGCTGGCCTGGGATTTATGGCAAACCTCTTGACTCTACCCAAAGTTTGGGATGACAGGAGTGAGCCCTATACTTGGATGTTAATGACAGTCTTTGCAAGATTACCAAGGGAAATACATCATGCAGTCATGCACATGCTGCACTGTGCTTGTAGACTTCTCTCTGTAAAACTCAATTCTAAAAAATAATTAATTCCATTGTCTATATCATTTAGCATCTACAACACGAGGTTACACAATACAGAGAGACAATAAAATGATTGTTATAGTGAAGTGAGCAAACGTAATCATCATCTTCCAATTTGTATCGTGTGTGTGTGTGTGCACATGCGTACATTTAGAAAATATCCCTGCTACAATACACTACTATTTGGTGCTATACTCCTATTGCATATTAGGTCTCTGGATCTGCTCATCTATATATCTTCTACTTTGCTTCCTTTGATATACATTTCTCCATTTTCTCTCCTCACCTCACCCCCAAATTATTGCTTAATTTTCCTTCTCTGTATATTTACATTTATACAAATAGTATAATCAAAGTCATGTAGGAAACCTTATTCAGTGTCATGTCCCACTTGGGGACTATGCTGAGAAAAGGAAGTTACCATACTAGTCAGCCCATTTCTCTCTAAGGAGGCCTTCCCACCTCTTTCATCGCCAGGCTGTTTGCCATCTTACCCCAGTGTGGGAAAGGGAGGCTAATAACCCAGAGTACTGCCTTTCTCTCGGGCGCTAGGATGGGTTCTAGGAAAAGGATGTTTAAATGATAAGAAAGCTCCTGTAGCTGAACTGGAACGAGGAAGGAGGCATGTGTGTCTTGACTGGGTTTGGACCAGAGAAACACCAATGGAGAGAAAGGAGCATAAAGGCGACAATAAAGACTGAAGAAGCGTGTTAGAAGAGTGCCTTTATTGCCTTATTACGGCTATCTAACCGTAGCTTACTTTCAGCCCTGCACCCTGAGAACTGCTTGGGCATTCCACGGTGACCTTTGGGTTTGTTCCCTTAGTGAGCACACTCACTAAGACCCAGGAACTCAGCATTTTCTCACTACCATCAGGGTGTAGAGCTGTCTCACTGTTCCAGGCAGAGAGCAGTACAGGCAAACCATGTAGCTGAAGTAGTCTAGCATCACACAGAGCTGTAATTCTGGATGGCAGCCCTTTGTGGTTAATGGAATCATTGCTTAAAAGTAGAAAACCGTAGACTTCCATTGCCCATCCATTTTCAACATCATAGCTTAGCATGCATACCATTTCTAATGGATGTAACCAATTGCTAATTGAACTATAAATATCTGCCTTTGTAACCATTCTGAATAGGCACTATAATATACATTATGGATGTTTGTATACACATGTTATAATTGTTCAAGGATCTTGCTTTCAATTTTTGAATTGGTTAACAGGTTAATTAATGCACCAACTGGGAACAATGATACCACTCAAAGTCATCAAACACCCAAGTTGGATAAATTCAGAAAGACTCTCTTTGATCTCAGTTACCTAATCTCTGTCTTTTGAAAGTACAACGGCTCTTCTTTTATTTCAGGCAAAACTGTTGGAAATGAACTCTTTCCTTTCGTTAATGGTTTTCAAAGAGATTCCTGGTAGAAAATGTTACAATCACAGAGCTCAATTTTAATTCTGTCTCCTCAATCAGTCTCCCCACTTAACCTCACCATCTCTACCCCCTCTCTCCAACATGGAACACCTTGATTTCTTGTATTTCAGACTTGCCCAACAAGTGTGTTGTAGAAACAATGTCTGCTCTATGCTCTACGGTACGCAAGCTGAGAACCAGGTAAGAGATTTAAAAACATACAGACACACAGACAGAGAGACAGAGAGAGAGAGACGGGGACATGATCATCCTTGATATAAGAATGCCAACTTTATTGTGCTTAGGGGCAGCTTCTATAGGGCTCTGGCCACACCCCAGCTCTCGGGATCTTTCAACTGCAGACTCATCAGAACCCACTCCCCTGCCATCGGGGTCTCCTGCTCAGAGCAGCTGCAAACACAGGAAAATAAGTTGTTTTGCTCAGTGGCTGCAAACAATTTGTTTACAGGAAATTCAGGGTCTGGGGGTCCACATCCCCCAACAGCTCCCTCTTTTCTATATAATTAGACTAAGGTTCGGGACTGGCATGGGCATAGCACAAACATAGTGAAAGAAAAGGGAGCAGCCAACCAAGGGAGCAGTTGAATGCTTCAACTGTTCTTATAAAAGGAGGTCTACAGGTCAAACTGAAAAATGCCTTGGTGAAAATTATATAGGGAATTCTGGATCTCTAAGGCAGTGGCAACCTGTCTGGCTAGGGATCAACAGAGCTAGCCACAGCAGTCATCTGACTGGTGGCAATTCTGGCTGTCTGGGCCACAGAGGTGACAATAGCAGCCACCCATGGTGATCCCGAAGTGAAGCCTCCACAGGGAGGGCTCAGCACCAGTTGACTCCCTGGAACAGGCACCAAGCCCAGGACCTGGGGCCACAGGGCAGTCATCTCGTTAGCCCAACAGCTGTTCAAAAGACGCGAAACTTGAGAACAGTTAAAGGCAGAATCATTAATTAGCCACAGAGAGCCTCATGAGAAGCCCTATTTTGGCTCTGGTAAATAGGAACGAAGTCCACAGAGATACTATCCCATGACGGTAGACACTATACCACACTGGGCTGGATTCCGGAAACGAAAATCCTGAGAATCCTTGCTAACATTCTTGTAAAGTGATCACAGTCCCCATCACCATAATGAATAATGCTCTCTGGCCATAAGCATAGTACCGGGCCAATATTTAATACAAAAAGAAAGAAAATTCAGCAAAAATAAAACACAAACTGCCAGATAGTCTCCTCAACTGATCCTCCTGCCTCTGCCTCCTTCAGCAGATCCTACCAGCGCCACCACAACCAGCTAGTGGCACACCTCTTGCCGCTGCCTCTGGGAGCCCAGGCAGCAGGTGCACTCCGGGGACCTTCTCCTGGGCAGCAGCTCCATGGGTCCCTCACCCTGCTGCTGCCTTCAGGGCCTCTCTGTGAGCCCTTGCCCTCACAGCAGTCGGCTGCTGCCCTTGCGAAGCTTGGCTCCAGCCGCCATCACCTTCTCAGGCAGTTGTGCGGCATCTGGGTGGCTCTGGGAAGCAGGCTTGTACTCTGGAATTACGGAAGGGGCCCGAGCCCCCTCTGTTCCTCGGGCCCACAATGGTGGACAGGCTCCCGAGCCCCACTTCCTCCAATAAACAATCATTTAGGGAATTTGGGTGTCATTTCTACTTCCTGCTGTTTATTGGGTGAAGTAATTTTTGGGGTTTTTCACAGTGACATTTAAGGGGGTCTTGATGTATCAGACCACATTAATCTAGAATGAATCCCACAGGTTCTCATCCTCTGTGGAAACAAAAGCAGAACCTCTTTCCAAAGCAACAAATCCTTAGACCTGTATTTTAAAGTCAAGATACCTTTCTTAACAGTTCCCAGAATCAAGTATCTTTCTCCAGTCAAAAAAACAAAAGACAACACAATAATACACATAATCCAAATTATTTGTGCACAGTCCATCTTTTCGTGGCTTATTATTTCTTTCACTCCTTTTAGTCTGTCTATACCCTGTCTCTTTAAAAACTTACTCTTTTTCTTCCATTCTTTTCGAGGCCTTCAATTCACCCTCCCACCTCCTCTTTATTACTTTCCTGCTGGCTAGCCTTTCCAGAGAACATCCTTCAGAGAACCTCTAGTTCCTGATCTCAGTGATGCCTCCTGTGGTGCCTGCACCACCGGGAACTGCTATGGGGCAAGAGCCTGGGGATGAAAACACAAAGACACAAAGAAAGATACCCATCTTTATCCACCCTCACCATTCCCAAGGGCGATCTCTCAGCATTCCCCTGGTTCCCATCTCACTGAGGGCATCCATTGTATATGAAATGACCCAGTCCTGGTTCAACCTCAGAATGAGAAGGTCCTATGAAATGTAGGGTTGATGAAACTAACCAAACTTCTTGTTGACAGCAATAGGGTGAGCTAAGGCTGAGCTCATAGAAAGTAATTGATGAGTAACAAGTTAATGGAAAAATGAGAGCCAATGGGGACTTCACAACAGACTCTGTTCCCAAAGCACTTTTAATCTATTTGGATAGTCAGAAGGCACTTGGATAGGTAAAGAATACTCTGAGAACAACTTCTCAAGACCTGCAAACTGATTTAGTACCAGCCTAGAAAAGCCAATGAGCAATTCTCGAACTATTCTAGAACTAGAACAAAGTCAATTGAGAAAAATTGCCTAAGGAAGGGGATTTTGAATTGAACTCAACAATAGAAAATTATAGTAAAAAATGAACAGAAAGAGAAAGAGGAAGGAAACAGGGAAAGACAGTTAAGTTATTGGAACAAATTTCCACTAATGAACAGCGAAATGGAGGACGGTGAGATGTGGTAAATGGGGATGGCTTTGAAAAATCTTGAACGGGTTTCTGGTTATGAAGAATCATGTGGAAAAAATGCTTCTTTTTGTTGGCTTTGGGTCAGCTGACTTGGACTTAATCCTGACTTCTCATTGGCCTTGTGACTTCACATAACCCTAACTCTCACTTCTGCATCTCTGAGACAGGAAGCACACAAGTGCTGACTTTCTAGAGCAGGGCTCTTAAGGAGCTCAGCAGCACAGCCCCAGGATCTCAATCTGCACACCAGATTGATTTGATTCAGACTGACTGAATCAAAAACGTGGAGGGTAGGGACCAGGACTCTGGTTTAATACCCCTCAGGTGATTCTAATGTTTGTTAAGATTTGAGAACCACCCTCACAGTGTGTTACATACCTACAAGTTAAGGAGGTATCACCATATACTAGCATAGGCCTGGGACAAATTAAGTGCTCCATAATTGACAGGAATTTGGCAATAGGCAGTAGTGTAACCACTTTCACTAAGCATATGAGGGATGTAAATTAGACACTCTGGTATGACATCTGTCTTTCCATCATCACCACCAGGATTAAATAAGCTGATCTGACTGTCTAGGTGGCTGTTATCTTTCTCCTTACCACTCCACGTGTGTCCTTCCTAGAATTGCATGCTAGGCGGAAGAGTTTGATCTTCTCTATGGAGTAGGATTGATCTTTGGTCAAGGGTACGTAAATAATTGTGCACCTCTGCTAGAAGCTCTAAATGAGCCCCTCAAAGTAGATCAGGAAGGTTCCATCCTTCTGGGCTAACAAGTGTGACACCCCGCTTTCAAAGCAGTGAAATCTCTTGGAGGCAGTCATGAGTAAGCAAAGCAATGTTTTTTTCTAAGTTGCTGAAACGCAAGTCTGAACATAATGCCCACTTGAGATGGAGTCAGATCAATTACCTCTGTCAGAGGCTCAACATAGATTCTCAAAATGTAATGTAACTGACCCAGAAAACAAGACAAAAAGCAATCAGTTTCTTTACTTTTCATTAGTGGGTTAGATTATCATTCTAGTCCTGATATCCTCTAATACTTGTGGTCAATTTGGAATGCAAACTGCGTTAGGACTTTGGAAGCCATGCCTTTCTTCTTTCCATGATGGTAGATTACAGCTCTTCTTTTTTTTATAGTAGCTATTATTGTTACTGATATGTTTTAAGATTTATTCATTTATAATGTACAGTCTTCTGTCTGCATGTACACTTGCAGGCCAGAAGGGGGCACCAGATTTCATTATGAATGGTTATGAACCACCATGTGGTTGCTGGGAATTGAACTCAGGACCTTTGAAAGAACAAGTCAAGTGCTCTTAACCGCTGAGCCATCTCTCCAGCCCCCAGATTACAGCTCTTCTTCCCTGCCCCACTGGTTGCTTTGGATGGCATTTCTGCAGTGTAAATGAATGAAGTGGGATTGTACTCTGATTTATGGGTAAAGGATCAAGACAAAAAAGTGTAAATCAAATAATACTATATGATTTTATGGTCTTTCTGTCAATTTCTTTATAAAGTAGTCTTGAACCACTGCAATATCCCAGTCCTTAATGCTTAGGAGAAAAAAGCTCTTAAGATATATTAACCAGATTGTTCCATAACTAATTAAAAATTGTAACTATGATAAGTAATGTGAAGAAGTGTGGCATTGTGTGAGCCTGGAGAATGGAGTTAGAACCAGTTCTGAAGCTTGGGGACTGTTTCTCTGAGGTAGTAAACTGGATTTCAGATCTGTGGTAGGCAGGATTCTAAGGCTGCCCCCTGAGCTTGGCCTGTGGCTTTGTGTCTGTGTCATATCTTCTTTCAGTAGAGCAGGGGCCCATGGCTTGTTTCTAGTTAACAGAACAGACAATGGCAAAGTGAACTCCCAGGCACGATCTGACTGCACATACACATTAGGCCATGTAACTGGCAAGAGTGATGGAGAGGAACAGATTGAGAAAAATAGGGTAGCATTGCCACAACTTTGGGATTGACTAATGGTGTTAGGGGAAGAGATATCAAAGATAACTCCTCCATTTCCACCTCTCCTGTTTTTGGAAGCAGAACACTAAAAGATGGCCAGATATCAGGCAAGGTGTGAAGAGTACTGCTTAGGCTTGTTAAGCCTGTGGTGCCCATGGGACATCCAAAAGATGCCAAGAACTTCTACATAGCAGTCCAGGACTCAGAAAATGCTTGGGCCGAGGATGAATATTTGAGGATTTTTGCTAGGGGCATGGACTTTTTTTTTTTTTTTTTTTTTTTGCCTAGGGAGAGAATTAAAGGGAGAAAACAAGAGGCTACTATCTGAATTTTGTGGAACTCTTCCATGTGATGCCCGGGAAAGGAAGTGGAACAGAGAAGAAAACCAGCAGTAAACAGGCATCTCTCTTGGGTGATGCAGGTAATCTTCCTCATGAATGCCACGTGGGCAGCCTCCTTGTTTGGCTGGAAGTGGCTGAACTCTCTCCTTTTACATTTCCTCTAGTTCCCTCAACTTCATGCTCAGAGCACATAGGCCCTGGCTCAATAGTTCCTAAGAGAAAGCAGAGGGAATGTGTGGAAACCTAGCTCCTTCAAGCACATAAATAAACAAGATGAGTACAGGACACTGTCTCCTTAGGTAGAAGGCAAATATACAGCTACATGACTAAAATAGTTCAAAAGCCATTCCAGCAGTTTCTGCTGCCGAAATATGCTTGATCAAATGTTTAATCTCTCAGAGGTTTGAAACACTGATAATGAAATGAGGCATTTTGGCCCCACATTACAGTCAGAAGTTAATTATTGCTCATGCCTTTGGTGTTCCTCATTTCTTCAAGAAGGTGAATCATATGTTTGGGGGAATGTATCCATGCTATCACTAATGTTTAAATGAGTCTAGTTAAGTTTATAAAGTCTAGTTTATAAAGTTAAGTTTATAAGGATTAACTCAGCTTATAAATTCATCAGACTGTACAACCCACTCTGCCTAGCATTCCAGAATGTTGTATTGGGAGAACTATATATGACCAGAGAAAGGCTTCTGGTGGCCCGCGATGCCAAAGCAAACAAGTGACCAACCTGCCAGCTATTACATTTGCACCAGGAGGCAATGTTCATCTTTTTTCTGTGGAGTCTAAAGCCAGTACCATTATGTATCATGTTTGTTTTCAGAATAAACTGCAGTGGCTCAAAAGGATCGATTGGCTTGGACACACTCTTCTGTGATTCATGATATTTCCGACAACATCAAAGACCCATTGCCAGAAACACAGCTCAGAGACTATAATTAAATCACAAAGACATGAGCATGTAGGTTACTTCTGGACAACGGTTACAGTCATGTTTTAGTGGGGGAAAGTAAAGACTGAAACCGTCAGGCCAATCAGAATGGCATGGCCTGGAAACAACACAAGGCAGCTTGGCTCATATCAATTATGTCAGCAAGCATTTCTCGCATGTCTAGGAAGTGTGGGATCAGTTATTCTGAGCTGAGGAAGAAAAGGTTAGTTTAACTGAAAAGCAGAGTGTAAGTCCTCACCCTTGGGTTGAAGACAGCACCTTTGACGCCGTGTCCATTGGAACTGGTCATGCTAGCCCCTACTGGGAAAGCTGGATGCAGTCCCCAAGTACTGGCGCCTTTGTGAAAGAAGGCTAGAATGTGAAAAGCAAGGGCCTATTACCTCTGCTCCTTTCTCTGTTAGAACGAACGAGGATAAAGGCAAGGCCGCACCCACCGTCACCATGCTCACGTGCAGCATGTCCGTGGCACTCCTCGGTCTAGAAAAGATAGTGCCCTCCACCCTACAAGTGAAGTCAAGGCTCATTTCTTGATAAAAGCCAGGGCTGTTATGTTATTAATACACAAATCTGTAAAACTACCCAGGAGACACATGATTCTACATTATATTTGGCATGTTTTTCCAGTCCTTTTGAAATGTCACATAAATTCTGAAGTAACAAAACAAAAATGTGGGCCTCCCTTGCATTAACTCGGTCCCTCCATGCTATTGGACGAATACTTGCTGTATACTAGGGTGGACACGGAGGTCACCGGGTGAGCAAAGCTAGGCCATTCCCTCCATGTGTTCTCTGGCCTAACAGGATAGGAGGATGTCCCTACAAAGTTGGGAACTTTTTGGGATAGTCTTGGGGGCCAGAGGTGCTAGCTCTCAAATCTTCAGAGTCCTTCACTAAGGTCTCCCTTCTCAACTCAACCATCTTCATCACTCTCTGCCGTGGCAGGCACAGGCCCAAGCCTCTGGCAATGGCTTGAGGAGAGAACTGGGAAACATAATCTTCCTCAAGAACTTCTTCACATCTGCTTGTTAATTACAGGCCTCTTTCTCTGTAGAAACGTTCCCCCTTCCAATCACTGGATGTGACGGGAGGCCATGCCTGTGCTTCTGAGCAGGTCCGTTCCTCCTCTTGTTCCTGGAGATGTGGACAACTTATGTCAGAGCCAAACAAAGCCAGTAGAGGAAGTAAAGAGATGCCAATGTTAGATGCAAGCAAATAGCCCCTTAGTGCAGGAGAAAGCCACAGTTAAGACAAGAGCATTTTCCATTCACTGCGCACTTACTATGTGGCAGGCACTGTGTCGAAGTGCCCACATGCAGGCTCGTGCAGGCTTCGTAGCATAATTCTGAACCTGGAATTAGAACTCTCATTATACCGGTAAAGTGTTGAGGCTGTGGAGGTTAAATAACATTTCTGTGATGACCCAGCTAAAATGTGGCAAACTATCCCTTACTCCTCTAGACCACAGCAAGCACACGAATCAGAGATGGGCTATGGTCAACAATGTAGCAGTGGGGCAGAGGTAACCAGATTTCAAATGTTTATTCCTTCCCCAACTTACTTTTTAAAGGCTTACCCCCTCCCCCATATTCTTCATAAGAGCCATACAGTCGTCAGCATCTTTAGGTGACTGCCAGCCTATAGCACATGCTCACTGGTAATGTGCTGAATGAATGAATGAATGAATGAATGAATGAATGAATGAATGAATGAATGATGGATTATTACATGAGTCCAAGCAGGAGGAGAGTATGGAACTGAGCTGTTGCTTTCACAGTGAAGACACTTGTCACTGGACAACCTTGTCACCCTACAGTGAAGGTCTAGATGGGGGAAGTTTAACTCACTAATTTTCTTTCCATGTCTGAGTTCTCAGTGAGCTCCTTCCTTCAGACATATTCTAGAATGTGTGGGACAACTTCAGGGACACAAAAGAGGGAGAACTCGAGAGGAATAAACTCAGTTTGGGAGCTTCATCCACCTTGTCATCCTGCAGTGAATTTCCTGGGATTTAATGACTCTTGCCTTGATGCATGCGCACGGAGCCACTGGCTCCCTGAAGCATCTTCAGAGCTCAAGGCAATGCTGGGCTCAGTGTGTGCATGCCTGTGCTGTCCTCCAGAGGCCGAGCGGAAAGTCCTTTGATTCCTGCTTCATCCATAGGAAAAAAAACCACACTAGAGAAGTCCTTAGTGGTGGTGGCACTGTTGCTGAGCATAACAGAAATATTTAAAGGATAAATTTCTCCCAGTTTCCGTGCCCTCTCATCAGGCAAGCTAGAGGAGGGTGTTGAAACTGATAAGTAGATTTCCTTCTCAGTAAAATAAAATCTCAGAGAATGCAACGCTTATGTTATCTAAATAAAAGGGCTTGGCTTTTGCAAAGCGTAGGTCTACTCAGGCTACCACCATTTATTTCCTACGAAGCTAATTTAGCTGTTTTATCACCTTCGCAAAAAGATCTCACAGAACAACACTCCTGGTTTTTTTTCACATGAATTTTGAATAAAAGCTCCTGGCAGCAGCTCCCCAGCATTCTTGAGGGATTCTTCAGGGAGGGAGGTAGGCTGCACCTAAGGAGCCTCTTCCTGGTCCAGTCACCAGCTCTCTGTCATGCCAGCAAGAAGGTCTTTAGGATGAACAAATATTTGGGGCAGACTCAAGCCCTTTTCTTAACGGTGAGTTCTAAAGACACCGAGGTAACCTTTCAGGAACTTATATCTCCTTTGTGTGTGCTGGAGAACACAAACTGTCCCCTTTCCCTTGGCTCCATCCTTCCTCTCATGGCTCAGAATGGGCAGCATCCAAAGGCGAGAGGATGGATGTTTCTCAAGGAGGGTTGTCTCCAACCTTGCCAAGTCAGCTTCCTGTGGCTCCTGTGTTGCCAGCCTCTCCTCCCACACCCCACTTCCTAGGGCCAGGCATCCCCATGGAGGAGCAAAGGGCCAGGAAAGGAGAGCCAGTATGACCTCTCTGAAGTCAAGGAGGGCTATGTAACTTACAGGGTCCCCCTGTTCAGTCTTTGGAACTCAGAGTTAGACATTTTTGTCATGATTTCGTGTATGTGTGTGTACTTTAAAAGCTTCAAACTTGATTACCTTTATTCATTTATTATGCATGTGTGCATGTGCATGGGTGTGTATGTGTGTATATATGCACACAACACAGAATATATGTGGAGAGATGGCTTGATAGTGCAACTCTGTTCTCTGCTTCCACAAGTGGGTCCAAGATTATGACTCAGGTGGTCAGGCAGGCAACAGACACCGTTATATGCTGAACCATCTGGGCCACCCTTGTCGGGATTCTTTCTTTCTTCCTTTCTTCCTTTTTTCCTTCCTTTCTTCCTTCCTTTCATTCATTCTTTATTTTTTTCTTTATTTTTAAAAATGTATTTATTAATTGTACATTGGGGTTTTCCCTGCATGCATGTCTGTATGAGGGTGTCCGATACCCTGGAACTGGAGTTATAGACTGCTGTGAAATGCTATGTGGGTGCTCGGAATTGAACCCAGGTCCTTTGGAAGAGCAGTCAGTGCTCTTAATTGCTCGAGCCATCTCTCCAGCCCCCAGAATTTCTTGATAATGCTGTTTTCTTCACTGACCACTTCATGGCTTTTTCTCCCTGTCTTTTAGTTTGTCCTGATGAGTTTGTTTTATTGACCTACATCTTGTCCTGCTTGCCGCAAATTTGTTCTGAGAAGTTTAGGAATTGTGACTGAATAGCTCCACATTCGAGAAGCTGTTATCACCATCCTTACCATGCTGTTTGTCACCTGAGGAAAGGTAATCCAGGAAAAAGTTTAGACCAGCTGTTCTCAACCTTCCTAGTGTGCGAACTTTAATAGCATTTCTCATATCGTGATGACCCCAACAATAAAATTATTTCGTTGCTACTTTAAAACTGTAACATTGCTACCGTTGTGAATCACCATGGAAATATCTAATATGCAGGATCTCTGATATTCGACTTGCAGAGGGATCACAACCCACACAATGAGAACTGCTGGGCTAGAGTCATTGTCCTAATAAGAGATTTCAGCCTAAAGCTTTTGGTCTTAGACCAAGATCAAAACAAAGAAGCCATCCTCTCATTCATATCGATCTCAATGGAACCAGCATTTCCAGGGGGGCCTAAGCCACCTCATTTTCTTACCTCTTCTTCCTAGCACCCATCCCTACGTCTCTTCTTTCTATTTTTGTTTCGTTTTTAATGGCAACATAAAGTCAGAAAGCATTCCACGTTATAAACAGAATCACAAGGAAGTAACAATAAATAACTAGAATAAGAAAATAAACCGTGACAGAGTCAGTACTAAGTGATGGTAACTGGGGGTTAGGGTAGGACCAGCTCACAGCCTGCAGACTGGAAGCTTACAGCTCCCTCTGAACACAGAAAACCCTAAGTGGGAAACTGACAGGTTAGGTCTCAGTTCTTCTCATCTCCAGTGGGGAAGAGAGGGTTGTACTTCATCCCTTCAGGCCCTTCCCATTTCCTTTGAGAGGAGGTTGTCGGTTTCCATTCTCAAATTAGTGAAACAATTTTAACTAAAACTTTCTGTTGAAGGGACATTTCGAAAAACTTGCCTTTGAAAGGCCGGTTACTAAAACTAGATGGAGCGATCCACTAAAATGCCCACCAATTAATGAAGCATAGCGTACAAAGAAGTGAGAAGGGGGGGGGTCTGCGGCCAAGCCTAAGGGCCTGTGTTTGATGCCTAGGACCACATGGCGGAAGGAGAGAAACGCCCGCATGCTGAGGCTTGGCACATCCACATGCTTACAGGGGCCCACACATCCATGTACACTAAATAGATAAAATGTAATAAACAAGTGAGGAAAAACTAAGACAACTTGAGGCAGAAGTCAGTGTGTGTGCTCAGGCCTCAGCTATCTTTGTTATCAAGAAGCTGCCAACAGAGACGCCACTTAAGGGAAGCAGACATGTACATTATACTAAATCCCTCAAAAGCGAGGAAAGAATTCTGTAGAGGGTAAACCGAGGCAGCTGTGGAGGTGGGAGATGATGATAATGCACTCGTGTTATCTGGGCACCAGACAATCCATCATGATGACCCCATCCGCTTAGCTTTCTCCAGGCATTAGAATTACCCTGGGTAAGATGGTAATGCCCGCTTTTGTCTGCAGAAATCAATAGACCCTGGGAATGTGCTAAGGGATATGAATCCCGTATATTTCTGACGTGAAGCTGGATTTTAAGATCATGTCAGCCTCTAACCTGGTGCATTTTCCTTTTATTTGTGCCTATATATTTGAGAAAGGGGGAGGGGCGCATACCCAAGTTTACTTTTTTAAAACTAAATAATGTTGCCTTCTGGCACTCATATTGTATCTATTACACATTTCACTTCAAAACCTCATCTCCCCTAAACCCTCTTCAATGCGCTTGAAGTAGCACTGCCAAAGGAAAGGAATTTTCTATTTAACTAGAGCACTGACATTCTGTTACACAATTCGATCTTATCTATTTACCTGCTCTCAAAAACACAAGACACTAAACACGAAATGCTGAATGCATTGAGTCTGCGGTGCCATAGGTGTCTGAATGCATGTGTGGCTTCCCTCTCACTCATCAGTGTAATTGTTACCATGTTATTCCATTTTTTGATTAGTCTAGTCCCTCAAGCTCAATGCTTTTTTTCTGGCCCAACGTTCTTCTGCTGGTTGTCATGGTGACTGAATTGTTAGAGAGGAGAAAGGCTCTGTTGTCTGTCATTGTTCTGTTGTGGTTTAGGTAACGCAGGAGGCAACACAAGTGAAGTGGATGGACCTTTTTTGCTCTGCATCATTTCATAGTATTGAAAAATCACACATAAAAAAGGAGCAAATAGGCCCAACCAAAGAAATAACCAAGCTTTTCTAAAGGGAAGTGCACATTATTATAAAGAGGCAAAATGGCACTAATGATGAACTCAGTAGTCTATGAAAAATGCTGCTAGGTATTACATTTATTACTAGAACAATCACTGCAACTTAAATATTACATACAATTCCCACCATTTTGCAATTTAGAGTAAATATAGTTTTTAACTATACAATTGTCACATAGGCACTTGGGCTATTTTAACCTTATATTCTGTTTAACCTGAAGACATGTTAGACATCAAGACTGAACCAGAATTAGGTGTTGGGCAAGTTGTCCTTGGGTGATTATATAGTGTTATAGTCAAATTCTACTTTAGGAATGTAGAGATGATTTTTTTAAAAAAATCTTGAGACCTAACTACAAAGGATTTATATTCAAATCCTAGTAAAGTCTTTTTGAAGTTAAGTAATATAAGTATAATCCCATCTCTATATACCAATTTTTCTGATTTTTAGGATTAAGAAATGGAAATGTGTAGCATCAATAGATGATGAGCGCAAACCTTAGGGTAATTAATAATGGCTTCTGTAAACGCTGCATTAGATCATCCATCACCGCTTCATTAGACACACACCCTTCCTAATCAGTAACGACTTGCATTAGTCATAGTATATGTTTTTACTATAAACATTTTTTTCTAAAATTTAGAATAATATATTTTTATTTAGCTATTTCATTTAATTAACTAAATGCTGCAAAGTCTTAAGTGGGTACCATTTAGTAAAATTATTATTTGAAAATAAAAAGGATAAAAAGGTTTCCTGTGAAAATCTTTCTTTCCGTGTCTGAAACCTGCCCATCTAGCTTTCTCTTGCTTCTCCATTGCTTTAGGGATTTTGTTTGTTCGTTGCTTTTGTAGTTTTCCAAAGTTTCCTTAGGTCTGAAAATGCTAACAGAGACCCTTATTTTATTTTTTGCACGCAGTTGGCATCATACTACTTCCACGGCTGTGTGCTTCTCAACAGCATGACATTTGGCTGTAATTTTGTCCCAGCACACACTGCTCTTTCTGCTTCCGTTTCTTCTTTCTACAACAGCATACTATTCCACTGTCTGGGTGCATTGTAGCTTACTCAGTTACTCCCTTTTGATGGACATTTGGGCTGCTCTCCATATTCCCCTTCGCAAATAAACACGTGTAAATTTTGTGTCTTATATATGCAAAAATATGTGAAAGATAAAATCCCGGAACTGAAATTTCTAGGTTAAAGAGTATATTTGCATTTGTAATTTTGATGAAAATTGTTAAATCCCCTTCTGGGGAGGTTCATTCCAATTCCCACTCCCATCAACGGTGGAGAGAGTACCTGTTTTCTCATTCCTTGCCAGCAAAGGATAAGTTAAACTCTCGAAACAGATAGCAAGAAACAATATTGTGTCATCATTTTAATTTCAGTTCTGTTGCTAGTGACGTCAAATGTGGCTTTATGGCATGAGGAGTCAATTTTTATGTTAATCTTTTTATAGATATTTTATTCTCATTTCTTGAGGAGTGCTAATTTTTATATTTTAGGAATTATACATTTGATTGTATTATGAGTTGCAAATATTTTTCCCAATTTGTCATCTGACTTTTGAATATCTTGAGTTCGTTCTAGGCTAAAGATGTGATTTTAATATAGCCGTAGCAGTGTTATACATTCTGCTTTTGTCTCCCTTTCTAACACCAAAAATATAAAGGCTATTCCCATGCATTTTTCGATTTATGGTTCCTTTAAAGGTGTACTACTAGCATTTGAGATTTCCCCAAAGAAGATATGAGAAATGGATTCAATTTTAGGTTTTCCTAGATAGCTAGTCATTCGTCCCTTAATTCCAACTATAACATATTTTTATGCTACTGATTCTGTGGCTTTCTTCTGTCAGATATTGAGGTTCACAAAGGTTCCGCTCCGCTTTAGTCCTGCTCTTCCTGTGAGTTCTGCAGCCAAGAGTCACAGCGCCTTTAGTGCGGCACGTTCAGAGACGCTCTGAAACAGCATTTAATGTATCCATGTATTTGATCGTTTCTGGATTCTACACCACAAGTTCTTGTGTATGGTGAGTCCCTGATTAAATATATAAACCCACAGAACCCCCTTGGCAAACACACATTCCCTCCCTGGTTCCCCCCGGAAGTATGCCCATCTATTATGTTAGACCGCACCTTTGAGTGTCACTCAGTTTCTGAGAAAATGTGGCTGAGAGATCACCAATTTTTCTATTAAAACTATAGACCGATGCGCATGCCTGAAAGCCTTTCCGCTCTCTCTCTACAGCTGCCTTTAAGGGACCAGAGTCGCAGGGTGCAGGGCGTAGGCAATTCACAGCCAGTACTCCTTCAGCCCCTCGAGGTGGTTTCCGGAGAGACACACGCTGCTCTTGGATTGTGAGGGTGCTCTACAACGACTTTAAAGTCTGTCCATTAAAGAGCATTTGAAAGGCACTTACTATTTAGTACCCGGTAAACATATATTTTGATTTTCTTTCACACTGTTTAATGGCATAATATTCAGCAAGGATCTGTGGAAAGCAGCTAGCAATCACAACAGACACACTTCAGAGAGCCGTGGCAGCACTTCCCGGATCGTGCTCCCTTCCTCCCTGCAGCACAGGGGCTTCGGCCAATTTCATCATCATACAAAACATTCCCAAGGTTGTTGTCTGTTGTTGGCTTAATGGAGTACCTTCACCAAGATTGGCGATGATTTCAGTCGCAGCCTATACTGTGCTTTGGCTGTGATCTTGAGAAGTCAAGATTGGCTTCTTGCTTCCAGCTCCTTTCTTCCTATTAACACTGGGGGTGGGGAGAAAGTGATGTCCTGGAGACAAAAGATAATTTCTGGAGCAGAATCCACCCAGCGATCAGAAGCTGTGAGTCGGAGAGGGCAGGTGGTGACCCCTCGGGTACATGAGCAAGAGGCGGCTTGGAGAAGCCTTCCCTTTTGCTTAGAGAGTGTCCAAACCACTCATGGCAGGAAGTGTTTGGCTACAGATCACTTCTCCAAGGCCTATTACAGGAGGTGAGCAAACGGAGATCTCGCCCCTTCCCTCCCAATTAGCTCCGATTGCAGTCGACCTTCAGAGATATCTATTGCACGGACGTTTTCCTTGTGATGATGCCGTGGAAATAATTTTCTTTTTTGAAGAGCTTTCTCGCTATTCTCTCCCCATGGCAACTTTTGAAAATTTGTTAAAACGCACACACGCACACAAACCTCTCAGGCTATCCACAAGCTCTCTAGGTGAGTGGGGACAAATGGCAGCCTATCAAAGAAGTGTACCCAGGACAATCACACGGTTGTGATCATTTGAGGATTCTACACACACTCAGCTGCAGGCCCAACTGCATTGGCTTTTTTTCTTTTTTTTTCTCTCTCTCTTTCTTTTCCCTGTACACAGTGAGACAGGGCAGGCTTAGGCCAAGAGGAGAGTGGTGTCTGTTTAGTTAAGGAAAAAAACCATAAGAAACATTTTGATCCACATCCTTTAAAACGGAGGAGGGAGATTTCGCGGTGCTGGTCTCTGCATAGGAGGGGAAGCAAATGGGTTCAGACTTTGGTGTCTTCGAGGAACCTTGTCCTATGAGGCAAATGAATGACGGAGACTAGAGACATAATAGAAGAGGACACTTGTAGAAAGGGAAAGGAATTTATAGATTGTAGAGCAAGTAGGCCAAGGGTCCAAGGAAACCCTAGGCTTTCCTGAATTGATAGACTGCTCTAGTGTGAGACACATTACTCAAATCACCACAACGATCATTATATTAGCTGATGCCTTCCCAAATAAATGCATATTTAATTGGCACCGGGAATAAATCACTCATGCCTCAGATTTCGATGAGCACGGGGCTCATTTTAAATACCCCAGTTTCTTATGAAGGTTGCTTTGCTGGGGTGGTCCTTATCTAAAAGCACCATGAGTTAAGTATACACAGAAAAAGCAAGAGCCGCTATGCACTGCCATGTAGTATGATTCTTGGAAAGATAAAGAATGTTTCTGTCTTGTCTTTTTGGCCTTGACATGAGACTATCAAGCCAAGAATTATGCTGGAGCTGGGATTTAATGGCAATGCCAGGAATTGGAAACAGCACCTGAGGACCAGAATTTAAATCCTATGGATGGTGTCTCTTGATGCTTTTATGGAGCGTGAATGAGGAGGTAATTTAAAAATAAGCCCTGCATCCTATTTAAAAAGATAAGAATGAACGTGGATGTGTGTAAATGTTTGGACTAAATATGGTCAAGGGCTGTACTGTATTTAAATGGCTTGGCACTTTGAAAATGATGGAATCAGGCTTCATAATGATGCAAGCATCCACCTAATGGAACTAAATTTGCAAGATAGGTGCACAGTGGAAAAGAAGGGCAGACAAGTGGTGCTGAGAATCTAAGTGAAATGGCACCAAAGAATGAAACACATTGAGTTTAATGACTGACCTGGTCAGGAGCCTTACCGCTTTGACAATAGAGATGTGAATTATCCTATTATTATAAGCAGGTGGATCATCTTATTAACGTATCCCAGCCTTTCACATTTGTATTTAACTTCAAATTGAATGGAACAATCTCAGGAGCACTCTCCCATCCCTTAAAGGAAATAGAAGCTAATGCACAGACAATTTCCTCTGTAGCTTTATACAATTTTTTCCCTTCCAGAGACACACGTTCAGCCCTGTGAAACTGTAATGCTTTGGCTTTCCTTTGGATATAGCTAAGGTATCTTGGAAGTTTCCCTGCAAATTCCTTTAAATCCAGAGGGACTGAAGGAGATTCTAAGAAGCTGTGCCCCTCTTAATGACTCCACATGACAGCATCCTTGGAATTCTGATTTGGAGACCGGTGGCCACTTGATAGACGCTACTGTAGAAGTGGCAGATGAGCCATGAGCAAATGTTTTCTGAATACATCCCCAGTATAACTCTCCTCTTAGCCCCAAATTAGCCAGTGAAATAATATTTGTTTAGCAACACTTACCAATCCCCCGCTTAATACCATAAATTCTAGCCTGGTGAAGCCTTCACACAAAGAAAACACTGTACCAGAAGCTTGGTACCTGTGACCATGGAAAGGAACGGGCTGTTTCAAACTCCCCAACAAAAGCTTTTGCCTTACTCCTACTTCACATCTTCATCCCCCGCCCACTGACACCCCCGTTTGGTTTTGTTTCCTTTCAGCATATTTTAGAAACTAATCACCCATATAAAAGGAACCACTGCTAATCTACTGTTTGTCTTGGACTTCATTGCAGCCCCTTAGGAGATAGAGTGCAAACAAAGCGAGAATTAAGGTCATTCCATTTAAATCCTTCAGAGAGGAAGACGGGGCTAAGTTATTGCTGAGGGCTATAGACAGGAGGACTGAAAGAGTCAGGATTTAATAATAATAATAATAAAACAACCTTATTGTTTATTGTTTGCCATCTGCAGAGAAGCCCCCATCCCCGTATTTGTAAAGGGATTACCTCTCATCTTCAGAGATTAATAGAAAGCTTAGACAATTCCCCGGCCCACAGTCTACCTTGCTTCAAAGTGCATTTTCCAAGAAGGTAGATGTTGGTGTGTATGCTCAGACCCCAAAGCTGCCAGACGTACAGCAGCAGACAGAACTGTAAGGGGACTCCATGCTGGGCAGAGGTAGAGCCACTTCCTCAGAGTTCATCCATGGTAACAATGCTTTTACAAGAAAGCATTGTAGCAGCGGTGTTTTAAATACTGGCCCTATTCACAATCCTGATTCCTGTATTTTATTGATTTGAGAAAACAGTCAAATGCCATAGTTATCCACCAAACAAAATGTACTAACCTTTGAGTCTAAAAAATGTGGCAATCAGCTGACCTGCTTACCTGAGTGACACACTGTAAAATTTTGTCTTTAAAGAATTAAAGTCATCGGGCGGTGGTGGCATACACCTTTAATCCTAGCACTCAGTAGGCAGAGGCAGGTGGATCTCTGTGAATTCCAGGGCAGCCAGGGCTACAGAGAGAGACCCTGTCTTGAGGAAAACAAATAAGCAAAGAGAATTAAAAGTCTGGTTTGTGGGTGATGAACTCAGTATAGTGAAGTGGAGTAACTCATCTAAGACCATTTACCCAAGAAAGAGGAAACCTGGAATCTGATTAAATCTTTTTGCTATTTTCCCTCTTCAACACATTAAGTCTATAGCCTGTAATTCCTTACTGCAAGCCTGGAAGACCATTCTCCTTAATTTGTAATTTCTCTTGTGTGGTCCTTCCAGCATCCATGAAATGGGCATAAAACCAACATCCTCTTAAATGATCAGCGAGCATCACATGAGAAGATGCGCGTGACAGCATTTTATGAAGGGCTTCACCTACGGTGTGATGTGTATGGGGTATGCTTCCTAGGAAGGTGATATACACAGAGGCATTCATACCAAGTGGGTGTCAGGGCCACTGTTCCAGCCCCACTGCTTCCTCTTGGTACCCAGGTCCTTGGGACAAGGCAGGCAGCTCCAACAGGGATGAGACTGGCAACTACCAAGGCACTTTGAAGATGCTTTCCACTTATAAACAACAGCAATACCCAAAAATGAAAATAAACCAGTAAACCTGTTCCCAACAACAAAAAATTAAAGTCAGGAACCAGAACCTGCCATCATTAGCAACTAGAGATGGATGTTCCGATCTTGGTTATTGACTAAGGCTTTTTTTTTCCCCAGATTTCTAGAACTTGGCCAGTTAAGCATATACTAAATACACAATGGGCATTTAATGAGTGGAGAGAAAATGTTTGCCTTTTTTATTGTTTTAGCAATAATGGTAGGAGCACTGGGGATTGTGGCGGTGGCTACAAACTGAGCGCTCTGAAGGCGGAGGCAGGAGGGTCAAGAATTTGGGTCAGCCTCAGCTGCACAGCAAGTTCAAGGCTATCTTAGCTACATGTAACCCCATCCAAATATAATAACGGTAATATTAGCAACTGCCAGTGTTTATTGAGCATCTGCAGTGAGCCAGGCAGCATGCTCTACACTCTGCCCCCATTATCACACTTCATTCTAGCATCAGTACCATGACATTTTTATCCTCATAGTTAAGGAAAACCCAAGTTCAGTGACTCATCCAAGGCCACAGGTAGTAGCAGTATCCGCCCACGGGGCTATGCTGCCTTACTCCAGATTCTGTGTTCTTACTCTGCACCTCCACCCCTTCGAGGGAGACTTAGCTGGAGCTGTGAAAAACATGGAATAGCTTCCAATTCCACATCTTTTTATTAGATGGATCAGTTATCCTCAGGCAGACCCTTGAGCCAAGACATGGGTTCAGAACAGCCTTCTTCAAAAGAGTTCCTGTTGTCTGCTTAAGTCCCAGAAAAAAAAATACAGTATCAATTTGGTAATGCTTTGGGGGAAATCCCATTCATGCACAGAACCATGGGGGGTGGAGGGGGGGCTCTTCCTCCCTTCACACAGCGTTTTCCAGGCAGGGTCTGTTCTGTTTGCAGCACCCTTGGCATTCACTGGGTCTGCCCAGCTCTCTGCCGTGTTTGATTACGGTTTGCCTTACTAATTCATCTCATTGTAGGTTCACCCTTTCTTGGAAACTGGACAGGATTAAATTGCATTCTAAAGCCTTAACAAATTACTGTTGATTTCAATCAAAGCAAAGACAAACCGCGAGGTAGGCTTCCTTTTAAAAATGAACTTCTGAACAACATTTCCAGCCCAGCAGGCTGTTTGTCTCAGAAACTGTGACACATAGTTGAAAGAATGTTAACTCTTGGTAACAAATGAAGGAACCACCATCAAAGATGCTATGGCTGGAAGAAAAGCTACATGTGAAATTGCTTCCCCTTGAATTACATTAAAACAACACATAAAAAAAAACATTTTGGCAGACAGCCCGACTTGTTCTCCTGCAAACTTTCTTAGCTTACAAACTAGGGTAAGAATGAATTAACTTCTACCCATTACATAATATCCTGTCCTTGGAGGGAAATGCTCAGAAGAATCATGGGAACCAAGAGGAAGAAAGAGGAGCTGAAAGCTGGCATCAAACATTCCTAAATAAGACAGCATACTTCTAAAGATTCCTGAAACTGAGAGTAAAGCATTGCTATTATTTGAAGCTTATTTTATTAAGGTATGAGGTATCACAGTATGGAACAATTTCACCGTGATTGTTTGCTGAGTCACTGTGCATTGTGGGTTGTAATTCTACTGCACTTACAGATGAGATCAGCAAATAAGAGAAGAGACTAAGAGCCGGGCGGTGGTGGCACACGCCTTTAATCCCAGCACTCGGGAGGCAGAGGCAGGCGGATCTCTGTGAGTTCGAGGCCAGCCTGGTCTACAAGAGCTAGTTCCAGGATAGGCTCTAAAGCTACAGAGAAACAGTGTCTCGAAAAACCAACAACAAAGAGAAAGAGAAGTCCAAGGAGCCCTTCCCTTTTGGCAAGCCCTTCACAGTCCTGCACAACACTGTCATGCACATTTGCGTTATAGGTGCCACTCTGCCAATCTCAAAGAACGGGGATTTGCTTACAACTTTTGGATACTCACTGCATTTGAAACAATATTTGCGGCATTTTCATATGCTCAGCACCAAATTTTTGAGACTGAGAAACTAGAGCCCACAACCAGTAGAGGAATGGTGAGTGGATAGTGTAATGGCACAGAGTCTACATTCCACAGCCCACAGTGGTGGCAAACAAGTTGATATTAAACTCTTAGTAAAATGTATCAGTCTATGCTTTAGATGAGTTTCAGGGCTTCCATGTTGGCAACTTCTTTGCTTAGGGTGAGTTGGATAGACAAGCCAGTCTAATATGGCCTCATTGTGACTTCTTTCATGAAACATTCATTTCAGAAGACAGGAAAAAGTATATGACCTTTCTCCACTCAAAAAAGGAAAGAAAAACGAAATTCAGAAAATCAATACTCTTTTATGTTTTCTAGGCATTATTGTTTTTAACTAATCACACTTAGGAAAAAATTATTATTAGAAATTACTCAAATTAAAAAAAATTGTCCCCAAGATAGACTAAGTAAATAGCACAGGCAGCAAACAATGGTTTTATGTGTATAGCAGAGGGAGGGACAGCAGTGAAGAGAAACTGAATTGGTGCTGTAGAATACCAACATTCATTTCTTTAAAACAATGCCTACAGAACACACGACTAGACACCGAACAGACAGCATTTTCGTTGTTAAACTATTTCAAGCGTAAAGAGTGGTAACTTAATGCTGAGTTGTCACACAACTGTATGCCCGCCTGCTCTCTGAATATAGCTCTGGCTGGATGCAAATCATCTGTTAACCACTGTATCAGTATTCCTTTAGGGAACCAGAGACCAAGACAACAGACAAAAATGTGTTTTCATTCCTGGTCCCAACCTTCAAAAAATACAGATATTTTAAAAGATCAAGTTTCTGAGCTTATTAAAAAAATATAGTTCAACCAACAGATTAAAACCTCTGGGGAGAAAAAAATCCTAGAAAGTAGATGATCAAAGGAGATGGTATCGATGAAGAACAAACCAAAGGGAAAGAACCACAGCTTGAACCAGAAGTACTTGAACAGAGTGGTTCCAACCTGCAGAGTGGGCTCTGGAGGGCTTTTCCTGACGGGCAAGGTAGGACAAGGGGAGAGTCACTAAAGGTCTGTCCTCAGAACAGCACGGGCTGCCAGGGATCCACTTTCCTCTGGAATTATTGAGAGATTCTGGAAGGGGCTGCCTTGATGCATTTACTAGCCCCCAGAGTAATCCCAGGTCTTCCAAACAGACAGGGAGAACACAGAGTATGGCAAGTGCCTACATTTGGGGACAGAGATGACTCCACAGTGGCCCTCTGGTTTTTGCTATGGAGAATGATTAGGAGACCTGACTCACAGTCTGTTAAACTTTATTTAAAAAAATCAAGCAGTGGAAACTAAAGAGGATTCTTTTCCCTCACTAGATTAGCAAAAGTTGGAAAGCATGCCCATGTGCAGCATCCTGGGTTTCAATATTAGATCTTGTTTTGTGCAATTGTAGAAACGAATGCTTACAACCATTTTGGAGTAAGGCGATCAGTTACACAGATACTTCTTGACTTAGGGTGGCATACATTTCAATAAACCCAGTTTAAACTGAAAATATTAAATACCACACTGATATTTAATCCATCTAATGTGCTGAACATCTTAGCTGTTCACAACATAGTGTTCTGGAGGGTATTGGTTGTTCACCCAGAGATGGTGGGGCAGAGACTTGCCCAATGTAGAGATGTGTGGTGGTACGAATGAAAATGGCCCCCACAGGCTCGTGTATTTGAATGCTTAGTCGCCAGAGTAGAACTGTTGGAGAATTAGAAGGATTAGGAGGTGTGGCCTTGTTGGAGGGAGAGTGTCACTGGGGTGGGATTTGAGGTTTCATAAAACCATGCCAGGCTCTGCATCTCCCTCTCCCTCTCTGCCTGTGGATCAGGACACAGATCTCAGCCACAGCACCGTGTATATTGCTTTGCTCACCCATTGTGACAATAATGGACTAAGCCTCTGAAACTGTAAGCAAGGCACCAATTAATTAAATACCTTCTTTTGTAAGAGTTTCCTTGGCTATGGTGTCTCTTCATAGCAATAGAGCGGTGGCTAGGACAATAGCTTACCATTTATTGTTAACCCTAGAAAGGTCAAAATTCAAAAATGGAAGGCTTCTGGTGAATTTGCACGGTTCTTTCATCACTGCACAGTAGGAACGATTTAATTGAACTATCCACTGGAAGAACCATATACCTCTAGTGATATTGAAACCACATTTTGATACCCAACATTACAATTTCTTTCTTTTAGCTCTGCCACTGATCGTTACAATCAGTGTGGAAAGAATATGCTATAACTAATGTTTCATCTGTCACTTAATCCTAGTCTTTGAATAGAGTTCTCACTACATCAACCCCACCCAAATTCCAAATGAAACTCTTCTAATAGGAATCTTTAACAAGGGCCGAAATGTCTCAGGTGGTGAAATCTCTCACGAGCATGTCTCATTTGTTCTTGACACTGGGGACCATACCTTTTTAAGCATCCACTCTTCCTTTGGTTTCTAAGGTTCTTCACTTCCTTTCCCCATCTCCTAACTCTCGGCCTCCTTTGCTTCCTCCTTTCTCTCTGGCCTTCAAAGCTGGTGTTTGTGCTTCTTCCTCATTCTGTATGATCTCACTGGGCAAACTCAACCAATGACTTTCTCCTTACAGGCTCAAATTGTAAAATAAGCAATGTGTTCAGCATTGATACCTCGAATGACTGGATTCTTACAGTTTCTTTCTGACATCTCTGTCAGGATATTCTGCAGGTATCCCAACACTCTCAGCTGTAGATCATTGCCCCTGGAGTCTTTGTCTTGGTGAAAGTTCCTTGTCTACCTGGTCACCATGAGTAAAATACTAGGATTCATCTAGGAGTCAATCATAACTTAGATAAAATGCCCTCCTCCTGGATCCATATGCTGAAGCCTCTGTCAGCAGCCTGTGGTATTATTAGAATGTACCTTCAGGAGGTGGAGCCCAGTGGGAAGAATTAGGTCAGTGGAGTGGACCCTTACAGAAACTTAGGTCTCTGGCACTCCCTTCTCTCTCACTGATTCCCAGCCAAGGTTAGTTAAGCAGCTTTGCTCTGTTATACACTTCTAGTCATGACGTTACGTCTTGCTACATGCCCAACAACAAGAGAGACAATGGCCTAGGACAGAAACTGAGCCAAAATGATTATTTTTGTCTTTTAAGTTAGTATTCACAGAGACAAAAAGTAGATTGACACAGGCTTTCTGTTATACCTCACTTCTCATATTGAAATCTTCCAAACCCTCTGTGTGTGTGTTCATGTGTGTGAGTGCACATGTGAGTATGGGTACATGGGTC
This sequence comes from Ondatra zibethicus, assembly GCA_004026605.1. Taxonomy (NCBI): domain Eukaryota; kingdom Metazoa; phylum Chordata; class Mammalia; order Rodentia; family Cricetidae; genus Ondatra; species Ondatra zibethicus. Next base: position 46,158 of record PVIU01001596.1, on the reverse strand, counting down.
AAAGGATAAAATAGGCTGTGTCTTTGGGAATTGTCCATATTTTCTGACAAGGGGTCTCTTACTGGCCTATAACTCACCAAGTCACCTGGTCTGGCTAGTCAGAAAGCCCCAAGTGTTAACATGGTCTCTGCTTCCTTAGTACTGGGATTGTACTGGCTTTTTAAAAATATGGATTCTGAGGACTGAGCTCTGACCCTCATGCATGCAGGCTTATCAACTAAGCCATCTCCCAGTCCCATACTTTATCTCTCAGACCTACTCTCCTGGATAACTACTCTGTCCCCACTACTAATGCATTATTCACACTCCGTCAGTGCCTGCTGTAGAAGGACTGACACCTACACCCTCAGAAAACCAGAGGTGACCTTGAGTGACCTGGAAACCACTTGATATTATATATAGAGAATTTTTGTGCGGAATTATGGTTTTCCAAAGGGTAAGGACAATTAGCTTTATCTAACTGTCACAGTCTCCCAGTCTAGTCTCATTCTTTGACCTTGCCCTCCATGCTGTTGTCACAATGCCTTTCCAAATGACAGCTCTAGCTGCCATAGCCTTCCTGTTTGACTTGTATAATGCATATTGATTGTACGGATGAGTTGTATTCACTGTCCTATTTCTATATAGTCATACTTTACACATTAATCATATCTACTTATCTTTCTATTTGATCTCCATGCTGGTACCCTAACTCTCCAGGAACCCTTCTGTAACGTTAACTTATTTTTAAAGTGTTCACATAAGAAGGAATACATGAGATCTGTCTTTCTGTATTTGGCTTATTTTGTTTACCATGACATCCTTCAGCCCAGTCTATGCTGCTGCAAATGAGATGATTCTGCATTGCTTTGTGGCTGAATAATAATATCCCATTGGGTATATATCCTAAATTATCTCTATCCATTCATGTGTTGATGGGTAAGTTGACTTCCTAACTTAGCTATTGTGAATAGTACAGCAATAAGCAGAAGTATACAGGTATCTCACACATAAACTGACAATTTCTTTTGGCTGTATACTCAGTAGAGTCTAGCCAGCTCAGTTTTAGTTTTCCGATGGAACGCCATCCTGTTTTTCATGGTGCCAGAACAAATTTACACACCCACCATCTGCAGATAAAAGTTCCCTTCCCCCCACATCCTTAGCAGAAATTACTATTTTTCAAATTTTGATAGCAGCCATTTTAACTGAGACGAGATACAGCTTCGATTTCACTGACTAGTCCTTCTGTTCTGATATGTTGTGCTGTTTATTATTTCAAGATAAACCCTCAGAGTATTTGTAAGGTTCCATATAATCTAGTTTCCTGCCAACTTCTGCAGGCTTTCCCGTCTCAATTTCCTTTCCATTTTGTATTTCAGTCCTTCATAAAATTTTAATACTCCAGCTTCTCCAGATGCCCTTGTCCCTACCTCTTTTCCTCACACTGCTTTCTTTGCCTGGGTGTTCCTTACAAAGCATTTCCTGTGCTATCACTTCCTCCAAGCCTGTCAGACTCCAGCACAAAGAGCGAGTCCCTTTTCATCTGCCCAGAATACACATTAGAAAGAATTTTCTCACAGTCTCCATGTTTCTGTGAGCTGCTTACTTGATGGAATAGTGTTCACGTCCCAAAAGCTATGCTTTCTGAGGTAAGAATTATGTCTTATTTGTTTTTATTTCTTCCAGTAAATACCACAATGTTTGGCCCAGATGGCTCATCCCTAAGTGTTGATTGATGTGGAACGAGATATCAGTCTGGCTTCTTACCACTATCTACGGCCCTTCATATACTAAAAGCATAAGTTGAAGAATGATTGTGTAAGGGAAGATCATCTCAGATAATAATATATGATTGGAAATATTTGCTACATCTAAAATTACCCTGTGAATATAAATCATCATTGCAAAGGCCCAAAATTCTAAGATAATGTGAAATAAGAAAAATGAAAGAGAAATTTTCAACTTTTGATGGGAGCTTCACATAACTTTCTGTTGCTTACATTCAAATACTAGTATGATTCTTATATATAGCCTTTGAGTGATGTTAAAAGATACACTAACCTGAAGTCCATATGGAAAGTATAATCAAAATGGCAGCGAAGGGCTGGTGAAAGAGATGAGTTGGTAAACGTGCTTGTCCTCAAGCCTGATGACCTGAGTTCAGTCCCTGAGAGCCACACAGTAGAAGAGACCAACTTCTGCAAATTGTTCTCAGCTGCACACACATGCACGCACACACATATACACACACACTATGATATATGGACACACACACACACACACAAACAAAACGTATCAACTTTTAAAGGCATTAGCTCTTTGTAAAGGTAGGAAGGGTAGAGAAGAGAGAGGAAAGACAGAGACTGAGCAGTTGGTACCCAAACTACCATGATATAGAAGTCCTAACGCTCAACAACACAATAGAGGATGGCAGTCTCAACAGTTTTTTATATATTTTATAAAGACTAGAAGAGGGGAGTCCTAAGTTTCTCAACACAGTAATAAGAAATGTCTAAGAAGATTGCTGTGTTACTTACTAGGCTTCATCACTGCCCACTCTATGCATGAGTTGATTTATGACTCTGTACTTCATCAACATGTGTACATGTCAATTTCAAAGCTATATAAAAAGGCAAAGAGTGTTTGGGGTTTATAAGTCAATTAGCTAAATATTAGAGAATAGAATATAAAAGCAAAAGTTGTTTTTAAAATATTGTTTAAAACACATAAAGCCCAAACAGGATATTCTGACTTTAAGATTTTGATAAATTACCAGCAAGATAACTTTAACAAACTCCTTTGCACTTAAATCTCAAAAAATAGTATGAACTCCTCAAGTGTGTGACTCATTATGTTCCATTTATGTGTGGTTAAATGTTGAACGCAGGAAGGGGAGCAGAAAGATGAAAGAAAACATGCCATGTATGAGCCTAAGAGGGGAAGAGAATTTCCAAGAACGACAAGTTCTTGAAATGGAAGCTTCCTATGTGTTTTGGTAAAAAGAAATACCTAACATAAAGAAGGCATTATCATTGCATCATGCAAATATTGACCGTGTATCAACAGCCCCTTTCCCCTGGAGTCTGCAGAGACAGCTCTGTGTACCCCACAGTCTCTTGCACTGGAGCCAACAGCCGACAGTGTACTAGATCAAAGCCTTGATACACAGATGCCCTGCCATTTGCTATTAAACAACTGATAAGAGTACAAAGCAAGTCTCTGGGCACTTTCACCACACTTTGAACAGCAGCTAGTTAAAAGGGGGTAACAAATGTCAGCATTTCAGATGATGTCATGGTTCTCGAACGTGTAACTTCTCTTGGCCTGAGATGGAAAACAGAACTCATTTTTTTAAGGAGCAAATTTGAATACCATTTCATTATTTATGCTCTTTTTTATCTGAAGAATTTGGTTAAAGATACTTTTAATGATATCTTCAAGATTTTTTTTTAAAAAAGACAGAATATAATTCTATCTGCATAATTTACGTAAGGTGTCTCAAGGTGCTGATCAGCAAGTAAAGGTTTGCGCTCAGTGCAAATAATCAAGGCCTGAATTCATTAAGGAGTCTGAAGATGCTGTTGTTTGCAGAGTTTTTGAGGTGTGTGTGTGTGTGTGTGTGTGTGTGTGTGTGTGTGTGTGTGAGAGAGAGAGAGAGAGAGAGAGAGAGAGAGAGAGAGAGAGAGAGAGAGAGGGCACATCTTGCCTATTCATTCCAAAACCATAAAAAGTGATGTGAAATGAAGACCATTCTTATCCTCTTGACATTTTGGCCTAAGAAGTAAAACATTTACCACCTAGCATTTCAAACTAAGTCAAATTTAAGAAAAAAAAAGTGTGTGTGGGTTTTTTTTTTAGTTAAGCATCATATAAGTAAGTAAAAAAATATGAAATGAGTCTTCAAAATCCATTTCTTTGGCTAAGAAACATACAAAGGTTTTCAGAGAGACCCGCAATCCTGAGTCTCCATCGAATGTCTTCCCCAAGCCAAAGAAAGTAGCCAGCCTTAGAGGTAAGTTCACCAGGCTACACTGATGATGCATGATGGAGAAAAACTATGACAAAAATCCACATCTAAGGCTGTTAAGAAGTTGTAAAAGAATATTCAACGAGCAAGTATCTGCCTTCACTGAGAACAGAGGTTCTCAGCCTGTGGGTCATAACCCTTTGGGAGCGGAATGACCCTTTCACAGGGGTCACATAAGACCATCCAACAACACAGGTGTTTATATTACAATTCACAACAGCAGCAAAATAACAGTTACGAAGTAGCAACAAAATAATTCTATGGTTGAGGTCACCACAACATGAGGACCTGTATTAAAGGGTCACAGAATTAGGAAGACTGAGAATCACTGACTTAGAAGGACCACATAGTAAATCTCAGGAACACTATTTCGCCTTTCCAGATTTTATAATAATAATAATAAGAAAAAAAATCAATGTATATTCACAGCGCCACCTACTGCTTTGCGCTAACACTACAACACCCAGCGAATGGAAAGGGACTCTTTTTAAGGGGCATCTGCCCTGATGGTCTTGAGTCGCTGTGGTGTGTTATATACATTTGGCCATAGGCCAACTCCTTCTTCATTTAAAAACTCATATTTGCTTGCAATTAGCTACGGTGTAATGAAAAACGATCCATGCAAACCTGAGAAGGGTTGTGCTCTCGATCTAGCATTGTTTGACCTCATTTTCTGGTTAGGCTGCACCATCGTGCCCGGGATAAAGTTACTGAGATGATTGTTAGGATTCTCCTTGCACATCATCACCACACACGCTCCCAAACTTGCTGAGATTTCTTTAGTTGAGATCAGGAGTAAATAATTTTTAGGCTGTTATTATGTCATACAAATAAAAATTTCTAGATAGTTATTAAAATCTATAAGCAATCTGTTTAATGTATAAAATTCCAGCATCTGGGCAATTTGGTATTTCCTCTTGCTTAGAGTCTTGTTGATAAATTTCCTCTTGCTTAGAGTCTTGTTGATAAAGCCCATATTTGATGAGAATGGAACAATTTCTACCTATTAAATGATCACATGATCATGTGGCGATTTTTTTTAACATGCCTCCTGTTGTGAGGCATCATTTAATGCAGTATTCCTATCAGATAAATATAATCTCAGCTTGACCGTGAGGATGCAGCAAGCCACAATGGAGTGTTGTGTAAGATGAAGGAAGACTTGGGGCTGTGTCAGATGCAAGGAGGCTAAGAAGAGAAGGAATAAGTAAATGCAATGTGTGATCTGGGTCCGTCTTTGGAAGAGAAGAAAAACTTGAACAAGCAGACAGTCTTTCACAGAGAATATCAAATCAACGCTGACTCTCTTGAATTTGTTAAGTTGTGACATTGGTAAATACATTCTGCAGCACATAGCAACAGAACGAACATGTAGACCGTGACTGAAGCTAATCTCAGAAGTTTTGGGAAAAAAAATATACTTCAGAAAGAGGAGGGTGGCAAGACAAACAGACAAAAGAATTCATAGCTGGCGAACCCGAGTAAAAGATAACAGGAGTAGCTTGTACTATTCTTGTAACTTGGTTGTAAATTTGAAGTTATTTTTAAATCAGGTAAATGTTAGATAAACATTCCTCAATTTTTAAGACAGTTTTACAAGATGAGTGATACTGAAGGACACCAGCCTGCTTGTTTTCCATTACAAAGAATCTTTCTCCTTTTAAGGCAGCAGGAGAGCTACCAGAGGTTGCAGCATCAACAAAAGAGCTTGTCCTGGCCCCACGCGCGGCATCCTTTGCAGCAACTCCTCAAAAGATGGCACACCGCAGGTGCCAAGGACCCCTTCCCTAGCTCAGGTGTGGCCGCCCGCATCATCTCACAGGACCTCGTGATCAGGTGATTCATCCTTAAACACTGCCTCAGGAGCTTTCTGGGGATGAGATAACAATGATAAAACACCCAGTCGTCTCCCACAGGGAGCTCAGAGGTGGCGAGGAGGTCACTGCGTAGACAGAGCCCCAACTGCGGCCTTTGATCTGTTTTTAAGCCTGAAACTACATGTAAAGAGGTCAGCCCTTGGGTTAACAAAACAGTTCCAGGTATTTTGTATAGATAGTGCATTTTGTGCAATTGTGCCCTTTGTTATGTGATAAAAGATTGTCGAGTCAAAAGTACAAATGCCAGGGGCTCTTAGGATCCAACATTAATGCCCTCTCCAGACCCCAGGTTTCCTTACACTGTACAATCAAAGCTCATTAGAAGAGAGGATGAATGAGCCTACCTCCTCCATTAAAGTGCCAAGAGCCACAGAGAAAGAAGAGAAAAAGACAGATCAAGAAATATGGCAAAAGTGAAAGTCTCTTCAGTGACCCATGTGATTATTTGTAATTTTTGTAAAGCATACTGATTAAACAGCAAATGCTAAATAAAGTAATACAAGGCATTCGTTAATGTTTAAGTTAATCATTCCTCTTGCTGGTACTACAGCGTATGTATCCCAGTTACACACCACGGACTCTAGGAAAGGGTTCATTTAATGCTTGCATATTAATCCATATGCATAAAAGCAACAATTAAATATTAAAGGAAAAAGATTGTTTTATTAAGTGGAAATTTTGTCCATCAACCAATGCCTCATCTGTAATTGTTTCAGCAGGACTTACAGTGCACAGTCCCCTAGTACCAAAGCTTAGAATAACAATCTTTCACCTGCATGCGTTTTCTTCCTCCTGAACTGGTTGACAGTTTAATCAACACACGAGTCAAAGACTGAGAAAAAAAAAGCAGGTCAGGGCCAGGGCTTGATTCTGCAGGCCATGTTGCAGACACAGTGTTTGCACCTCTGAGGGTCCTCACCTGCCAGCTGTGCTCACGATTCCGAAGACCTTCGTTTACAAACCATTAATAAAGGATGGCTACACTAGATCCAGTTTCAGAAGCATCAAGGGACTTCTGGAGTCTGCTAGAGGCCGACTCACAGCAGACAGACAAGAAAACTCAGAGCGAAGCAAGATGAACCGTTTACTGTTTTCTCACAGTCCTGGTTTCCTCATCTGAAAAATGGGGTAAGAGTCATCACTCAGATGCCAGCTCAGGGGCATGGAACTGGCAAGTGTCTGCTACTACTGTGAAAAGTACCAGCCACTGAAATGTCCTCACCGATGCTTCCCAGGGCTCTTCAATGTATAGGGGTCTGCAGGTCTTCTGTGTCAAGTGCATGGATTTGTTAATACTCTAGGGATAGACTGAATTATTAGAATTTTTAAGAGGTAAGCCCCTGTACTGTGTTCCAATACTCAAAACTTTGAGACCCAAGACAACATGTTGTTTAGCTATACAGGCTACTTATTCTGTTGTTTGTCTTTCTTTAAAAAGGACATTTTATTATGGTTTCACATGTGATTTCTTCCCTTGATACCCTGTTCGTGTGCAGTGTAATACTGCTGACTATGCACAATGCTGTACAGTGAACCTCTACAGCTTAGTTATAGTGCATGACTGAAGTTTTATATTTATTGTTTAGCAACTCCCTCATGCCCCAGTTCCTAGTTCCTGGATGCTACTGTTCGCTGTTTCTGAGAATTTGACTGTTTTAGATACCATGCTATAAACAGCCCATGTTATATCTGTCTTTCTAGGACTGACCTGTTTTATTTATTGTATTGTCCTCCAGATTCATCCATATTACCACATGTTATAGAATTTGCTTTTCTTAAAGGCTAAATATCCATCCATCTGCCAATAAGAAAATTAGCCTGTTTCTACAGCTTAGCTCTCACACATGTGCCATAGTGAACTGGGAATATTAATACTTCTTTAGAATTCCAGTTCAAATTTTTGGATAGATATTCAGAAGTAGAGTTGAAAGATCATATAATAGCTTTTTATGACCCCTTATGTTGTTTTTATAGTGGCTACATTTTCCCATTGTATAACAATCCCAGTGTCTATTTGTTCCAATCACAAAGACAGACATCTTCTGGGTTTTTGATAGCAGCATCCTAACAGGTGAGGTGTTATCGGTATCTGATTTCTGACATTGATCATCTTTTGTGTATTTCTCAGCCATTTAAAAAAAAAAAGCCAATCCAAGCAACCTGAAGAGAAACCAGAGTATTGCTGGGCAGTTGTATCTTCTTTATAGAAATGTTTCTCCAAAGTCATGGTTTGTATTTAAATCAATATTGTTGCTGTTTTGACCCTGGGTTAAACAGGTTCTATTTGCTATTGAGTTACAAGCAGTCTCTTACATTTTGGCTGGCAGCCCCTTAGCTGATATACATACTGCTAATATTTTCTTCCACCCTGCCAGTCATCTTAATATTTGTCGTTCGCTGTGCAGAAAGTTTTAGATTTGACATGTTCCCACTTAACCTATTTTGCTTTTGTTGTCTTCTTTGCAATATGATTACTTGGCAGGAAATTACTGCCAAGATCAATGCCATAACATTTCTTCCAAGAGTTTCACAGCTTCACGTCCTAGGTTTATGTCTTTGAAACATTTTGAATTGTTTTATCTACGGTACAATTGTCCAATTTCATTATTTACTGGTGAAAATTGGGGTAACTGATTGTGGGTTCTTCTCATCCTTATTAAATTACTTGTTGTATGTATAGGTATGTCTCTGTATTCCTTACTTGATTCCATTAGTCTATATGTGTGTTTTCCTGTTGGTATTATAGTTTTAATTACTGCCACTTTTTAATGTGTTTTGAAAGTAGGAAATTTGATGCTTTTAGCCTAGTTCTTCCTTTATGAGATTTATTTGGCTATTTGAGGTTTTCTGTGACTTCATGTGAATTTTAAAATTTTTTTTTTGAGATAGAGTCTAGAACTAGCTCTTGTACACCAGGCTGGCCTCGAACTCACAGAGATCTGCCTGCCTCTGCCTCCCAAGTGCTTGGATTAAATGTGTGCTCCACCACCGCTCGGCTCATTTTTCATTTTGTAAATGTACCATTGGAAAATTGACAGAAATTTCTTTCAATATGTAGATCACTTTGGGTAGCATGGAAATTTTCAACAACATTAAGTTTTAAAACCCATGGACACAGAACAGCTTTTCCCTCTGATCATGTTTCCTCTAATGTCTCATTGGTAGCTTTCCGTTTCCAGCGCATAAGTTTTTGACATTAAGTTTTATTTCTAAGTAGCCTACTCTTTAATGTTACTATTAATGAGACTTTCCCAATATTCTCTTAAATTGGCTTGTTGTGAACGCTTAGAAACACAACTGATTTTTGTATTCTGATTTTGAATCCCACTACTTTACTGAATTAACATGTTAGTTCCAATACACGTTTTTGCTTCTGTCCTGTCTAATCCCTCTGGCCAGGTCTTCCAGTACTGTGTTGGTCATCCTTGGCTTACTCTCCACCTTTTAGGAAAAGAAGTCCTTTCTCACTATCGTGAGTGATATTCACTCAGAGCTTTTCTTTTACATTCCTTATTTTGTGGAGGCAATTTTTCTTTGCTAGTCTATTACACATTTAAAATATGAATTTTCACTGAGTTTCATCAGACGTCTTCTGCATCTTTGTTGGTCCTTCATCCTGTTAATGTGGCCTACCACACTGATTGAGGTCCAATGTTGAAGCATCTTTCATCTCAGGAATTGATCCCACTTACTCAGTTTATGTGATGGTGAGTTTTGTTTGCTAGAGTTTCACTTGAGGATTTTTGCATGTGTAGTCACTGGTTTTTCTCATTTATAACTTAAATTTAATGTCTCACAAACCACAATGCCCAATGATAAGAAAGGTAAACATAAATAAATTGCCTTTGCAAGGATTATGTATTATAAACCTAAGCCTAACAACGACATTCTGGCTGGCAAGTATTTATATGGTAAACTGAATAAAAAGAGAAATATCAATTAACGCTATTTCCTAGGTTTATGAGTCTGCATTAATAACTTATGTTTACTGGGAAAAATTAGCATTTTTCCTCTAGTAAATTATGTGCTGTCCACAGGGTTAGTTAAAAAATGAAGAGGCAATTAAGTCTGCACTGGAGACGAGCTTCACAGTGTCGTAAGGAATGGGAACCCTGAATTCTCACGCCCGGCTTTTCATGTGGCTTTACACAGAATGCTTAATTTGTGGTCCTGTAGATGGCAGATAGCCTGACTCTGTTTACCAAGACCCGTCTACAGCCACATTTGTGAATCAACTCCAGTTCTACACAAGATGTTTGTGAAAGTTGTGTGCTTATTTTGAGGGATAGAATAGATTTCTAAGGAAGGGAGAATTTCCGGAATTGAGGAAAACGGATGCTAAAGCCCATTGTGATGATCCACGTTCACATCTTTCCACTTAACAAAGAACAAAGACTCAAGTGGTGGTGCCTGCAACTTCAGAAACTGCGGTGGGACCTGCAGACAGCACCCTCAGATGGGGATGAAAAAGAGAACCCCATGGCATTTGCCATTACATCTGTTCTTTCCGAACCTAACTGCATTCCCCTCATGCTTTGACTTATTTAGAAAACCAAGAACCCAGGAGGCCTTTAAAAAGTATTTATCACAAAGAATAATCTATTCCCAAATCCTGACTCCGATAGTCACAGCGAGGTACAGAGACATCCGACATTGACCTCTGAGCCAAGGAAATGGGGCCAAGTGACCTCACTTCTTACTAAGGGGCAGGTTTAACTTTGTTTGTAGAGAATAATTTGTTCAGTCCAAAAGAAATAAACAATATCAGGCTTTTGCCGTTTGCTTGTGATTTTCCTTAGATAAACTCATTTGTCTGAGTTTAGAGTGAATTGCGTTTGTTCCCTCAAAGACATGAAATTGTGCTGCTTTCATTGATTTCCCGCGAGCATTAAGTACTTTTCCTATTTACTTTTTTTCACGTGTATTTTTAGCTGTCACTGGAAATCACCGCCCTTGCCCAAGATGGATGATGCCTTGCAATAAAAACTGGAAACAAGAGAAAAGATAACTTAAAATCTCATGCATTTCAGAAAGCACATTGGAGAGGCTTACTTCCCTCCCCCCCTCAATTTACAAACTCTCCGGATAAGTTCTGCCTGGGAAATAATGATGAGATCCCCGAAGGGCTAGCTGTGCTAACTCTTGTTGGGCAGGAGAGAAACCGAGCTCAGCAGTTTGTTGCCAATGAATCTGCCAGCTAGCATTTGTAGTCCCCACCATCCTTGTATCCTGCATTAAGCCCATCATTTCGTACCTCCTAAACTCCTAGATCAATCTTTATCTGAAATCAATTTCATGCTTTTCTGTGTAAAAATTGGCAGCCAGAGTTTATCCTCGTCACCACATGGTGTACGGCAGAATCATCTCTGGACATATGGCGGCTTCGGCTGGGGTTTGTTTCCCCTCTTTCACACTGTTCCTCTGGAGGATAGGTTTCTCCTCCACACCATCTCAGTTTGCTCATTTCATTAAAGGCACTGAGGCATTTAGTGACATTTTCATTTGTATGCAGCAGCATCTGATGCTGTGTGAAGCATACAGAAGAAAAAGAAAAGCCAAAACATCATTGCAATGTTGTTTCCACCCTTGGAAAATGTTTCCTCTTTGTATTAATAAAACAATATTTCCTAAAACTTACATTGAAAAATATAGAAGGAGCTGATAACTTAATCAAATGGAAAAATCAATGGAACAATGGGAAATGTGCCTCCTGCACAAGCGTGAGACCTGCGTTTGGATCCTCAGCACCAAACTGAAAGCCGGGCATGGTGGTTTGCTTCTGTAACCCTAGGACTAAGAGGAGAGCGGAAAAAGGCAGATGCAGGAAGCTTACTGCATCCGTCAGCCAATTGGAGAACTCCAAGCTCAGTGAGCCACCTCATCTCAAAAAACATAAAATGAAGCCGGCCAGTGATGGTGCATGTCTCTAATCCCAGCACTCAGGAGGCAGAGGCAGGCTGATCTCTGTGAGTTCAAGACCAGCCTGTTCTACAGAGCGAGTTCCAGGACAGGTTCCAAAGCTACACAGAGAAACCCTGTCTTGGAAAACCACACACACACAGAAAAAGTCATAAATTGAAGAGCAATAGAAAACACAGTGGACACCAACCTTAGACCTTCAAAGGCAAGTTCACACATGTGCACATGTACGCACATGCATATGAGCACACACACTCACAATCTACATGCACATAAAACAAGTATTAAAAAGCATAAAATTAGAAGAGTTGAGACCTTTAATGAACAAACTGATGTCATCTAGTCTGTGTCTTTTCTCCTGCTCTTCTGTTTCCTCTCTTTTTCACCCATTGCTCTTCTCCCCTCCCCTCCCTTCCCCCTCCTTTTCTTCTCTCACCTCTCCTTTCCTCCCATCCTCTCTCCTCTTCTCACCTTTCCTCCTGTCTTCTCACCTACTTCCCCTCTTCTTTCCTCTCCTCCCCTTCCTCTCTTTTCTACTCCTAATAGTTTCTATATTCTCTTCTTCCTTCCTTACTGGCTAATCTCCCTGTCAGATGTCAGAACCAATGAATGTCCACCCATTCCCAAAGAAGGGTCTAGGATTGCTTCTGAGCTGAGTTTTGGAGGAAAGTTGTATGGTAAACAGTAGGTCTAAAAGAATAACCTTGGATCAGTAAAAGCAGCAGCAGCAGTAGTATCTGAACACCTGCTAAGGAAATAAACCCTCAGTCCCCTCAACAGAACTGCTGAATCAAAGCCCTGGCTAGCAATGCACACTAAAGCTTGACGATGATTGGACTAGAATAGTAGGGGAGTGCTACAACAATGGCTGTACACATATGGTATTGGAGGTAGGGACTGGTTTAGATCCTACAGTCAGGATGTCATTACTTGATATATATATTAAACAAACAGTGGGGCTGGAGAGATAGCTCAGCTATTGCTTTTCCAAGGACCGGAGTTTGGTTCCCAGCACCCATGTCAGATGGTACATAATCATCTATAATTCCAACTCCAGGGTATTGGACACTTCTGGCCTCTTCAGGCACCTGCTGTCATGTGCACATACCCAGGCACACTTACAAACACACACACACACACACACACATCCACACATTTGAAAATATTACAAATAATTTTTTGTTAAAAAAAAGGACTGGAATGTATTTGCATGACTCCATGTACTTGTTCTGGTCAGCACATTCTTCTTGCAACCCTACCTCCTACCTCCATTACCCCCATAACTGACCTTTAACACCAATACTCACAGCTACACAAAAATGGGAACAGCATTCAGGATAAAATGTTAATGCAAACTTTGTAAAAGTAGGTACTACTGGGGTTTGTTGACCCTTAAACTCATGTACATTTGATGGTAGAAGAACCTTAGGTAGTAGCTGCTGGGCTTTTGAGCAAATGGAGACCTTGGTTTCTTCTACAAGGTGATTGCTAGTGATAGCGTCTCTGAGGTCACATTCAGATCTCAAACATTTTATCATCCTGTGTGACTCTGAGATGGATCTAAGAGCTACCTTGTTGACAGTCCCTTCAGAATTTGGGATTTTAAATAGGGCATGCTCTCTCCCAAGCAGACGTCACGACGTAGCTTGGAGCCAACTGGTTCCTTCTGTGTGGGTAGGGAGTCAGCTTAGTGTCGGGATGCTCACTATGAAGCATGAAGAACTGAGTCTGGATCTTTTGCACCCACATAAAACTTGGGCATGGTGGCATGAGGCTGTAATCCCAGCGCTGGGGAAGCAGAGGCAGACAGGTCCTAGGGCTCACTAGCCAGCCAGTCTAGACAAAACAGTAAGAAACCCTGTCTCACAAAATAATCTGGAGAGAAAAAAGTAGAAGACACTCAATACTGACCTCCAGGTATGCACGCACATGCACATACACATGCATGGGCACACATGTATATGCACAGAATTCCATTTGTATGAAGCCACAATATCACAAGGGATTCTGAAAGAATGCAGGACCAAGTGTTATCAAGAAGAAAGACTCAAGGGGAATATCTGAGTTATTAGAAAAATGTGTGTCAAGGACTGGTGATACATTTAGGGCATAATTCCTTATTCTTCATGCAGACTTTACAGCTGGGACTCCAATTTATCAGTGAAAGCTCCTGGATGGAGATTCCTTTGGACTCCCAGGTCCAAAGACAATAACTAAAGTCAAAGAGAAGAAGTAGGATGGGAGCAAGACATTAAGTGGGAAAAAATGTGACGACTTCCAACACTATTTGACAAATTCACAAGTCTTGTGAGACTTTCGGGAGGGAGGAAGAGAAGATGAAAGACGAGAAGAAAGAGGAGGAGGAAGGGGAGGAAAAGATAGCAACAGTCAAGGTCACTAGAGAGCAGGGTTCTAGCACATTCCTTGGCACAAAGAATCTCGTTCCTCTTCCTCACTCTCAATCCCAAAAAACCTCACCCAAAGCCACAGCACAGAGGTGGCCCCAATACCAATCCTCACATTCGCAGAGATCCTTTGCCACAGAAACAGCCCGCATCCATTCAACTTCCATCCTTTACCCACCTGACTCAAAACATCAACCTGACTTCCTTCCTGGCTTGACTTAAAACACAGAAATTCATCCCTACCTGGAATCACATCAAGCAGGAATGCATATAACTGGCTTCTCCCAGCGCGCACACGAGTGTGTGTGTGTGTGTGTGTGTGTGTGTGTGTGTGTGTGTGTGTGTGTGTGTGTGTGTGTGCGAGGAAAACATCTGCCACATTTTTTTTTGTCATTGTCCATTTCAGGAAGAAATAAATTTTATTAGTATTGATATTTGAGGTCAAAGTTTGAGATGACTTTTTTTAAAGACTGAATTTTCTCAGAGTTTACTGGGATTAGTGATTCTGACAAGCTGTTATGCATTTATTTTAATCTCTTGCCAAAGAGAATAATTTCTTCACAGATAAAAGCATACGTGCAAAGCAGCTATTGTGTGTGCACAGTAGCACACTTTTAAACCCTGTCCTATTAAAGAAGAGAGGATAACAACCAAATGTGCCCTAAGAACCAAGGTCCATACTTACATTACTGGGTGTTAGGCCATTAAATCAATGCATGCTGGGTGGGAACTTTGCTCCTAATGTGTGTACAATTTTATGAGTTCTTTGACTACAGAGCAAATTCACAGGTACAGGGTAGCTTCTTAAGTCTATAATTCTTTAATAGCTTTTGCTTTTAGCATTTCCCTCCCTGCTTGCTCAGTAAATGGTTTAGTTTGGATTGAGAGTCAAAGATAATTGAGCATGGAAGTGCTGAGCTTGTGTTCCTTTCTAAAAGGGTTAATGGCTAATAGTCAGTGAGTTAAAATTAAAGGGAGAGGGTATTGAAGGAGGTGCCGGGTGTACCTTAATTTTTTTCTTTTGAGAGTAATTGTTTGTATATATGGTGATCTATAAGCTAAAGTCAATTTTAATACACGATGTTGAAAGCCAGATTCTGCCAATGGAGGCAAATCTCTCTGATGTCTTTATATTAAAGGGGTCAAGGTGAACTGGAGACATTCAGTATTGAGCAAGAGGATGATTGAAGATCAGGAAAGAAAGGGAGGCCTTGGAAGGCCTTATAATAAAGATGGAAATCCAGTGTTTCTATTACTACTTGGGAAAGGAAAGACCACAGTCTAATGGAGTGTTTCCTGGACTTTGATTGGAAAGACTGCTTAAATAAAGAAAAAAAAAACCTATATGATAACAAGAAAAGTGTAACATGAGGGCATGGTTGGTTTCTGTCCTCCCACCAGGTCCCACAGTCATTAGGTCCCAAAGAAAATCACACAGAGGTCTCCAGAGGATTATAAACTGATTGGCCCATTGGCTCGGGCTTCTTATTAGCTCTTGTAGCTTATATTAACCCATTATTCTTATCTATGTTAGCCACATGGCTCAGTACCTTTTTCAGTGGGGCAGGTCACATCCTGCTTCTTCAGTGGTCTGGGCAGGACTGGGAAAGAACTTCCTTCTTCCCAGAATACTCCTGTTCTCATTGCCCCACCTCTACTTCCTGTCTGGTTTTCCCGCCTATACTTCCTGCCTGGCCAATCAGCGTTTATTTAAAACATGATTGACAGAATACAGACAATTCTCCCGCACCAGAAAAGGAAAGAAGAATCAAGGTAGCAAAATTATGAAGGTAGTTAAAGAAGAAAGAGCTAAATGGCTTACTAGCCAGGAACTGCCAAGGCTTTCAAATAGGAGAGGCAGAGCCATCTTTAAGCTGTCCATTTTACACAACCTGCCAGGTGGAAGTTGCATATTCGTGGCAAGAGATCCCTCCCTCACTCTCCCTCAATTATAGCAGAGTTAAAGACTGACTTCCTGTCCAAACCAAATGTTGAATGGGGTCTCTCTTCTCAGAGATCTGGGGACAATTTTTCACAGTGGGATTTCTAGCTCCAGTCGTCCATAGATGTCCAAGAGCTGACAAGACTCCAAGCACCAGGCTGAGGATCCACAAAAGAAGCTGTGATGACATTCAGTCCTCAACAGGACAGTTTGTCCATAAAGCCAGACAAGTGAGACTGACACACGTTTAATACCGGAAGAGAAAGAAATCACTCGAGGCAGAAATGGGGAGTTTGCATTACGTGTTTAATTACGAGGCTTACCCGTAAAGCCTTGAGAACTGAAATAGGATGACTTTGCCTCTGCTCTCCTCTGATAGTCCCCTTTACTCAGAGCCTGCTTAAAGGAAAAGGAAACACAGACTGCATAACTCCAGAAGAGAATGTTCCCTGAGCATCTTTCAACTACACACCAGAGCTATTGCTCACCTGTGCTCAGCTGAGAACACACCTGTGCACTCAACTTCAGCTGGAGTCTGACACCCTAGATGTGTTCTGAGAATGCCTGGATTTACCAAGCAGAATGCAGGAACTGGACTGTGTGAGAGAAAATTATGAACCCTAGGACCATCCTTAGTTTTATCCTTGTTTTTTGTTCTATTTTTTGTATCCGTCGTTATTAAATAGTCTATTTTTTAATTTCCCCACAGGGGGAAAACATAGAGCTACTTGATCTCTTTGCTGCCAAACATACAGAGATGCTGCAGTGAGACCCAATCAGTCATCACCTATAAATACCTCAGTGTTTCTGATGAAAGGAATGGGATAAATTAAATATTTCATCACCGTCTTCATTGTTCATGTGCTTCCTTTGGCCCTGGCCTGCGCACAGCATTTTATTATTGTCACATGAGGTTAATAACAACAGTGTCCTCTTCTCCTTTGCTCTCAGCATCAATGCAGAAACAATCAAATGCCTATGATTTTCTAATTTTTTTTTTACTGCTGATCACTATTAGGCTATTTTAGGCCTATTTTCACTCATGATATCATATATGAATAATATTAATGCAATATAGAACTCAGAAACACGCCTCTGTGCTAATGAAAATAGAAGGGTCCATTTCTTGCTCTGTGACTCTGGACTAATGGAGAATAATATGCTTATTGTAGATGCTTAGTACAATCTGCAATTCCCAGGTCCAAGCGAGAAACCCTGTCTCAAAAATCAAAGTTGATGGCTTCTGAGGAATGATACCCAATGCACACATTCTTGCATGTGCAAGCATGCACACACACACACACACACACACACACACACACACATCACACACATGAAAGGAGCCTAAACACATTCACTAGAATAAATAAGAGTATTTCTAGTCGCCAGAGAGAACTGATAACAAATTTTAAATACTTGAAAATTATCAACAGGCTAGTTTCTCAGTTAGTTAACGATCCTCAGTCATCAGAGTGTCCAGGGGAGTTAGTTACCAGTTTCCGGCCTGCATCCCCACCCACCCAGCCTAGAGAATTATATTAGAGTTATGGAATTATGTTAGAGTTTGGGTTGCTGGTGCCCTTTACAAAGGAGAAACACAGAAATCCCTATTCACCCAAAATAGGACTTCAGCTGATCAAAGAATCCAGTCTGATAAACCAATGAGCTTGTGGTTCTACTTAGAGAAGCATAGCAACACTTAAGGCAGCTTAAGTACTAAGTATCTCTACCCCTCCACAAGTGATGGCTCATGGAAGCTGCACTGCTTACTAGACTTGCTCCCACAAATCTTCCTCCTTCTCTATCCTTCCCCAAGGTTATAGACCTCACAAATCTAGCTTAGGATTCTATGCAGCTCATGTAGGAGTGAGAGATGACCAGACACCGGATCGAGGCTCTAACGACCTTCTGCATCTTCTACAAGGGGATGATAATGGACCGGACCCATGGGGTTGCACTCACTTACTCCACTCTTCATCTGTCTCTGACATTCACTTCCTCCTCTTCTCTGATGTTTCCTAAGCCTGCCTTGAAGGAATATATATAAAGGAATATAAGTATATATATGTATATACTTAGTGTTATATTGCTGTAAAAAGACACCATGAGGCAGTTTTTAAAACAAAGTATTTAATTGGGCACTTGCTTACAGTTTTAGAGGGTTAGTCCGTGATAATCACAACAGGAAGCAGATAGGCATGGCACTGGAGTAGTAGCTGAGTACTTTACATCCTCATCGACAGGGAGCAGGCAGAGAGAGAGATTAGCATGGGCTTTTGAAAATTCAAATCCCACCCCCCATAACATACCTCTTCCAACAAGATCACTCCTACTCAACAAGGCCACACCCAAGAGTCCCCTAAGAACCTGACAATCAAGCAATTAAACTCATAAGCCTATGGGGGCCATTCTCACTCAAACCACCACAAACAGTATAGACTACAGCAACAGATATTTATTCCCAAGGGTTTGACCAGTTATGACCTTCTGCTAAGAACCCCCACCCACCATAAAAATGTTTCCTTCTATTATAGACAACACAGGAGAAATCCAAGGTTATAAGCACAAATATTTAGAAGGTAATTTGAAAGGTGACCATCCCCACCTAACAAGATAATAGCAGGAACTTCCCAATTAAGGCCCATGCTTCCCCCAGATACAAGTTGTTAACCTGGTTTCCCCACTGTGGTCCAGTCTTAAATCCAAATAGAACAATTAGAAAGCTGCACCTAGAAACAGTCTTGTCACAGTGTATCCAGCATGCTGGTGCCCAGCATGGAGATAGTATTAACACACAGAGTCCTTGGCATAGCTGGACCATGGACGCAAATCCTCCCCACAGCACCTTCTGTCCCTATAGATGCTAGCAAACAAAGAGAGGCATAGCTGGACCATGGATGCAAATCCCCCAAATCCCCCCCACCAGCATCTTCTGTCCCTATAGATGCTAGCCAACAAAGAGAGGCATAGCTGGAGCATAGATGCAAATCCCGCCCCAGCATCTTCTGTCCCTATAGATGCTAGCCAACAAAGAGAGGGCTTCCAGTTTAGTCACTGCTTATTTTTTCCTGTGTCCTGAAATCAGAGCACACAGTGTCTTCAGCAACAGGGGTTTGCCATTGGTTAGCATTCAATCAACAGCAGTGGGAATAACCTACAATGTGTGTGTAGCTTCAAAAACTCCCCAGCCAAAAACTCAGTAGAGAGATAATTCACCCCAACATTACCTATCTTATAGGCATGCCGTTTCCCAGCCACACAGGTTACCCTCTGCTCATAACTGGTTTAATGACTGCTTTTATATTTATAGGCACAAGTTGTCATTGGATTTTCCAAATACCTTGCCAGCTATCATCTGCCTTACCAAACCATTAAAGTCTTGGGACCTTGTACCGGGTATGGGTTGAGTTCCTATCTTCATTCATTTAACTTGTCTTTTAGATGCTTTGCTAAATCTGTAAGCTGCTCAGAAGCTGGCATTTTATAAGGAAACTTATTTTACAAATGGTAGACAGAATCTCTGGCAGCCCATTCCAATCAAGTGCGATTTGGTCTTGGGATTCAGAAGATAAGAGGATAATAAAAGTTAGGTCTAATAATACAGCATGAGAAGCTCCCATCAATTGTATCAATTGTCTGTTCTGTTTATAGCCAAAGGCCAGCATTGTCCTCAGCCTTGATCGAAGAAGCTTACTTGTGCAACAAACAGTGGTTAATGCAGAGACTCATGGCTGATCAAGATGCTGAGAACAAGTGACCCTTGAGTGCTCACATTATAAGGGACACATGTATCATCTCCTCCAAGGCTCAGGGCACATTGCAAAATGGAGTTGGGGAGAACACAAGATCAGAACAGTGAGGAGGGCCGTGAAATGTACTCTCTTATAGGCACGATATAACATGGCACAATACTCAAACTCACAAAAGCTGTAGTTTCCTGCATAGATAGAGTCTACACAAGACTGAACCCCTAGACATTCAGTTATAAATAGGGAGAGTTTGTGGTTTCTGCCTGACCCAGGGGAACTAATATCAGTCAAGAACTACTGTGGAGAGGAAGTGATTGTCTTCCTGTAGTCCCTGGGGAGTCTCTCATGTTCCAGTTGGTAGTTTCACACTCATGCTCATACAGATGGCCCAGTAGATCGCAAAGAATGAAACAAAATTATATAAAAATGGGGATAGGTCTTGATGGGAGCAAGTGGGAGGAGGCTGGGTAGGTGGGGGTAAGAGTGGGAAGGGATAAGTATGATGAGAATGTTTTATGTATGTGTATGACATCATCAAAGGTAACTACTTAAGAAAAGAGCGATGTTAGGTATAGCATCATTGATGAGGGGTACCGCCACCTTTAGTTCCCTACAGCACATATCTATTCTCAGGGGCCGTCTGTCTGCTACACTGACCACACCTGGCTGTTGAAAGGGCCCCAGCTGTATGAACAATTAGTCTCCAGCCCTGCAGTTCACATTCTTAAGATAAACGCACCAATGGTGATATATAAGGTATGTCCCGGCTGGGGAGAAGTTCATACAGCCTAATGGAGGCAGGAATAACCATCTGCATCTAAGACAAGCTCAGCCCTTTTGTAATCTGGACCACTCTATCTCCATTTGTGTCAACTGCTTCTCAGTGCTCCAGGTGCGCCGGAGGCATCCACTAACCAGGACACACCTGGCCCCTCGATCCAACACTCACAGGAGCCCAAGTATCCTATATATTAGTACAAGGTCAATAAATACACAATTAAACATGTGGCTTCTGGTCACCTTGAATGGTCCCCACCTGTAGGTACCTCTGACTACCCTGTCAGGGAAGAAGCTGTGGCAATTCCAGCCTGTGATGTCATCTTCTTCTTTCAGGTCAGTGGGGATTGGGGTGCAGTGATATCCTTATCACTTACCCACTTAGGGAACTTCTCTCTCTTATCTACACTTCATGCCAAATCACCTGTGACTATGGAGGATGCACCCTATATGTTTATTTCTCCCTAATATTTGTGCAAGTCAAATCTAGCTTGGATCCTCTGGATGCTGTGTCCAAAGTTCATGGTGTCTTCAGAAATAGGGAATTACTTCCACCTCAGGGCAACCAAAGGCAATAGCAATAGCCTAGAGTGTTTTCAAAGTCTCTTGGACAACCCAGACCAACAGCTCAAAAGAGGGCTTCTCTCATGCCGAAGTGTGTTTTTCTTTAATCTATGGCTCTGGGGGTGGGGACGCATGTTAGCTCACGTGAGTATGTTTTAAACTATATATGTTGACACATATACCAACTTACATACACCACAGGTATTTTTAGGTAGTTCATTATGACTTTTTTGGACATCCTTATAGCTATTACTCTCCCCATCCTTTTTCTATGTTTATGTGTCTTTCCTCCCTAACTAAAGTTTCCCCTACCCCATTGTTTCATGTCTCCCTTCAGATCACTTGTGCTCCGCTATTCCGTTCTCTACCGCTGCTCTGCTGCTTCCCCCAACTACGATGGCCCTTTAATCACTTCCCTGGTTTCTGCAGTTACTCCAGGCTACATCCTCAAAACTGAAGATTTGGAGCTGGTTATCTCTGACAAGAGAACATGTCTTCCTGGGTCTACCATTCAGTTTGATCTCTTCTAGTCAGCGTATATATACCACATCTTCATTATTCATTCATATGTTGGAGGATGTGTAGGTTTCTTCCATTTCCCAGAGTAGCCATGAATATATGACTGAGTATCAGTGGAATATAATGTCAAGTCCTTTGGGCATATATCAAAGAGTGGTAAAGATGGGTCATATGGTATATATTTTTTTCAGCCTTTTGGGAATTTTCTACACTGATTTCCTGAGTGGTTGAGCCAGTTAACAATCCTACCAACAGTGAATGAGGGTGCCCTTTTCCACATCTTCTCCAGAATTTGTTTTGTTGATCTTTGTCATTTTGACTGGGGTATGATGAAATCTCAAAGTTGGTTGGATTTGCATTTCTCTAGTTGCAAGGGATGAAGGACAATTTTGAGACCATTCTTAGCTAGTTTTATTTCTTCTTCTGGGAACTCTCTGTTTAGATCCAAAGTCAAGTTTTTAAATGGGTCACTTCTTTCTTTCTTTCTTCCTTTCTTTCTCCCTTCCTTCCTTTCTTCCTTCTTTCCTTCCTTCCTTCCTCTCTCCCTCCCTCCTTCCTTTTCTTCTTTCTTTCCTCCCTCCCTTCCTCCCTCCCTCCTTCGCTCCCTCCCTCCCTTCCTTTCCTTTCATTTTTCTTCCTTCCTTCCTTCCTTCCTTCCTTCCTTCCTTCTTTCTTTCTCTATTTCTTTCTTTATTTCTTTTTTAGTTCTTTATATATTCTGGATTATATAGCTGGTGAAGATTTTCTCCCATTCTGTGGTCTCACTCTTTACCCTCTTGATTGTTTCTTTAGCTGTGCAGAAGCTTTTCAGCTTTATACAGTGCTATTTGTCAACTGTTGGCTTTAATTTTGGGACAAATGAAGTACTAATTATTGGGCAAATGGAGTCCATTCAGAAAGTCCTTTCCTACACCTCTATCATATAGGGCATTGCCTATGTTTTCTTCCAGAAGATTCACTGTTCCAGGTCTCACGTTTAGGTCTCTGATCCATTTGGAGTATTTTGTTGTTGTTTTGTTTTGTTTTTTGTTTTTAACAAGGTGGTAGATTTGTGACTAATTTCATTCTTCTACATGTAGACATCCAGTTTCCCCAGCATTGTTTGTTGAAGATGCTGTCTTTCCCCCAGCATGTGATTTTGGAAACCTTTAAAAATTGTTAAATGAATGAAGTTATGTGTATTTAGGTGTGGGTCTTTGATTCTGTTCCATTGATATATATGTTTGATTTTGTGCCAATACCATTTTGTTTACTGTGGCTCTGTAATATAGCTGGAGATTTGGAATGGTAATCCCTTCAGCGTTGTTCTCTTTGCTCAGGATGATTTGGCTATCCAGAGTCTTTTGTGTCCCATATGAATTTTAGGATATTATTTTTTATATTTCTGTGAAGAATAAGGTATAGACTTTAAAGGGATTGCATTCAACCTGTAAATACCCTTTGGTAAAATGATCATTTCCACAATATTAATTCTACCAATTCACACACATGGAACATCTTTCCATCTTCTAGAGTCTTCTTCTACCGCTTTCTCCAGAGGTTTGAAGTTTTCATTTTAGAAGTCATTGACTTTCTTGGTCGGGTTTATCCCTATTTGATTTTCTTTGAGGCTATTGGAATGGGAGTCTGTTCATATTTGTTGGTGGTGTATAAAAGAATTATTGATTTGTACGAATTCATTCTGTATCCTGCCACAATGCTGAAAATGTTAATAATTTCTAGAAGTTTTATAGTTGAATTTTGGGGATCTTTTATGCATAATATCATGTCATCTGCAAAGATATGGTTTGACTTATTTTTTTCCTATTTGTATCATTTTAGTTTCTTTCTCTTGCCTCATTGTTACAGCTAGTGCTTCAAGCAAACTATTAAAAAGAAATGAGGATACTGGGTATGCCTGTCTTGTCTTTGATTTCACTGGAATTGCTTCAAGCTTTTCTCTATTTAGGATTATGTTGACCATGGGTTTCTCATATATAATTTTTATATTTTTGAGGTATGTTTCCTCTGGTCCTGGTTTCTCTAGGACTTTTATTATGAAGACACATTGGATTTTGTAAAAGGCTTTTTCTGATCTATTGAGATGATATAATGTTTTTTCTTTACACCCATTTATGTGGTTTATTACACTTATTGTATTGCTTGAGTTGAACCATCCCTGCATTTCTAAGAAAAAGCCAACTTGATCATGATGTATAATCTCTTTGATGTATGTCTTTATTCTTCTTGCAAGTATTTTGTTATTTTTGAGTCTATGTTCATCAAGGATATTGGCCTTTTATTTTTGATGTTGTAATTTTATTTTTGATGTTATCTTTATCTGGTTTCAGTATTAGAGTAATACTGGCTTCTTCTGTTTCTATTTTTTAAACTAGTTTTAGAAGGATTGCTGTAGATTTTCTAAAGTCTGGTAGAATTCTATTTTGAATCCATCATACCCTGGACTGAATTTTGTTACTTTTTATTACTATTTCGATTTCTTCATTTGTTATGGGTATGTTTAGGTTTTTAACTTCTTGGTTTAATTTTGATGGCTATATCTATTTCTTTTAGGTTTTCTGTTTTTGTTTGTTTGTTTTTTGTTTTTTTGTTTTTTTTCAAGACAGGGTTTCTCTGTAGCTTTGGAGCCTGTCCTGGAATTCACTCTGTAGACCAAGCTAGTCTTAAACTCACAGAGATCTGTCTGCCTCCCAGCTGCTGGGATTAAAGGCATGCGCCACCACTGCCCAGCCAGGTTTTCTAACTTAATGAGTACAGGTTTCAAAATATTCCTTTATAATATTCTGAATTTCTTTGGTGTCTGTTGTAATGTTGCCTTCTTATCTTAGTTACTTTTCTATTACTGTGAAGAGACACCATAACCAGGGAAACTCTTAACAAAAAAATAAGCATTTAGTCATGAACTTGCTTACAGTTTTAGAGGGTTAGTCCTTGGCCATTATGGTGGGAAGCAGTCAAGCACGGTGCTGCAACAATAGCTGAGAGTTTTACATCCTGATCTGTAGACAGCAGGCAGAAAGAAGGAGCCTGAGTCTGGTGTGGACTTTTGAAACCTCAAAACTCACTCTCACCAACACTCACACCAACAACACTCCAACAAGGTCACACTTCCTAATCCTTCTTAAACAGTTCTGCTTACTGGTAACTAAGCATTAAAACATATGAGTCTGGGGGGGGGGGCATTCTCGTTCAAAACACCACACCTGTTCATTTCTGATTCTGTTCATTTTGGTTCTCTCTTTTGGTTGGTTGAACCAGGGTTCTGTCAATCTTGTTGATTTTCTTAAAGAACTAGCTTTTAGATTTATTAGTTCTTTGTATTCTTTCTTTTTAAAATTAATTTAAGCTCTGATTTTTACTATTTTCTTCTTTAAGTGTGGCAGATCGTTTAGCTGAGTATATTAGTTTTGTTTTACGAGGCCTTGAAATGTGCTGTTCCAGGTGCTCCCTACTTTTCAAAGTTTCCATACAATCAGCTGTTACTCAAGTGAGTTTTCCTTTATATGCAAGTTTCATTTTATCTTTCGTAGCTTTCAAAACACTTTTTTTTTTGCTTTGTCTAATTGTTTTAACTATGATATGTCATGGAAATTTTCTTTTCTGGTCTTGTCTGTTTGGTGTTGGGTTGCTTCTTTTTTCTATATGGGTGTGTCTTTCCTTACTTTGTGGATGTTCTCTTCTCTAATCTTGCTGAAGTTCTTGTCTGTGTCATTGGCCTGGGATTCTTCTCTCCCATCTATTCCTATAATTTGAAGGTTTGGTCTTTTTTATGGTGTCCCAAATTTCTTGTATGTTTCTTGACTCTGCTTCAAATAATTTTCATATATTTCGCTTATTTCATCTAGAACTTTCTAATATTCGAACTCCTGCTTGACTCATTCCACTTTTAAGTCTTTCCTCTGAGTTTCCTAGTTGGGTTATTGGGGTTTTTCAACTTCATCTTCAATTTAGCTTGAATCCTCTTCAAAGTTCCTACATTTTCATTAAATTCTGTTTGCAAATCCTCGATTACCATCATCATTTTCATCAACCTATGTTTGTGTTCTTTTGGACCTCACTCAGGTGTTCATTCTCCTTAAATTCTTTCTTTTTAAAGCTCATTGTGCTGTTTGTGTCTTCTTTAAAGTCCTTGAGTTCCTTGATGAAGTTTATGATTGTCCTTTGAAATTCAGAGGTTCACCTAGGTTGTTCTCCCTGGCAAACGTTTCTTCCTCATCTGGCACCAAAAGCCTGGAAGAGTCCAAGTTACTGATCACTAGTCTACAGTAGACATCTGTGATAACCCACCAGTGAGACTCTTTTCATATGGGGCCAATTAGCATTTTCTAATAAAGGATATTAGACACTTACTTGACATTCTAGCCACCATAACTCCCTGGTTCTGCTGTCAGAGAAGGAATCAATGGCTGTTGCAGCAGTAGCAACAAAACAGGCAAAATCAGTTCAGCGGCAAGAGGGAAAGCGGGGTGAGCAAAAGAAAAGCTAATACTCCTTCAGAAATACCACTTTCCCGCCGGAGCAGCTATGACAAGGTATCACCCACAGTTGTGCAGGGTCTTCCCACATCAACCAAGACAGTCAGGGCAGTTCTTCAGATGAGGCTCCCTGCTCAAGTGACTCGAATTTGTGGCAATTGACATTAAAACCAACTGTCACTGGGGCCTTGCTGAAGAAAGTGAACGCTGGGGGTGGACCTCATAGATTATAGCCCATCCTCAGCTCCAGCCCTAGCTCTTCGTTTCCTGAAGCTGACCAGATGTAACCAGATGTCTCACGCTCCTGCTGCGGCAGCGACATAGCACTCCTGCCTCCTCACCTTTTCTAAACTGTACCCCTCAAATCGTGAGCGGAGTATACTCTTCCTCCCTTTTCACCTTAAATTGCTTCTGCCAGGTATTCAGATATAGCAACGGGAACTATAACAAATACAGGAAATTGGTGCCAAGAGTAGAGTTGTTGCCATACTAGATCATGTGGTTCCTGGGTCTTTGGAACTGGTTTTCCGGAAGAATATATTGAGATGCAGACTAGAGAAGTTCTAAAGTACTATAAGCAGTTTTGTGGGTCATTCCAGTGGCGGTGTATAAATCCGAATGCTTCTAGCAATGTGGAACACAGTAAGGACTTCGCTCATGAGGCTTGAGAAGGTAATGAAGATTCTATTAGTTGGAGTAGAGGACATTCATGTTATATTATGAAAAAGCATCTGAGTGTGTTCTGAAAATGCTCTAAAAATTTGAGTGAGGCTAAATTTAAAAGTAATAGACTAACTTATTTAGCAGAAGAAATTTCAAGACAGCATAGTATTCAGGCTGTGGCACAGTTATTGCTCATTGCTTTTAGTCAGGTTTATAGGGAGACGGAACAGAAAGTAGAACAGAAAAATATGTGGTTTGGTTAAGAAAAGAACATAATCCAATTAAAGGTGTAGATAAGGCTGGTGAGGACAAAGCCATACTTGTAATTACTAAAAACATTAGCACCACTAAAGGAGAATATTTTATACCAGGACAATAGGAAAGGTGCATTGAGGGCAAGATCCCACATATTAAAACATATAAAAATATAAGTTCATTTGAAAGGAGACTGCCTGAAAAGAGCACATAAGAAGATACAGCATTGGGTACCTTGTTCCAAGGATTACCTACAGAAATAGGGCTCCAGATCAGTAACTCAGATTCTCAGCCTCTGTAGCAATGATCCAAAAGACCTAGGCTATATCTCAAGCTGCTAGAAGAATTGGGCATTATTGGCTACATAATGCTGACTTTATACGGATACAAAATGTAAAAGATGTGGGTCCCTAGAGGTTTTCTCCAAAATTCCAAAAAGCTGTAAAGGCCATGAAACATATAGCAGGGTCAGACCCTTGCATAGACCTCCTGAATAGTCTTTCCCAAGCTATGATGGTGAAGTCTTAAGAAAACAGAGATGCCAGAAACATGGAATTTCTTTAACAGAAAGCTAGAGGTGTGAAGTAGTTAGCTCAAGAGAGTATGCATATGCTGCAGATGACAGGACCAGACATACAGAGCTATCCAAGCTCACCAGGGCACAGATGCTACCGCCATGTTCTCCAGATGCCAGACATGGAGCTATAGGGTAAAATCTTTTCTCTTCCAGGTATGAACTTTGTTTTGGTTTCATCTTTTCTTGCTGTGTTCCCGTTCCTTCATTTGGGAATAGAAATAATTACTTTTGGCCATTGTTATTTTTGGAAGTGTACAACTTATTTTTTATTTTACAGGGATAGAAAGCTAAGAGTTTGCCTTGAGGGACTAGGAAAGAGGTTCAGTTGGTAAAGTACTCACCAAGCAAGCGTGAGGACCTTAGTGAACTCTAGTGTCCACGTAAAAAGCTAGACATGATGAAGCATAGTTTGTAATCCCAACACAAGGGCAACACAGACAGTCAGATGCCTGGAGCTCCTTGGTTAACCAGCTTAACCTAGTTAGTAAGATCCAGTTGCCAGTGAGAGACCCTGTCTCAGAATCACAAGGAACACAGTTCCTGAGGAATGACTTTTCAATCACTCAAGATTGTACATGACCCATATCACCTATACTTATTTTCTTACGGGGCTAGCCAGTCACATAACACTCTGCTGTATACACAAATTCAAACGTATAGCAGAAAGGAAAGTGGAACATGGGTATTAGGTATCTGTCACCAACAAACACAATTTAGAATGTCAAAGAAAACAACATTGTGGATGGCATGCAGAACGCGTGGTCCTGCTCATCCAGAGACATCAGCGTCCTGGGTGGAATCCTAAAGTGACACTAGAAAGATTCTTGCTTCTGAGAGCAGTGTTTTGGCTCTCAAGGCTCCAAATGCATTTCCAGAATATGGGATTTGTCAGATATTTCTTCTAAGCCACCTCACTTCCAGTTGAGCCTCCATTTCTTCTGATGGGCTCTTGTTCCTCCCTCGGGTACTTAGCTTTAAGCTACATTTATTCCACCCCCACCCCAGGTTTTCAGAAGTCATGGGTAACAATTATTGCTGCTCATCTAATCTTTTCCCACAAACTGCTGGGGTCACTCAAAAAAAAAAAGACAGAAATCACAAACTTTCCTCTCTCTCTCTCTCTCTCTCTCTCTCTCTCTCCCACTCCCTCCCTCCCTCCCTCCCCCCCTCTGCCTCAGACAAAAATCATCTGTCTTACAAACTGTATGCTCTATGTTGTCTATCACTTTATTAACTTTTTGTCAAGCCACTTTGTTGGAAGTTATAACTTTGCTATAAACATGTTTTTAGAGAAATTGTAAGAAGAAAAATCAAAGCATTCTAACCATTTGCCCTAAAAGTTCCTCTTTAAGAGGAACTCGCTATTTTGTTTGGGAGACAAGTCAGTTGTTGTTTTTCATGGGCATGAACAAACCCCAGGAGAGCCTGGGCCTAAGAGACGGTCAAGTGTCTCTGCATCAGAGAGTCGCAGGATTCTGAGTGTGTCCCTTACCACCCCAGGGCTAAGGAGAGTCGGCCACAAAAGGGGGTTGAACCCAGGAGCATTCTCAGTCTCAGGAGAGTATCTGGTACGGGAGATGCTGAGTGTGAGGGGAGCAAATAAAGACTCCTGGAGGGGAGATCACAGATAACAAAAGCGAAACTGGTGCTGCCGGTTCCTCTGTGTCGCGCGCACACAAGGAAACACATCCATCCAAAGACTGCGAAACACAGGAGAAATAGCATGAAGATGGTGCTGAGTCCATAACTTGAAGCAAAGAAAATTAAAAGAGGCTACAGCAGCCCAGAGCAGTGGTTATGGGGAGAGAAGAAATTAAGATGGGCTAGGAGCAAGAAAACAATAGTAAGAATTAAGTTGCAACTCCAGAAAAATTAGAGGCTATGTGTGAAATGGTTGTTAAAGACGGGCAAGGCAGGAGACCCTTTAGAGTCACGTGGGCAGCTCTTACATAAAATATGTTTTCATTACTGAAAACCAGCGGGTCTTGGCATTTACAAGCACTAGCCTATCTCAGAAAAATGGGCATAGAAAATGAGGCAGGACTGGAAAATGAGGCAGGACTGTGTACCTAAAAGAGTCATTGTCTCTTTTATGTACCTAAAGTTTGCCCCATTAAAGGAAGGCAGAAACAATAACATACGTGTGTGTGTGTGTGTGTGTGTGTGTGTGTGTGTGTGTTACACATAGAATAGTGATGAGAAAAAGCTCACATGAGGTGATATGCAATATCCAAATTCTATATAGTACCCAAAGACTTCCTTGTATTCAGCTATTGTGATATCGCCATTTATTGCTTTATTTCTTTGTAGCATAGCTGTAGACATGGCCACCCACAACCTCTTTTGGTACTAGTATGGAACAGCCTCGTAGGCTCAGTTCCAGAAATTCACCAGGCAAACCGATGCTGGGCGGTCACCTTCAAGCATGGGGAAACAGTGCATCCAGCAGAAACAACAAACGCTGGCTTTTCCAGTACAGACCTCCTCCTCGGACTTCACCGTGACCACAACATCTGCAACTGGGTAGACTGCTGATGGCCTGGGTGGGGTGGGGGTTATCTCTAGAGACAGACAAACTTCATAACTGAAAGGAAAGAAATAAGGGACTCCAGGACTCCAGGAGCCAGATGTGTTTAATGCCATCTGGCTCCTATTCTGCCTGTGAAAGAAAATTGTTCTGGAAAAGTCAGCTTGAGGGCTCGGGAAATAGTTCAGTCAATAAAGTGCTTATCAAACATGCACAAGGACCTGAGTTGGATACCCAGCATCCACGTAAGAGTCAGGTATGGTATCACATGCTTGTAATCCCACCACTGGGGAGGTAGAGACAGACAGAGCTGTGGGGCTCACTGGCTGGCCAGCCTAGACTAATCAGTGAGTTCCAGTCCAATGACAGGCCCTGTGTGAAAAAAGAAGCTCCACAGCACCTAAGAAATGACACTGAGAGGCGACTTCTGGCCTCCACACACCTGCACACACATACCTGCACACACATACCTGTACACACATACCTGCACACACATACCTGCACACACATACCTGCACACACATATCTGCACACTCATACCTGCACACACATACCTGCACACACATACCTGCACACACATAGACATGTGCAGATACATATGTGTGCAGAGAGAGGGAGTAAAGGCAAGAGGGAGAGGGATCTGATTGAAGTACCAGGTCAGAAGCTGAGCAGAACAGGTCTTGGGTTTAAGGCATCATACTAAGAAGACCACATCTGTGTTCCTGCTTCTGCTACCTGTAACCAGTGGCACTTCATTATGGGATCCCTAGTTTGCAGCCATTGTCTCTTTTATGTCTGACCCAAAGATATAATTACACCGCATCAGTCTACCGTTTGAGCCCATCGAGATCTTAATGTTGCTCTCTAGAGAAATATTAAATTGTTTGCTTTCACTACCCAGGCAGCATTACACATAAGTGCATGTGCATGAGCCATTTTCTTAGGAACAGCTACTTCCCACCCCTGCTATTAGCTGCACAGATTTTTCTTATGTCGTTGGTTCCTTTCTTGGTGAATTGAATACAATTACAGGCCAAAGAGCCCTTTCTGAAATTGGGAGAAACCATCCAAAATTATCACCCCAGGGCCAGCCCTCTTGTCAAATGCCTGTAACTTTAGCACTCAGGATCACGGATCTACACTGTGTGACTCTGTCTCAAAAGGAAAAACAGTAAACACCCTACAAAGTTATTCTTCCAGTTGCCAAACTTGAAGTCCATATAATTTAACAAGAAAATTGCTGCAACAATGATCTTCTGTCTTGGAAACTCAGAAGACAAAAGCCAAGGCAAAATGAAAGTGCAGATTTACTACTAAGGTTTCCTGAGGTTACTCCTGTTACCTGAAGTAAATGCAGTTCAAATACAGTGTAGGGAACAAGAGCACAGTTAGGCCATATGTTGTAACTCTATAGAAGGAGGGTTTTTCTCCCATATTCTGTTTGCTCTAAAAAGCAAACAATTTAATATTTCAAAAAACAAGTTGCCTCTATGAGGCTAAATGTGGCCCATATGACTTTGAATTTAAAATGATAAAGCATAAAACTTTAGTTTAATTTTTGCAGATTGGATGAGAATCATTTAATGACATTTCATAGACATGCCATGGGGGCTTTAGTTTCTTTCCAATATGAGACAATGATTTCAGGTAGGAGTGAAAAGATGTGACTTCCCACCATGACTGGGTACCTAACACTGGACTAGCCCCCAACTCTAAAATTAAACAAGCTTTCAAGCCACCTGATTCTGGAATGAGACAACAAGACCCCCTGAGAAAAGAGAAATTCAGGAAGGCAGCCACCAGCTGTCTTCCTGGCGATGACTTCCTGGCCATGCCTCAGAGATCTGGAGTCTTAGCAGAACACAGTAATCCTGTTCAGCTACAAAAGTGTATGACAGAGTTGCTCAGACTGCCTGAAGAATGCTGTGGAAGCTGGGCTATGGACGTGCAGAATAAAGCAATCTGAGACTTCATAGAGATTAGATGCTACGGAGTTTAAGGCACAATTAAGATACTCAAGGTTGTACCATGTTGGCAGAAAGTGGTGATAAGCTATGCAGAGTCCTGAGTTCTGACTCTGCCCCGTGGAGAGGTTTATTAGCACTTCACAAAAACTCCCAACACACAGCCAAATGTCACAGAGACCAAAATTTAGGCATAAGGGATCTGCTCTCCCCCACCCCTGCCAAAAAAGAATGAGTACTTCGGAGGTAGAAAATCTTGAGGAAAAACCTTGGAAACCTACTAGCAATGCAAATAAAATTTCCAAATAAAATTTCTCTACTAGCAATGCAAAACACCAGGCCCAGATATTAAAGTGATCATCCAGTAGACACATGTAATAGTTCATATGAGAACATGTAAATGTCTCAATAACAATGTACCACTTCAGAGGGAGCTATAGATACTAGAATCTCTGCCATGCTATTCGAAAGAAAATTGTGTTAAAAGAAACAAAGAAATACATGGTGTTAATGAGTGATCAAACAGGAAATAACAGCAAAGTGGAAACTCTGAAGACAGCCTCATGAAAATTCTAGAAATAAATGGCATAGTAACGGAAATAAAAAATTGATGAGCTTGACAACATATCAGAGTTAATAGGACCAAGAGTCAATGAACTTGGACACAAAACAATAGAAATGACCTACCCCAAAGGAGAGATAGAATAAAGATTAAAGAAAAATAAACAGCCTCAAGGACCTATAAGATAGTATCAAATAACTTGTATCATACGTAATTGAGTCCTGGAAGAAGAAAATAATGCAGAGAAAAAAATGATTTGAAGGCATAAGACCCCCACACTGTACATTTAAAAAAGACTCCAACTAACACATATAGGAAATTAAGAGAGTCCTCTAGGGTAAATATGAGGAAGCCATCGATGCACAACCAAGAAGAACTGTTGAAAACCAACTTTAAACAGAAAATCATGAGAGTAAAAAGGAGGGAAAAAAAGATGCTTTCATACAAAACAAGACTGTCGCTGTGTTCTCATCAGATACAATGGGTTCCAGAATACAAGCAAATGTCAGAAGAGAAAAATTGCTCTCCACCTAGCACTTAGCAGTTTGACGGCAGTGAGGCAGCTCAGTGAGTAAAGGTACTTTTGACATGAGCTTAATACCTGGGACCTGCAAGGTGGAAGAAGAGAACCAGTTATCTTCTGGCCTCTGCATATCTTCTTCCTTCCACATCAATAAGGAAATGTAATTTTAAAAAGATCTGCAGTTTCAAGCCATACAGGGTCCCAGTGCTGAGTGGAGGAAGTGAACATGGGCTCCCACCCCTAACCTAGAATCTATTTGCAACTGATGCTCACTGGCAAAGAGAAAAATCTGTTTTCCTCAATGGAGTGTCACTGGCTACATCAACCACACTCCAGGGCAGGCCTCATGCCTGTGTGTAGCAGGCTTCTTTGGACTACCAGCCCCCAAATAATGACACAAAGACTTATTATTAATTATGAATGCTCAACAACTTACACTTGTTTCTAGCTAGCTTTTTTTCTTTAACTTAAATTAATCCATTTCTATTAATCTATGGACTTCCCAGAGGCTCATTCACCTCATCTATGCACTGTCCATCCTGCTTTCCTGCTTCCTCCATGACTGGCTGATTGGTCTCTGATTGGCTGGCCAGCTCCCCTTTTCCCTCTGTCTGACAGCCCCACCTATCCCTCCTCTGCCTAACTATTGACCATTCAGCTTCTCATCAGACCAATAAGGTGACTTAGGCAGGCAAGGTAAAACAGCAATACATTTTTACATAATTAAAACAATGAAGCATAAACAAAGGCAGCATAAGCTAAGGCAACACATCTTTATATAGTTAAGCAAATATTAGGGTTAGGGTTAGGGGTTAGGGTTAGGGTTAGGGCTTTGTTTTACGCAGGGGAGCAGCTTTTTGTTTTGTATTGACATTTTTGTGTCACTATAGATTTTTATTTTGGTGTGGGGAGGGTGGGGGAGAACATAAAAAAGAGTGCGTAGGAGATGTGAAAGATGAGTTCGGAGAGGAAAAAAAATGATCAAACGTACAGAAAAAATAAATAAAAAAGCAAAAAGAGAAAAAACAATTATTAAGAGTTAAATAAAAACATTAGTAGTTGAAAACTAGCTGAGAAAATATTTCTAGCCCACTTCTCCTACCTTCATCAGCTGAAGGATGTCTCTAGGTCAAAAGAAGCTCATACCCATAAGAACTAAGGAAAACAAATTTTGCAAATAAGAAACAGTCAGCTAAAAGTTGAAAAGGTGACCAAGTATCTTTAGGACAGTATTAAAGGTTAAGAACTGGTATGACACGATTGAGCATCCTTTAGATATATACCCAAAAGCGGTATTACTGGGTCTTGAAGAAAGTTGTTTCCTAATTTTCTGAGAAATCATAATCAATGCCAGAACCTGGAAACAACCTAAATGCCCTTCGACTGAAGAATGGATAAGGAAAAGGTGGTACATTTACACAATGGAGTACTACACAGCAGAAAAAAATAACGACATCTTGAAATTTGCAGGCAAAAGGATGGATCTAGAAAACATCATATTGAGTGAGGTAACCCAGACCCAGAAAGACAATTATCATATGTACTCACTCATAAGTGGTTTTAAAACATAAAGCAAAGAAAACCAGCCCACAAATCACAATCCCAGAGAATCTAGACAACAAGGAGGATCCTAAGAGAGACATACATAGATCTAATCTACATGGGTAGTAGAAAAAGACAAGATCTCCTGAGTAAATTTGGAACATGGGGACCTTGGGAGAGGGTTGAAGGGGAGAGGAGAAGCAGGGAGGGGAGCAGAGAAAAATGTAGAACTCAATGAAAATCAATAATGAAAAAAAGAAAAAAGTTAACAGGAAATACATTTTAATGGAAGCATCCTTTTCCAGTGATTGAAAGTTCAATGATTAGCTTTTATTTCACAATGAAATTCACAGTTTCAGAGTTTCTGAACATTTCATTTCGACAGAGCAGGGCTATTGTTTGGAGTTAAACTCTTGATCATTTATACCAACACTAGATAGTAGATTTTGACTTTTCTAAGATATATATAAGGGACCTAGGGAGATGGCTCAGTAAGTAAAGCATTTGGCTCCCAAGCCTGATGACCTGAGTTCCCTAGAACCCGTATAAAGCCTGGATTTACTAGAGCAAACATCTGTCATCCCACTGTGCTAAGGCAGGGAGGTTGGAGCCAGAGATAAGAGATCTCCATGCTCACAGGCCAGCTAGCCTTGTTCATTCGCTGGCAAAGAGATTCTGCTCTTACAAGGTGGAAAGGCAAGGACTGACAGACACCCAAGGGTTGTCCTCTGACACCCCCCCACACACACACACTAGCATTCCTGCATATGAACAAGAACACACACAAAAGAAGTGCTGGGTTTTTTTATTATTATTCAGGTGCATTTACAAATTAGTTCTATAAACTTTTAAATAGCCACAAAGTAATGTAACTTATGAAAAGAAATGTAGAAAACAATAGAGAAATGAATGTTCTTCTCAAGGTGGATCATCACTGCTACACATCTAATGTTGCTTTAAACAACATGAAGTGAATTGTGCTTTACTTGCAGATGTTGGTCAACTGTGAGAGTTCAATCTTTTAATTTTATTTTATTTCAAGCTTCCCCTATTTCTTTTGTTCTCTTTATTTATTCTAGCTATCCAGAATAAATTTTCTCCCCCCAAAAATGGCAGGTGAAAAATTAAGAACTACTGAATTAAGAATACAACCACCAACAACAACAACAATATAACTCAAAACAAATATTAAGCTCTTTATATTAATGAAAGCCAATCATTTAAAAATAATCATAAAGGAATTTTGGTGCTAAGACAAATCAAAATCCAGTATCATAAATCTCTGGAACTGGAAAGATGGCTCAGGAGTTAAGAGCAATGGCTGCTCTTCCAGAGAACCAGGGCTCAATTCTCAGCACCTACATGGCAGCTCACAACTGACTGTCTGTGGTTCCAGTTCCAGGGCATTCAACACTTTCGCACAGACATACATGCAGGAAAAGTACCAATGCAATAAAATAAATAAATAAATCAACCATTTAAAAAATAAATAAATTTAGACATCTGAGGGTCTCTTGGAAGTTGGAGAATGCAGCATTAGGAATCCTAAGTTTCTGGGGTGATGGATGCTATGGAGTTAGGAGACTGTAGAGGACCAATCAGGCACTGAGGGATTTTGTAAAAAAATGTGAATACAAATGATGTAAAAAATACAGTGGAATACAGATGTTATGAGGATATAGTGGAATACAGATGTCATAAGTATTCATTGGAATACAGATATCATAAGAATACAGTGGAACCCAGATGTAATAAGAATACAGTGGAATACAGATGTCATGAGAATACAGTGGAATACAGATGTCACGAGAATACAGTGGAATACAGATGTCACGAGAATACAGTGGAATACAGATGTCATAAGTATTCATTGGAATACAGATATCATAAGAATACAGTGGAACACAAATGTCATAAGAATACAGTGGAATACAGATGTCACGAGAATACAGTGGAATACAGATGTCACGAGAATACAGTGGAATACAGATGTCACGAGAATACAGTGGAATACAGATGTCACGAGAATACAGTGGAATACAGATGTCATAAGTATTCATTGGAATACAGATATCATAAGAATACAGTGGAACACAGATGTCATAAGAATACAGTGGAATACAGATGTCATGAGAATACAGTGGAATACAGATGTCACGAGAATACAGTGGAATACAGATGTCACGAGAATACAGTGGAATACAGATGTCATAAGAACACAGTGGAACACAGATGTCATAAGAAGCAACAGCGAAGTGCATAGTGTATGAGACACTGAAAACACAGCACTGAAAACGTAATGCATAAAATTTAGCTGGAAGGCTACAGGGAGATCATTTGATAATAAGGAGCATTAAGCAAATGCTCGGAATTGGGGAGGGGGAATAAGGAACCTCTTCAGCTATTACCATAATTTTCTATAAATTTCCAGTGGCTCTGGTAGTTATGGAGTTATTTACATATTTTTATGCTCTGGAAATTAAATGACACCATTTTTTATTTTCCTGTTAATTTAAGAAAAGAACTAATCAAAGATCATTAGAAAAAAATTGAGCTAGACACTGACACAAAATTTTTAAATTCTAATTAGTAAAGATCAAAATCAAAATCCTCTATATTTTTAGTTGGCAGAGCAGATGAGCACAATAAATAGCTTATACATTTTCATGGGTTTGTACATTAAAAATACTAAAATCTGTCTAACCATCTATAGTTTTTAATGTATTTACATGTCCAACCCAATCCTGAAAGCCCACAAAAACACAAGTTCAGATTGCAATCCTGTTACAGTGTAAGCCGGGCACAAAGGCCTTCTAATGATCTTTGATTAGTTCTTTATTAAATTCATCAAGGGAGCAAAGAGAATTTAATAATCTTCACCAGTTGTCATCTTTCTGATTAGAGTTTTGATTAGAACTTTCAGCTTTTATTTTCTTCCTCACTAGCCTTCACTAGAGCCTTGCTGTTGCGTCTCATTGGGGAGGAAGAACAAGGCAGATGGGGCATGTTAAATGGATCCTTCTTGTTAGTATTCCCTGGGGATGGTCACACATGTCAGAGTATCGTGCAGGGAAAAAGTCAGGAGAGTTCTGTGAATCTCTTCACTGTTGTGGAGCCAGCCTCTTCATATGACAAAATGTCTTTTTTGTTTGTTTGTTTTTAATCAACAAACTTTCCGTTCTCACTAGCTTCCTATCTGAAAGTAGTTAGCTTGCTTTTGAGGATTATACCTCCAAGTGTTAGAAGTCATTTTTATAACTATTAAATGTACAAATAAATATTATTTGGGGGGTTGCTACGTACATCGCAGGTATGAAAGCAATGAGATTATAGAAGCCACCACCCGCAGGTATTTGAGAAATGCCCAGTTAGATTTTTCAGAATAAAGGGTTCCAAAAGGTCACTCTGTCTGGGATGAGAGGAGTGCGGTGAACCATAATGGTGTTTACATTTTCTTTCTTGTACAACCTATGGGGGGGGATAATGACATTCAGATTTCTATACAGTGCATCTCCTCCTAGTATTCAGAAATATTGCCTCAATTATTTTTCTATCATTGTTGAAAAGTGGGAGATGTGTAGCTATTATCATCTCCATTTCCTATTATGCTCTATCAAGCTATTTCAGTCCTGGCTCCTGCAAAGGAAGAATGGCAAGGGAGTGAGTTTGCAATCATATTCAGCCGCCATTAGACCTCAGGGTTGGAGGGAGGCAATGGGGAAGCAGACAAAAGGAAATGATAAAAAACATAAACATGGGAAATCCTTAACCTGCAAAAAGATTGTGTCCCAAAAGTTCATTCACTAGGCTATTGTTTGGAATGCAAAATAATCTATATTCCCATGGAAACACTATTCTCGGTGCTAGTTAAGTTCCTGGGTTAGCCTACCCAGCCTGTTTACAGATGCAGTTGAAAATACAAGTAGGTAAAATTACAGTAGGAGAAAATTATTCTGTCAGAAATGCATGCTGTTTTAACTACATTCAATATTAACTAAACTCTTCTGGGCTAATCTAGCAGCCAGTGTCTTTCTATCACCCCAGCTCAGTGCTTCATACCACCAAGTTAGCTCTCTGCTCCTATGGACACTGTAGGAAACACTTAGAACCCAGGGCATTTCCAAAGTGAACTCTCAACGGCAGAATCCTCAGAGACAAACTAACTGCCCATCAAATGGACACTTTCCTCATTTATTCCCCAAAACAATAGACATTGGGCAGGCTAAAAAAGAAGACAAACTGGAATGAAAGAATCCCTCTTTTGGAGTCTCTAAGGAAATTGTACTCAAAAACAGATTGCTTATCCAAATGATATCTGTTCTGTCACTTAAACTCTAGGTTGTTATCAAATGCGCAGGGAATGAATAACACAGCTGGTGATAACAATACTTAACAGAATACTAAAAACAGCAACTGCGAACCCCAGAAAGCTTATAATTGAGGTATGAAGAAGAAAGGAAGACTAGTGTGAACATCTTGGGGATGGAGCATGCTGACAGGACAAGGGAGCAGAGGCTTAACTTCCCACAAATGAAAAAAATCTACCTAAGAAGAACTGGTTAAATCAGTTAGTAATATTCGGAGTACTGAGCAAGGCTCTTCTTTCCTTATTGCTACTGAGAAATTGGGCTGGACTCAAACCAACAGGCACTGACTATGTATTCAGGGCCTCATATTTACAAGAGAGAACAGAGACAGCCACTTGAAAAAGAAACAAAGTTAGATACCGTCCTTCCCCCAACATCGGAGAAGGCCTGTTTTTGTGAAGGCACACGAAGCTGAAAATCTCAAAAACATTGTTCATACCTAGACACACATCGTTGCTTCTGGGCACCATTCAACGCTGGACCACTCATGAGCCTAGGTTTTTTTATATGTTTATATTATAATACTTATTGAATAAAACTGTAAATACCGCTAATAAGCTAATCACTCCCCTTGCCAATGAGTTCTTAACAAGCCAAGGCTGTATTTACTTACTGTTTTGTGTCTTCAGTGCCTGAAAAAGTGTAAAAAAAAATGGTTTTTTGTCTCAGTCTCTAACATCTCCTTCCATGAGCAGGGAGCTCTGCTGTGGAGAATCCTCCCATCTTACCCTCCTATTACATGTCTAATTTTTTTTAAGAAACTATGAAGAACAAGGGGTCTTCCTCTTGCTCTCCAAAATGCAACTAGATCTGTAGGTGGAACGATGGATAGAATTTAAAACGAAATCGCATGCCCTACACACATGCTTCTTGTTTAACTTGTCGTTAACTGTAATCACCAACCAGGGAAAAGGCCAAACATGTCTAAGTCTTAACAAGTTAGTCTAGCAAAGCTGATGCCAGAGATGAAGTAAACTCTGAAAGTTCCATCATTCTCTCTCAGCAAAACTTGTGCACATACACCAATGCATTCATGACGCACGTGCGCATGTGCACACACACACACACACACACACACACAATACTCACTAGAGAACAGACACACCATTAGCAATAGTAATACATATTCATAAATGTTTTTAAAAGTGCATTTATGCAAGCAACATAACTAGAATTTTAAGTGCTATTCTGATCTTATATTACAATTATATATTTAGGATACTTTATGCATTGGTTTAAAAAAATCAAAAAGAATGCTTTTAAATGCACTGTTTTCCCTAATATAAGATTTTAAATGTCAAATCCCAGATTTAACATTAAAACGGGAAGATCTCTGTTCTGTCAGTGTAGAGGACAGCCAACTAGTTAGCCTCTGAGGCTCCTATTTTACCTCTAAGGTTTTATAATTCTAATATAGTAATGCTTTTACCACTGTCCTAAGCTACTCTTAAATAACCTTTCTTCTCTCCCTCTGTCCCTCCTTCCTCCCTTCCTCCCTTCCTATCTGCCCTCCTTCTTCCCTTCCTATCTGCTCTTCTTCCTCCTGTCTTCCCTGCCCTCCGTCCTCCCTTCCTCCCTGGGTTAACCTCTGAGCTTTTGTTGACATTGTTTCAGTCCCATAGACGGAAGTAAGTTGCATGAAAGGACTCTCAGTTTGGCATATAACTAAATATTTCTGAAGCCTTGTTAAAAACTAGAACACATGTAATAAAAATCAGAATTGGGAGGCTAGCTAAACACTTAATACTATTTTAGTAGAACAAATCCAAGGGGATAATCATTTATCAAAGAAGAATGCATTGCATTGGTAAGTACAAATGGAAGGAGGGTTGCTTGGGAGGAGATCTGGGAGAGGCAGAGAAAGGACAGAGGTGGGAAGGCGATGGAGAATGGATATGGCCAAAGCAGATAGCATAATAAATGAAAATGTCACTAAAAATTCATCACTTTGTACAATGAGTAAACACTAATAAAAAAAATTTTAAAGAAATAAGGAAAGGTAATTAGCAGATGGTAGCAAATTCCACTTTCTAGAACATAGAAAACATATGTGAAACTGGCCTGACCAATTCAGCTGTCACACAGGGAAGATTATGAAGACAGAAGATAAGCCATTCAGAAGCAGTAGTTCTGAGAACTGGGTGCAGCAAGAGTGTTATTAAGAGTTTTACCTCAAGCTCCGAGCCTTGTGGGAATTACAAGACCGTATGATGCACACGCCTTGAAACCTGCAGCCATCCGCAGGAGAAGGAGTAGGTATCATTTGAGAAAGCGTGAAATTTTCCTAAGGTGTGCTCTCCAATGTTTTGGCAGACTTTAGCATGTAAATACTAAGGTAAGCACACTCTTCGTTGCAGCTCTACAGAACGCTAAGCACTGCATTTTAAAAATCGTAACATTTAGAGTGCCTAAAATGAGTACTTTTCCCAGTTAATTGGCAGCTTTCGCCCCTCTGATAGGTGTACTGCTACGAGGTTTCCTAAGTGTCTTTCCTGAGTCTCAAAATCAAAGAGCTTTGATTGGTTCTTTCCTTCACCAGCTTGCTTTATTGTGTTGGATGATGGCTTGGCTTTTCATGGAACCCTGGAGAGAAAGGGATTTGTTTAAACTCTTCTGGGCTCTAGGAGGGCAGAAGAAGAAGGCAGCTTCAGATAACACAGAGAAGATAGGACTGGGTGGTAAATGAGACTGCCTTCTACTTAGGACTTAGCACAACTACTAAAGTCAATCTCCTTGGAGCATTTGACACAGGTCTGAAAATTGACTTAGACTCCATTGTGAAAGAAAAAAAATGATTTTTTTCTTATGGTTCTAGAGGCCCAAATAGCATAAATCATTTATAACAATATAATTAACTGTGGCTGTAGAAGTACCAATATATTTTCATCAGTGCTCAAAGAAGGCAAAAGAACTAGCAAGCCAGAGAAGGGCCTATAAGCCTCGGCCATGCCCAGTAATTATTACTCAAAAAATTAAGATTACTACATAACATAGATACATGAAATACTAATAATATCAGTCATCCTGCCAAAGGGGAAAACACCATTGAAACAACTTTGCCTTCCTGTTGCTGGGCCTCAAATGATGCTTGTTACGGCATGCAGTAAGTGACCTTCTTAGCTGAGGGGTCACCAGCCAAAGCCATTCTATGCCACGAAAAGAAAGTATTCTGTCTCCTTTATTGTCTGCCTGAGAACCTGTGCCCAGAGGATCTGAACTGTCTGTCCTGAGCTATCTTAGTACTTAGGACACATCGCAGGCGGTGCAATCTCTGATGCTCTCGACCGCTCTCCCTGGAGAAATGCACTCTTGAGCTCCCAGAGCAGGCCAAACATGTTCAGAGTTTTGTTTATATTAACATCTTGAGCCTCTGTCAGAAGGATCAATAATCTAGAAAGGAAACAACCAGAAAATACTTTCTTCTGCAAATTCAACACTATGTTTACTAAACAGAGAATAAAGGTGTGTTCCCTAGAAAACACAGAACAGTGGTGAAGCATCCCTCAGGTACATTTAGGGTAAAAAGCCAGGTGTAGGGTCTTAGTTAGGGTTTCTATTGCTGTGAAGAGACAGCATGGCCCCATGGCCCCAGCAACTCTTATTAAGGACATTGTTTAATTGGGGCTGGCTTTCATTTCAGAGGCTTAGTCTATTACCAGCATGGTGAGAAGCATGGCAGCATGCAGGCAGACATGATGCTGGAGAACAGCCGAGAGTTCTACATCTGGATCCGCAGGCAACAGGAAAAGAGAGGGACACTGGGCCTGGCTTAAACATTTGAAACCCTAAAGCCCACCCCCAGTGGCACCCTTTCTCCAATAAGGTCACACCTACTCCAACAAGGCCACACCTCCTAATGCCACTTCCTAAGCATTTAAATATGAGTCTTTGGAGGGGGCATTCTTATTCAAACCACCACCAGAAGCAAACCCTTTTCAGTCTTAGCTCAGGAACAAGAAAACTGTGCAAATGTATATTTCAGTGAAAGGAGATACCTACCACCAAAGTGCTTGAGCTTGCAATGGGACTTTCACTTTGTCTGGAAATAATGGTGTTTTTAAACAAAGGAAATGTATCAATATGGTACTTTCATTAAAATAAAGCAATTTAAAACAGATGGTATTAAAGCTTCTGACATAGTCGCACCTTAATAATGCATATGCATTTTGTTCCTCTTTGGCAGGGCCATGTTTTATCATTATAGTCTCTGTATTATATTTTGCTGATAAGGCATAAAGGCTTTAGGGATTGCCTGAGGTCAGAGGAAAGTTGTGAGCAAGTTGTTTCTTCCTAGTACCTGAAATACTTTAGTATTCCACCTAGTAATAAATCATGTATACATAGATATTGGATGGACAGACAGATAATTGAATAAATGGGTCAATAAAGCAGTAACATTAAGGCTTTTGACCAACCATTTGTCTGGATTGCTAAGAGTAGCATAAGCACCCTGGGATAACAGTTCCTTCAAGAAATTTTGATTTTGCCATGGGCTTAGAATTTCTGGCGCCACTGAAATTTTTTTCTTGGAAAATTTTGTAATTATCTTGAAAAGAATGACTGGTTTTGGGCTGGAAAGATGGCTCAGTGGTTAATAGCATTGCCTGCTCTTCCAAAGGTACTGAGTTCAATTCCCAGCAACCACATGGTGGCTCACAACCATCTGTAATGAGGTCTGGTGCCCTCTTCTGGCCTTCAGGGATATACACAGACAGAATATTGTATACATAATAAATAAATAAATATTAAAAAAAAGAAGGACTGGTTTTAAAAGTCCTGTTGAAGAGGTGAATTCCCTTTAAAATAAAATAAGACATAAATGCAGGCAAGCCTAGTTCAGGATTGCAACTTTGAGATTGCTCGAAATCTTTTCCACCAGTGAACGCTGAAATCCATAACAATTTATAGTCTTCTCTTCAAACAAGCATTTTAGCCTCAGTATTTTATAGCCCTCCCTTTGCCTAATCTTCAACCAAATTTCTACTCCCATGACAGACTTTTAACGAGACGT
This sequence comes from Ondatra zibethicus, assembly GCA_004026605.1. NCBI lineage: Eukaryota > Metazoa > Chordata > Mammalia > Rodentia > Cricetidae > Ondatra > Ondatra zibethicus. The sequence goes on along the minus strand of PVIU01001596.1, from coordinate 1,931 downwards.
AGGATTCAAATTACTCATTTCAACTCATCTCTGTGGCCACTGTCTTGGACAGGTAGGAAGTGTCCATACCAGACTGCTCCTGTCTATAGTTTCTTGAACATTTCAGGGTTCAATTAACTACAGTTTAAATTAATCAGAACATGCAGAAAATGAACAGTGGTGAGGCTGAGTAAGACTGGGAACTTGATTGTGTTATACATGAAATTCAGCTATTCAGTGAAATTCTCCAATTGGGGTAATTCTTCTGTCCTGATTACAATTATTTCATCTATGTGGTGCATATATATTTTAATCTTCTCCTGACACTGTCTGTTGTTATAAATGAATTTGTCTGCCCAGCTATTCACAAATACATTTGCATTATTGAGGTCATGTCCGACTATGGGTCTTAGCTCCATGATTTAAACAATACTTAATCTTCATTCCTGGAATTATTTTTGCATTCGATGTTAATTGATTGGAACCACTGACAATAATAAAGGTATCATTTTCAGTTAATGTCTTTGACAAAGGAGGTTTCGTATCCTTATATTTTTAAGAAGAAACATTTTGACCTTGAATACATTATTAAAATTACTTTATATTTTTCAACAATCACAATAAGGTCTTAAGATATATTATTTTAGTTAACAGGACTCCCAACATATATGTATCACCCTCTAAAATCAAGGCTCAAACACATTATCTGCTGATAGGGTCCTGACACCCGGATGTTGATTCTATTGGAGTCTACACCTACACTTTCTATCCTTTCTCCCCTTCTCTATATAACTTCATTTTCATCTCAGGGCTGCAGACTAAACCCAGGACTCCACGCTTTCTAAGCCACCACCAATCACAACCTAAGTCTTCAACCCTTTCCCTTCATTCCCTTACTCTCCCTTCCTTATTCTCGGTGCTTTTCCTTTTTGTTTGCTTAATTTATTATTTCCTCTCTTAGTTATTATCAGTCTCCACTGCCTGCTAACATTGCTACCATCATTACCAACAGTTCTAACAGTTAGTATAGCTAACGCTGTTAACATTCATACCAGTATTAATACCGTTAACATTGCTAACACCGGCTGTTAACATCCATAAAATTGTTAACTTTAGCCAGGTGGTGGTGGCGCACGCCTCTAATCCCAGCACTCAGGAGGCAGAGGTAGGTGAATCTCTGTGAGTTAGAGGCCACTCTGGTCTATAGAGCAAGTTCCAGGACAGGCTCCAAAGCTGCAGAGAAACCCTGTCTCAAAATCTCAAAAAGAAAAAAATTATTGGCATTAATAACAATGCTAACATTCCTAATAGTTGTTAACATTGCCAACATTGTTAACATTAATAACATTGTTAATATTATTAACATAACTAACATTATGACCCTTGTTAACATTCACATTTTTAACATAATTAACATTACTAACTTAATTCACATTACTAATGTTAATACTGTAACATTAACAAAATTAACATTATGATCATTGTTAATATTATTAACATAAACATCATTATCTGTTAATATTATGATCATTAACAATGTTATTAATTATTAATTTTAATATTGTTAGAATTATCACCATTACCATTATTAACATTGTTGGAACCAGGTCTCATATAGGGAGAGAGCTAAAGAAATCAAATCAAGCAAACAAACAAAAAAGCTATCGTTAAAGGAGCACAGCAGGGAATGCTTGGGGTAAGCCACACATTCTCTAGCATCTCAGTTTTCCCCTTTTATACTTATTTTTATTTTTTTTTTTTTACATTGTTTTGTTTTATTTTTTCCATTCAAGAACATAATTAAAGATAAAAAAAAATTTTTTTTTCCTTTCTTCCCCTTCTCCCGGTCCCCTCCCACTACCCCCCACCCCTCCTCCCTCCCCCTTCTTCCTTGAAAGAGGGCATGGTGCCCTGCCCTGTTGGAAGTCCAAGGCCCACCCCCATCCCTCCTG